>VZRH01000301.1:81040-96447 GCA_013397555.1 Urocynchramus pylzowi | reverse complement strand
CCGCGGAGCCGCCCCAGCAGCGATCCGGCGGCAGGACGGTGCTTCCCCGAGGTCCGATCTGCCCCCGGAGCGGGCGGCGGGGCTCAGGCGTGCGGCGCCGGCCGCCTCTGCCCCTGGCCCCGCGTAACCGTGAAGGAAGCAAGCCCAGCCTTGAGGATGACCGCTGAGGCCTTTTCCACGTCCTCCCCACTAACATGGCAGTGAGGAGGGATCTCTGCAGATGGAGAAGGTGTGGTTAGGTCAGCTCCCTTCACAGCCCAATTTCTTCTCACCTGATGGCACCATCAACAGGCAGTGTCCTCCCGGCCCGCTTCCCCAGCACCACGGACTCTCTCCAGTCTGGTCCTTCCACCTTCACCCTCTGAAATGCTCACAATTTCTCCCTGGCCCTTTGTGTCTCCTTCGCCCAAAAAGCCTCTCTGATCTCACCGGCATCCTTCCACCCATCTCTAGTAATGGCAAATTGAATTTTGCTGATCCCATATGATCCATTTTGATCTCATCCTCGTGGTTGGAAAATTCAGTTTTTGTCAGCATTGCTGAGAAGTCACTCAAGACAGCTGATCAGTCTTCATTAACAGCAGTACCAAAGAATAGGTAAGTTCATTCATTTTTCCATTCACACCCTACAGTAAGCCTAAGGAATGAAAAAAATATAGAAAAAAAGGACTTCAGACAGAACATATTTTGCCTGACCCTCTGAAACCATAAGCAAGAAGTCTACTCAGATAAAGTCAATTTATAAAATAAAATCTACGCAGGAAAGACAAAGGCAGGGAAAAAAACCCCAAAACACTGTCTGAATATAGGCAGCTATTTTATCTTTTCCCTTCTTCATGATATTGAAGTTATTACTATGTATGGTGAACATGACGCTGCTAAAGTGTGAGAGATCACAGTCCCCTCCTCTCTGGTGCCCGAGGCCAGTCTGCTCTGCTGCTACAATGCTTATCACTGGGTACAATGCATTAGATCTCTGCTGAGGATGAAGATTTTCCACAGTTAGAATTCCTTCCCTATTTCACTTCTTCCACCTCCCCCATATATTTCCAAACCTATCAGTTTTCATCTCGTTTTTCTGAATGACTTACTAAAGATACTTTTCCCGACATGTCTACACTCTTCTAACCTAGGTTGTAAAAATACTGGGAAACAATAGGTCTGGCTGTATGTTAACCAGAGGTTTCATCATCACTAAAAAGCAGATCTCAAGGGCTAAAAATGCGAGGGAAAGGGAAACAAAAGCAGATTGCAACGGGAAGAGTGGTATATTAAGACAAAAGTCCTGTTTTGGGTAAATGTTAATTTTAAGTTGGTGGCTGCCCAGCCAACTGTTGTCACCCACAGTCCCCTGTGGACTGATCAATCAGGACAGCTGCCCTCAGCAGTTTCACCAAACCCCACCAAACAGCATTTGCACCTCACCCTGGCCTGAGAAGATGTATTACTGACACAGCTGTGGGCAATTTCTTTTCCTCTGTTCAGAGAGTCTGGTTTCATTTTAATCCCCTTCTCCCTCTCACCCACCCACCAAATCTAAATCTGTTCCTCTGTGAACCTTCTTTGTGCACTGAGTGAACTCTGCTGTGGTTTCCTTTTCAGTGAAGATTTCAGACAAGTCACATTGACTCTTCTTTCTTTATTCCCCCTGAGCTTGTCTATCGCTTTATCTCAAGCTCAAAGTCATATCCCAAGTCCTAGCAAATGCACATTTGGCTTTCCTTCCATTAAGCTACAGTATCATCTACATCAACCTGCTCTGACTTCTGCCCCAGGCTGTGATTCCAGAGGCAGGTGAGCAAGTCCTAGCACTTACCCTGCCTGAAAAGCTGCTTTCTGGTTCTTCATGGGTTTGTCTGCTGCTGCTTTAGTGAGCTGGTAGTTTGCACAGGATCTGGCAAGCCCCCATGCTGCTGCCAGACATGCACAGCAGAAAAAAAGAACTGGAAAGAAGGATTATACCCAAGTGTCCATTCATTCACTCCACAGAACTATTGGTCTGTCTTGTGGCTGTCTCACATGTCCTGCTGCCACCAGCTCCCTCATTTTTTTAATTTGAAATCAATATCACTTAGCTGCTGGAAGCAATACCTGTCTTGGCACCTAGAGCCATGCTTCATCTCTCATTTCTAATATAGTCAGCTTAATGAAAGGATAGACTCTTCACCATCTTTTGGTTCTTAATCACACCTTTATTTATCATGTTTACATAATATTATGTGTTATTTATATTTACATAAATCTCCATATTTAAAGTCAATTTCATTCTCATTAGAAGTTGAGAAGATTTTGTTAAGACTCAGCTTTTACCCAGTTGCTCAGCTCTTCTGTACAGTAGGTTCTATGCAATAGGGAATTCATCATCAGTGAACAGTTTCTAGTTTTTATCAAGCCAATAACAAATTTTTTTAAATCAGTAAAAATGTTTATCACATAGTGCCAAAAGAAAAGTAGGTATTTTACATTTTGAAGCAATACATGGTTTAATAAGAATATGATTTCATAAGAATTATCTCGTAGGAGGGAAGTGACAAGATGAATCTCTGAACAAGGGACTGAAACAGAGCATAAATCTAACTGTCCCCCACAGTTTTTGTCCTTGCACTTTCATGAGCAAGAGTATTCCCACTGCTGCTTCAAGGAACTGGAGGTAAATGACAGAACATAAACAGTTTTGTTTTCTTTGAAATACACTTTCTGACAGGCTGTGGATATTTTGTCTGTGCATTGTGGGTTCATTCTTAAACAATGAGGCTACAATTTAGTGTAGGAAATTGTGTACAAAATTTGTTTGATAAGTGCCGGTCTGAAAGATCTTCACAAATGTAAGTTTTCGTACAGGTTTGGGAGAGGGAGGTATTTAAACATCTAGAGAGAAACATGGATAGATCTTTTTACAAAGCTGGGTACCTCAGAAGAAAGGAGCAGCAGGAAAGAGCCCCTTGCAACTTCCTAATTTATTTTTATGATGGGTGGAATTATGTGCCCCTCTGTTTGTTGCAGATCTGAAAGCCTCCCCTTGCACAGCCCCTGTTGTGAGGGGCTGTGCTGGCAAAAGGGAAGGAATGTTTGACCTGTTGTGTTCTGTAGGTCACTGCCATTAGCAACTTCTGTTTGCAAAACAGAGCTTCAGTGCTGCCCAAACTAGGTCAAGGATCCTGCTGGAGGAAGTGCAACATAAAGATCCCTTGGCTTTCTTCTTCCTCTGTTACTGCAGTTTTGCAATGAATTCAACAGAGAAATTGAGATACCATAGTCAATAAGCATGTGCTCCTAGGTGAGGACCACCTATTTCTGGGGTTGTTTGCCAAGGTGAATTGGGAACAGACAAGGATCCATGCCTCTCTTCCCCCCCATGCCCTGCACACAGAGTGGTCACTGTAAGTCTGGGCAGGGATGGGTAGGGAGGAAAATACAATTCCAGCAAATCTAAAAATAGTCACCTTGTGATTGATAGAATCACTAGCCTGATAGAGGGGCTGATAACAGCACAGAGCAAAGCAGTTTTAGAACTAGTCTAGATCTTAGCAACTTGTTCTAAACCTGCCCTGAGGCTTCCATCGTATCCCTGAAGACCAGCTAATGCTGTAAATTGTTAACTGTTTGCTTGTGTTTTAAGAGACAGCTGTTCAACAATGTTCATCTTTTCTATAAGCCATTGATGAATCTATTAAACCTGTTTTACCAGATGTTCCCTATATATCTATATAAATATAAAGACCTTATAAATTATAAATACTGCAACAGCATCTTCCAAAGAAACACTGCTTATAAAATACAAAGCTATTGTCACTGTCTTACCTGCTGAGTAAATTTATTCTTTTCATCAATTAATTATCACGGATGCAGATTATATCACAGTAGGTAATGTGCCCCTGTCATCTTCCTTAGCTACCACTAAAACCACCTAAAATGAAAAGAAAAAACAGTATGTATCCTGCCAACTAATGTCCCACTTTCAAGTAAACATTACCAAGCACCAAATAATGTAAAATTTCTTCCTTTTGCCTATTCTGTCCTCAGAGGTGTCATTGGCAACCATGTCTATTGTCCCATGAAAAGACTCTAGAAAATGAATGTCCACCTTCTCCTTCTCTGATCCTTTTTAAAATCCTTATGTAATACCTTGTGACCAGCTACTATCACAGAAGACATGGAGAAACTTCCTACATGCTTCTTTGCAAGATGTGTCTTCAGCTATGGAAAATATGCAGAGGCCTATGAAGTTCACGAGTAGGAGATGCTGCCAAAAATAGTATCTGTATCAGATCTATAGAGGCAGGAATCGTCCTGCAGGGGCTGTTGCTCCAGTATGCTTCACTGCTGGCCTCCTGCCACTGGCAGTTTGGATTCCCCAGTAAAAGCTACTTCTGGCAGAGATCTCAGTAATTGCTTCATAGAGGTAATGTAGTAGATGCCATAAGAGTTAATTCTACATCAAGCTGTATTAGCTACTGATAGGATTTTCGTGTGGACCGAAAAGGAAATGAGATAGCAAAATGACTCATGCAGTTCTTCTTTATTCAGAGCTCCTTTGCTGCAGAAGACAAACAGAAAGGTTTTTTTATGAGGTTTTAAAGGAGGAAAAAAAAGCAGTGCCAATGTAGTTCAGATCCTGAAAGTGGTGCAACTTATCTCACATAAGTGAAAGGCTGGGTCCTTTCAAGCTGGGAAAATATTTGAGGCTGTGTGAATCAACTGAAGGGACAACAGGTGGAGAGAGGTAGGATATGTTTGCATTACATATTGTGATATAAGCTCATGCTTACCTACACACACCCCAGCAAACGTGATCTTGTTCTTCCTGCACCCAGAGACCATAAAAAACTTTAGGGGAGCATATTAGGTCAGTGCTGAGATAGAACTAATCAGTCCACACCCTCAGTAGTGCATTTATCAAAAACTCCTCCTGGGTATTTTGTCCCATATTGCTGAAGAGACGTAATGGTGACCACCATTATTTTCTCCCCTTTCACCATAAAATATTTTCTCCTTTTCTCTTCATGGTGAATTCTCAAATTGGCCTGTGCTGCCACAGTAGAGACACGTGCTTGGGTCATCCTGGCATCGTCTATTGGAAACTGAACATTTGGCAGAGTGTCCCAAATTAAGGACAATCTTACCCAGAGGAATTAAATACTTTGATGTTCGCCAAATACCATAAAAACACAGTTTTTCGACGCAAGGTGAAATTTTAAAAATTTTTTTCTGAAGCAAATTAGAATTTCTGCAGTGGGGAGGTATGTCTTCCCAACACATAAAGCCCTGGCAAGGAGTGGGCCACCTGTAACTTAACAACAGACAGGACTCACATGCGTGCTTTGCTGCAAGATCCCTGTTGTGTGACCTTGCTTAATTTGGCAGTATTTTATTAAAATGCAATCAGCTTTCTGTATAACACCTGGGTTTGAAGTATTGGTACAGAAATAAATGTTCAATACTCAAGTGTTCACCATTCTTTTCTCACCTTACCTTGATATTTGCCTTCCATTAGTTTTTCTTAAGAATTTGTAGTTTCATGGTTTTTCAGAACAACAGTACTAGTTTGCAGGTTTTTAGGAAGTGTAATATTCTCTCAGCATCTTCATCCCTTTTTGGTTTTTATGCAGAGTCATGCAGAAGTGTCATGCTGAGTTCTAGATATATTAAGATCTCGTTTTTGTACAGTTCCCATTTCAAGGCTTTGTGGAAGACATCGGACAGGAATTTACCATCTGGAGCTGTGGTGGTGCAGCTTGCTCTGGTAGCATCTCCCCCACGCCTTCGTAGCACAGTGACCTACTGCATGTGACCATGCATCACCTGCCACTCCAGCAGGAGACCCAGCACTCTCTGGAACTGCAGCTCAGCACCAAAGAATTAGCAAGTCTAGGCTGCCTCATCTGTCACAAACTTCACCCACTCAGCAACCCCCTCCTGGCAAGTGTCTTTCATAAATCCATTCTGCATCCTCGTGTGTCCTTGTGTCTGAGCCAGCTAAATGCCTGCTCGCACAGAGTGAGCCTGGAGGGAGGCTGGGCCATGCTCTGAAATTCCAGTTTCTTCTGCCATGGCCGGGGGCTTTTCCAGCAGCAAGAGAAATGAGAAGATCAATGAGTTCAGATAAGGGACTCTTTCCCACTCCCTCCCTGCCCAGAAGGGCTCAGCAGATGCCAATGAGTGAGGAGGAAAAAAGAAAGGAACTTCCAGGAGTGTAAAAAAGGAATTTGTTGAACCTCTGACAGTGACACTGAGACTGTGAAGGTTCCTCATCATCAGGTAGGTAGTGCCAAGAGGGGAGGTCTGAGGAGATTGCTTTGGCAGGTCAAATAGGCTACTTGATATGCATTCAGCAAAGAGACACCCCCAATGACATAAGTGTGAGATGTATAGTAGGGTGAAAATATATTTGGTGCAGTCTGAGTCTTGTTTTGCCTTTTTTTAAACATTTACTTCATCCTCTACTGAATGTCTCATTTCCCAGCAGTGAAGCTCCTTCTCCTAAATGTCAGTTGAATCTATACTAGTGGTGTTGCTCAAACTGCATTTTTAAAAATAATCTGCAAGCAGTTAATGTGCTTTTTAAATTCCCAGTGTTATGTAAAAAGGCAAAATATTTTTAGCCTTACAAAATATCAGTTGTCATCTCCTCACTCTCTCCCTTTGATACATTGGAGATGGGGGCCTAGAAGCTCAGAAAAACTGTGGATACTAACTGTTTTAAAAATAAGGTGGGGAGGTTTTTTTCTGCAGTGTGGTTTTGTAGTTTTACAGATCTTAATAAAAACATACAAAAATACCCCAAACTGTAAAAGCAAGTCTGAACAAAGAAAAGTACTTCTTATTTTAAAAGCTACTGATTCTGTCCTCGCTGCCAAATTTTAATGTCTGGAATAATGACAGTATTATGTATCCTGAAGCAAAATATCGACTTAAAACTGTTCACTCATGCACTAGCAGAATGGCCCTCCTATTTTAAAAAAAATCTCCAGAAATTACTCTCTAGCATAGAGCACACAGCTGTTGTGAGTAGGCTCTGGCAAATCAACATTGACTCAAACTATTTTTGGAATCAAGTCAGGCCTGCTGCTGTTTCTGGAAGATGTGAATACATCTACCTGCTCTGCTCTGCTGCAGTCCATAAGGAATATGGTGGGATCCAGCACGCTTCCCTCTGTGCTTATTTGGAGGTGACCTTTCCATTCCCATCTGTTTACAAGTCTTCTGAGGTCTGATGTTTTTACCTGCTGGCAACCACCTTGATAAGCACATTTGGACCTTGCTGCTTTCTGTGTTCTCCACTGAAATTTGAGGAACAGGGTCTCAGAAGGGGCTGCCTCACTGCTTTTTCTTCTTACTGTCTTGTAACACTTGACATCCTGATGGCACTTCTGGCAAGGAGGCATCACCTATCAGAAGCAGCTCAGGAAAGAGCACCCCATCCTCAGACTTGCTGGGATCATAGCTGATTCTTGAAAGAAATCCACCAATGCAATTGAAGAGATGGCTGCTAGGAAATCTTGGAATAATACAGTTTATTGTTGCACCACACGGTCTGTGCAGGTGCTGTGTGTCAATACTGGGCTAAGGCAAAGTCTCTTAGCTTTTATCTGCTCTCACAGAAGGCTGCTTTTCCTTTCTATCTCCCCAAAATTCATCTTAATCCACAATAGGTAAGATAACATTTATCATATTTTTATATTTACCACTTCTTCCTCAGTTTACTGTCAGCTGGGAGAAAGAGTTGAAATGATTGTAGATGAGGAGAGTTCTGTTCTCATGGTCCCTGGAGTCACATAAATAATTGCTATGTTTAGGAGAGTGGAATTCTTCAGGCACCAACTATGTAACTTGAAATTCCATTCCTTGCTTGGAGGTGCAGGGATTTGGAGAACAACAATTTCTGAGTCAAAAGCAAACACAAGTGGAGACTCTTGGACTCTGGTATAATCTGCTCAGACAGCAAAGCAGGATGCAGCATACTGTAGGCTTCTCATCAGTGTAGACTGAAAGACAAAATGAATTCTGAGTCTAATGAGGGAGTCATTCCAGCCTCAAAACCAAGCCAGGGGCCCGAGAATATGCAGCATTAAAGAGTAAAAAAGTCTACAATTTAGTGTCCCTCTAATCTTGACCGCAAGCTAAGGTCATTAAGTTGAATTTAGGCTTTTGGCACCAAAGGGCTGATATCTGTCTGCAGTGATATCATCTAAGAAGTTAGAGGCAATGAACAGCATCAACCAGATCTTCATCATATTCTTCACAGATGAGCTGTACCCTCTACCTTTCCCAGTCTCCTTCCTCAAGAAGACTCAGTGGCAGTGTGTAGTCCAGCCCCTGTGGAGTGCCTCCTTCTGAAACTTCAGAGGGAGACAGTATCCCATATGTGCATTTAAATTTGGACCTCTCTGCAGATTTCCTCTTTCTTGGATCAGGAGAACATAGGAGCTGTTTTACTGCATTGGAGAAATGCTGTCCAATGTGTCCAAAGCAAGTGGCAAGTGGAACTAAGGCAGCTCCTTCCCTTTCAGGGTGTTACATCTGAGGCTGAAATGCTTGTCTCTGCATTGACTGGATGTAATATGTGGCTCTTGCACTGTTTCAAATTTGACAGACTCTTACACAAATCCACGATATTTTCTTGTTTACTTCTAAACCAAATATAGCCCTCCTTTTTACCAGATCTCTTTTTTTTTTTTATAATATTCTTAAAGATAGAGGCTTGATGACCACCTTGGGAGGAGAGAGTTTTTGGAAAGCATGGCCACAAAGGCTAAATAAACAGGAAGCAAAAGGATTAGTGCTGGGAGGACTCAGTAATCCTTCTCATGGCATTGGACACTACGTACCAAGGTGTTGGAAAGAAAGCTGTTGGTGGGAAGCCCAGGAAAAGCAACACTGAAATAGCTTTGTAAACATCCCGTTCATTTCCTCTGGCAGCAGCAAGTCTAACACTGCCTCTGAAACCATCAGTCACTGCAGAAAATGATAGGGCTCTCCTCATAACCTGAGCCTATTTTCATTAGCAGCTTGGTTAAGATTCTGCTGGCTCAGTTTCCAGGCACCTTTCACTACTTGCTGCTCCCAGCCTTTAGCCAGCACTGTCACAGACACTACCTGGGACTCAAGAATCCCAGGGAAGAAGTAATATTTGCAGATGAAGCCTAAACATAGATGACCTTCATGTAGATTGCATCTGGCCAAATGCATATCTAAAGTGGTCTGTAGGGAAACTGAAGTGTTTTGGGTCAGGTTAAAGGTTCCAAATGACTTTTTTCATGAGCCATGAAAGCAAAGGGTCAGGTTTGCCAAGTACCATGGTCATCATATTGACCTTAATCAAGGCAACTGAAGAATGCCTTGATGAAGGAAATGCACCTCCACCAGAGTATGTGCAGATAGTCAATGACTCAGATGGAACACTTTTTGAGGACCTCTCCTGCCTTTTGAGCGATAGCTGTGGCTGCTGATCTCTCAATATCACTTGGATTAGCTGCTGGCCACTGGCACTGGTGGCCTGTAACCATACTACCCTGTCCTCCAGGCAGTGGCTTTCATACCGTGCTTGATCACTTTGCTGGATGTAGAAGGAACTTAGCACAGATCTTCAGTAAGGCCTCTTACACTTTATATTTTCAACCTACTGAAAGTCATACTCTGCTTGAAAAAAACCAGCTCTCTCCCATAAGCTGTCACTTGTCATAGATGCCTAGCTGCCACTGGAAGCACAGTAGCTCCACTGCAAGGCTCTGCTAATTTTCCTGAAAACCCCATGAAACAGTCAAAGATTTTTGTCTGGTGATCCTTTTATTCATACCATCAGTAAATTAACTAGCAAAGGCACTAGTAGCCACATGCACTAAACCTGGGAACTGCAGGAAACTTCATATACCCCCAAACCTTTTGCTTTTGGATAACTGGAAGGCAAGGGCTTGAGGGGCTGCACCTCTTAAAGCTGTACTCAAGTGGTGTTTTACTGTGCAGCTCGTGGATAACATTTGCCTATTTTTTTTTTTTTCAATCAGACTGTTGGACCATATGCCTGTATTGTCTGTTTGGTTGGTCTGTTGCTTTGCTCCAGGGCCTTGGTTCTGTGAACATCTACACTGTGTACATACTAGATTTTGCCAGGAATCCAGTCTGGAGTTAAATAATTACTTGGTTTTATGAGAGGCTGGTTTGCTGCAGGATCCACACCCTGTAGATAATGCAGGCATGGACATTCATTCTTCCTCACCAGAGCAATCTGCTTGTGTATTCCTAATGTGCTCTCAAGTCCAGCATGCCCTGGCATATGCATGGCACATCTTTGTAGGCACACCTCAAAACACAGAGTTAGCAGTCTCCAAAGCCTGTCCCTGCTTATTTGGCTACCTCAGTTGTTTTGCAAGAAAGTAAGGGACAGACTGGAGTGACCAGGATCCTGTCCCAGGATAATGTTATTGGGACTGTAGCTTGGGATCTCTCTCCCTCCAGTACCAAGAAGCTGCACCAGGTGCTTCCCTGGAAAGCCACAACAGAACTTCCACTGCACCACATTAGGAGGAGGCTCAGTATGAGAGCAAGAGAGTTGAGAACCTGCTTTTGTGTCTCAGCTTTGTCACAGGGAGGATGGGGTGAAGAACCCTTTTCCCAGGAAACAGCACCCTCCCCCTGACACAGACACAAACTGGAATTACTCCTGGGACTTTCTGTCTAAATCCACCAGGATGCAACACCCAGGAGTACCTACATCTGATAAAACTCGTTTGTAGGAAGGAGCATGGCTTGTTTGTGCCATGCTTACAGCTCTACATAAGCGAAGAAAGGAGAGTTCTACCATGGGAGCATGGTACTTGGGTGGAAAGAGGCTTGCAGCACACACAGGAACTCTTTAATTAGCAGGCTGACAGATGTGTTTCTTTGACAGTTCTGACAAGCAGCAATATTTGCCACAGAACAGCCAAATACGTCACTGCTTGTCTTGCTGGTGGCAAGGGGTGGGGCATACAGTTGAGGAAATGGCAAGGATGCCTTGGAATGTGGAAATGGCAGCTTTCCGAGCAGAATGGGCTCTGGCGGCCATCCACGCTCAGCCACACACATGGGCATGCCCCAGGAGCCATCTCACAGCTTTCCAGAGTTGCAGAACAGGTCATACAGCACATGAGGGAAGAGATATCCACTGGGACAACCTGCTTGCATTTCTTTTTCTTTGGGCACAGAGCCCAGCAGCAGAGAGCAGGAGGTGTGGGAGGGCTGTGTGAGGGGAAGGAAGCCTGCCAGTGAGCCAGCCCCAGGAGCCACGGAATTGCAGGCCACTGCCTGCTGAGAAGCAGCAGGAAATTTTGGTGGAAGGAGATAAGGAAACAGTAGTGGTAACTCATCTAGGAGCTGTACCTCCTGCCCCAGAGCCCCTGTGATGGCTCTGTCTAGGAAAGACCTGCCAGCTTTGCTGGAAATGGAGCTTGTTCCCTGGACAGACATCACCCCAGTCCCCTGTTCTCCTGGCTGCTCCGATGGCCAGTCCTATCCTGGCATGACCAAGGTCATACCACAGATATACTTTGCTCTCTCTTATGTATGTATGGCTGATTTGCCCCACTAAGGATGTGTTTCATGACACAGGAAGGGTTTGAGGGGTTTTTTTCTGTTTACAGCTTTTGGCCTATTCTAGTGTTTTAGTCAGGACAATCTAACCGTGTGGGTGGAATGCCTTTTGAAGTGTGTACATATGTGCATGTGTGCCGTGCAGTACCTTCACAGTGGGATTTGAGCACCTACAGTGGCCCTTTTCAGAGATCACAGAGGCTCTCTGTAGCTGCTGAACAGCTCCCCTTCTTGGGGACACACACTTCTGAGGTGTGCTTTGCACAGCAGGCTTGCTTCTGAAGAGAACCAGCAGAGAGACTCTCTAGCTGTATGTCCTGGGTCGCTGGTCATCCAGGGATGTCTCCAGAATTCATGGCCTTTGCAAATAGCCTTCCTGACTGCGTGCCAGTTCCACAGGGGCAGGGAGATGACGGGGCTTGTGAGGACTGCTGTCTCATGAGGCTCTGGTGTCCCCAGCACAGCTCTCTGTGTGTGGCACCCGGCTGTCAACACGCAGCCCACAACGGCACTAAGGCGCTCCAACTTGAAACTGCTGTTTGGTCAGAAAAAAAGAGACAGCTCTGCACAGGTCATGGCCTCCACAAGGGGTGTGAGCAGCAGCCTGGCAGGGGACGATCTGGGCCAGATGTTATCTTTCACACAGAGAGCACCCTGCTCAAGGGAGGGAGCAAGGAGCACACCAGGAAGACCTCTTACCAGGGTGAATTACATAGAATCATAGAATTGTTCAGCTCAGAAAAGAACTCTAGGATCACCCAGCTGTAACATTTGTTGGCCCATGTGGATGCAGGCAAATTGCTGCAGGTGGCCCTGCCCTGGACAGTGCAGGCCCAACTATTTGGCCTGGAGACTAAAGCAGATCCATTATATATTCCCAACCCTTCCAGTTGGCCCAGACATAGCATTTAATACAGCATGGGGAAAGCTGATTAAGTAGCAATTTAACATTAATCAATAAAACGTGGTTAGACTAAACAGAAGCGATGTGATTAAAGAAGCATCAGAGATTCAGCACAGATTGGAGTCAGAACTTGTTGTTGCTTAGGAGAAACACGGGCTCCTGCGTGGCGTCACTAACTGTTAACTAACTCACGCTGAGATAAAATGGCACTAATTGATCTGTTGATACGGATGGAAATTATACAGATGCAGACATTTTGCATTTTTAACACAAGTAAAGCACCCTGTCCAGATTCCAGATCGCTTTCCTCTGACCTTGAACACGTATTTAACACAAAGATTCCCATCTGCAGCTACCTAAACCATACCTGGCTATCAAAAAACATTTTCTGCCCTATAAGTTTAACTCCCCAACAGTGTTCTTGCATGTATTTCTTCCTTTTGTCTTCAAGGACTTATTTTTTCTTCTTATATCTATTTTTATTTTCATTTTATAGGCACCTAACCAGTGCTAGCATATACCTCATGCCAGTGCAGTACATAAATTTGCCACACCACTTCTGTGTGGTCTTATTCTTTATTTACTCATTGCGTTACATGACTGAATTGCCAGAAAAGATTCCCTGTAACTGTCTCCATTAAAACTTAGTCTTCCTGAGATGGCTGCCTTGAACTCCCAGCATTTCTAAGCTTTGATTTGATGGCCAGTAGCAGGGCTTGCTTCCTGTCACTTGCCTCAAAAGAAGCACCCAGCTAGAACTGCGTATTCTAAATCCCTCCAACACCTGCTTTGTAGAGGGCTGTCCCTTCACCCGTGGTGACAGTAGCATTCACACCACGATACACTCCAAAATACCAGATCACTTTTATTCATGACATGGAACAGCCAAAGTGACTTATGCAGAGGACAGCTGCTAATTCCAGAAATAACAAGGTCTGGCACAAGCCAAGTATACCTGCTGATCCATCTCTGTACCCAGGTAGCTAAATGCTTCTTCAGGACTAAGATTTTGCTTCAGCTAATGATTGTGACTACAACTGTGTGCCTCTCAAGGCTCTAATTTTCATTTGCAGAAGAAAAATGCTTACTCTTTCAAGCCAATAATTGCATGAAGCAAGACTGTTAGCATAAGGAGATTGTTGTTTTCTTTCTGTAGGAATCAGAACTAACAGAGAAGTTAGTTAATCTTCATTACCAATTACAAAAGCACAAAGTTTAAATTCACTCTGTGGCAAGCACAGAATCAGATTCGTTTCCCCCTGTGTATTCTGACGTATTCCGATTTGAGAATTCTAGCTTTCACACATGCAACCTGCAAAACATGTGTTTTGCATTTGTTTCCTCAAAGTGAGGAGTTTGTACAAAATGTCTAAGAGGGCTGCTTTTCTTTTTCTTATTCCCACTTTCCTTGATCTGCCTTCATGAGTTTTTAACATAACACACTGGTGAGAAAATCAAAGATGCAAGCATCTGGATTTATGTGACCAGAAAGCATGAAAGCACAGATTTAATTTTTTTTTTTTAAAATTCACTCAGCACTTTTTTAATCTCAGTCTGAGACATTCTTTGTTTTCTCTGAAGTCAGAGCTAGCTCAGGGAGCAGTGGCAGAGTTCTCTGACGTCAGGCTCATTGTGTCGGGTGTGTTGTGATGTTCTAGAATTTGGTTCGCAATTACGCAGTGAATTCTTTTTAGCTCTGCACTGACATCTTTACCTGAACAAGAGGGAGGGTTGTCTGCAGTATAAAAGTGACAGTGCTGGAAGACCCATCACAGAGATGCATTCTTTATCCTACATAACTGCTTTGTGCATTCATCATGGGAGATAACAGAACTGATGCCACGCCTACAAAAGCAGCAGTAAACAGGATTATTTAGCACCCACAGAAGACCTATATATCTCTAAGAAATTCAGAGCTATAGATCAGTGGTTCAGTGGTTGCAGCTGTGTGAGGAGTGAGATGCCCAGTGCTGGGCGTTGCTATGGGTGGCATTTTCAAATGGTATGTAACACTGAAACACCTCAGAGAGACTTTTTCCAATTGTATCACCTGGTCAAATAAAAGATACAACTCTCTGCACAAACTTTACGTGTAAAATGAAAGATTTGTTTACACTGGGTTTAAACCTTGGACGAATCTCTTTGCATAGCTCCTTAACGTGAGCGTTCTGCAGTAGTGCAGACTGGGAGTGTCACTGGTGTGGTTTGTGGCTTACTCACTCAACCTGCAAGTAAATTATCAGTACTGAAAGGTACCTGTGTTGATAGGTAAGTCTTTGGAGCAGACAAGCCCCAAGTCCCCTGAGCATTGCCAAATACAGTAATTCTCCAGGGAACTTGCAGCAGTAGGGGTATTAACCCCGAAATTAAGGGCAGATTCCAAAGTCAAATACAACGATTGCACAAAGCACGGGAAATGTCTTTATTGGTGCTGCTCCTTCGCGAGAGGCTCCGAAGCAAGGAGAAGCAGCAACGGCTGGGGTTGAAAATGGTCGGGCTGGGTCAGGCTGCCCCCGTTCTACAGCGGGCTGAGCCCCAAGCGAGCACCGGGATAAAAATAAAACCGATGTGCAGCACTGGCAACCCAACAAAGCAATTCATGTGGATAGTGTTTGATATAAACCAGCTAATAGTGTTTGCCTTGCAGCCAGTACGAGGAGAACAAGTCGCTTTTCTGCACGGTGGAGTCATCTGATGTTTGCTTTAATTTCTGGCAGATCGGGGCAGCGTGAGTCAGATGCTCTCACAGCTGGCTCGGGCGGGGAGCAGGCCAGCAGGGACCCTGACTCACCAGAGCCGCCGCATTCCTTCCGAAAATCCAGCTCAGCGACTGGAAGCGAAATCGCGGGCTGGGGGCAGCTCCAAGGTTCGGCAAGGCGGGAGGAGCGGGGCTCTCCGTGAGGGGGGCAGGCAGCGAGCCGGGCCCAGGGTGGGC
>VZRH01000301.1:18174-78013 GCA_013397555.1 Urocynchramus pylzowi | reverse complement strand
GGGGCCTGGAGGTAATGGGTGGGGGGTGCCGGGGCTGAGGGGGCGTTGCTGGCGCTGTCACAAGCTGAGCTGGAGAGGAACGGGCTGGCCTTATCGGGTAAAGGGGGCGAGGAAATGCTGACTCCACTTCTGGGGGCATCCTTTGGGGTGCGGGGCTCACCCTCCTTCTGGTCACCGCAGTTGCAGGGCTCCAGTGCAGTGGAAATCTGGGTTTTCTCTGTTGCAAGAACCCAATTGTGGTTAATGCCCTCCTGAGTTGAAATGGTGAAGGGTGATGGCTCATTCGAGCTGCCTGCAGTTTCTGTTCTTCCTTTTTCCTGTGCTGGCCTTGTAAGTGCACTGCTCAGGCACCTCATCCTCTGGCCTGAGTTAAATTCCTCTATCCCTTTGTTTCACATGTTCTTCTCCATTAATTTGCACTCTGGCCCAAGGATGACTTCATGAAGATTTCCTCCCTCTTCTCTCCTGCAGGTGCTGAGAAGATGGCCTCCCCAGGTGCCCCAGGGACCCGCATGACGTCCACAGTCAGCATCAACATTTCTACCCCTTCCTTCTACAACCCGCAGAAGAAGTTTGCACCTGTGGTTGCCCCTAAACCCAAGGTGAACCCCTTCAAGGCTGGGGGTGCGTCTGAGTCATCACTGCCTCCACCTCCTGGTCCTGGTGCCCAGCGTGCTCAGATAGGGAAGGTGGGGGAGATTCCATTACCACCCGTGTCCCTGCTGGCAGAAGGTAGGTCAAGGTTGGCATGGCAAATGTGAATATGCCCTTCTGAATTCTCAGGGTGGGAGGTTTGTCGCTGGGCTGAATATGAGAACGGGGCATAACTGCTGTAAGTGATGGCTATTCTTGCTGTAGATGCTAGCAGGTTCCATAATGAGATAAATGGATTGGAAAGAGATCTCAAAGTATGTAGTGTCTCCATTAGGAAAGGAGGGGGGAGGCTGTCCTGCACTGCACTGATGCTGGAGGAATGCAGTGGATTTTTCACGGTATTCCCTTGGTGCACAGTTGTGTAATTGCAGTCAGTTTTTGGCCAGCGTGTCTGAGAGCAAGTATGTTACAGAGAAGTTGACCCTGATAGGGATGAATCACTCTGTTCTCCTTCTTGTTGATTGGTCCCAGCTCAAGTTGGTTATCTCTGACTGTCCTTCTTGTGGACTCTGCAATTGCCACCTTTGATGCTGGAAAAGAGAAGGGAGAAATAATTGCGTGAAAAAATAGTGGCAGTGACGATAAACAGGAAGTGAGACTTCGAGTTTAGTTTGTATGGCTTGTACAGTTTTGTACTTTTTCCTAGTGGTTTGGGTTGGGTTTTCCTGTGTAGAGGGACTTCTTGTTTCACTGTGGTTTTCTTACTTCTTTCTTTCTTTTTTTGTGTGGCCTTTTTTTGTTTCCTGCAGTGGTAGAGTGGTTTTTTGTTTGTTTTTTTTTTTTTTGTTCTGTGTTTTGTTGCTTGGTTGGTTTTGTGTCCTTCAAGATGCAGGTTACTGGTTGTGTGACTCTGTAGTTTGAACACTTGATCAACAAAGATCAACACTTGATGGGCCACCAGAAATTTCTGTAGGGACCCTTTGCTAATGCTTGGTACTGCCTATTTCTTCAAGGCTCTGTCAAGTAAAGGGTGTGCCTCAGTCAGGTCACACATGTTCAGAGAATGCTAGCTGCTGGCTTAAATTTCTTTCACTGTTTAGCAGAGACTTGCAACACTGATATTTTCCAGGTTAGCATGCTAAGTTGATGGGCAGCTGACCTGATGGTAGGAAGACTGGTCCTGTGCTTAGAGGAGAAAAATGATTAAGCCATTTTTCCCATTTCTGAAGTCACAAGGACATGCTGGTGCTTCTGCCTCCTAAAATTGTACCAGCTAAGTGTAATGACCTATTTATTGTGTGCTGTTGGCTGGAATCTTGTGTCTTTGGAAACCAAGGTCCCGTCTTAGGACTTGTCCTTTTCTGCTGTAGTTGTCTGGATTAGGGATGTGCCTGTCAGAAGGTCTCAAAACTGATGCAAATATTACCTGAAATAGACAGATGGATGTTAAAAATTATTTTTCAATATACAGTATGAGTGGAGTGGTAGGTGCTGCTTGCTCTGCTTCTCCTGTTGTTAAAGTGGGCATTATGGAGTAACTAGACAGAAAAACTAGCAGAAGAACCATTTGTCATAAGCTGCTGTGTCATCATTGGGTAAGAGCTGCCAGCAAGACAGCTGAAGTACAGATGAGCCACCAAAACTCAGTCATGAGAGAAATATGTCTGATATGATCCTCCTCTGGTGTATATAAGAAAGGCACAGAAGGACTGAAGATACATTCCCCAAACAAAATGTAGGATGATACAGAGCTGTAGCAGTTGGACTGTTTGTCTTAAATGGCAGGATGGCTAAGTTAGTATTACTGTCGGAATGTTATGTTTGGTATTGATTATTCTGTAAATCTGGTGTAACAACTTTGTGGGGAACTTTCTTGTCCTGTGAATTATTCATAAAACAGGCTTTTAGTGCATCTGAAACAATGTGACAACAGATCAGGGTTTTGGTTCTCATGGTTTCAATAAACCAAAAGGCAAGCAAGTACAAGCTTGATCCCAAACTGTAATTTCAAAGAAGAAAAAAAAAAAATATACAGTATTACTCCCTCCCCCCAGCACAATTTCTGCAGTACAAGAAGGCTTGCTTGGAAGAGGTGTTGCATACCAGGGCAGTTTATGCATTCCACAGGCTAATAAGATTTTGGCTTTCATTTTCTAAAAGGGCAGTATGGTCTCCCTTAGGTTACAGATGAGAAGTCCTTATAAAGCCTGTTGACAACAGCTGGATATAAAGATGAGGCAATTTGATTACTGCTGTTAAAAGTTGCACTTGGAGTAGCTGCAGTGAAAAGCTTGGTCTTTCACCCTACTGCTCATTGGGGCTAGCTGGGAAGAGATGTGGGTGTCTGGAAGAAGGCATGTGGAAGTTACACCTCCTCATCTTCAATGTTCTTTGCTGTGTGGTTGATAAGAGAATGCTTTCTTCCCTATGTGGTGAAGAGGATTCACATTTATTTGTCTGTGTTGTAGTAGAAAATGGTTGGTTTTGCCTGTTGTGCATCTTTGGCAAATATGAATAGGTGGAAGCAATGAGGTTTTCTAGAAAACTGAGGCGCTCTGGTGCATCTCAGCCTGCTTAAAAGGGTTTTGGAAAATTTCTCATGTCATAGTGTATATTGGGTGTGAAGACATACTAGCTTCCAAAATCAAAGCTGGTTTTACCCCCCAGAAAAACAAAAATGTTTCAAAGATTCCTCATACACATAAGGGATAATTGGTCCAGCTTGGTTTTTATTTCCCCCCACTTGTTCCTTGTCGTGCTTTCTATCCTGCTGTGAGATGCCAGCTTATTTTCGTGTGAAAACACAGGCTCTCCAGGATCCTGGGTAGTCCACTGGAGTTCCATGTATGCTACCCTGTGTTCAGTAATCTGAGCCACTTAGTGGGAAGAGAAAGGTGTATCTTGGTGGGGACCAAGGAATGAGACTAGGAGCAAATGAGACAAATGAGGAAGGAATGAGACAGAGAACATAGCAAGATAGATTTCCCAAATATACAACAACTCTGCCCAGTGACTAATAGCAGCAGCTACTGAGGAAGGATTAAATGATTATGAAAGACTTTGGACAAGGTGAAAAACAGCCTGTGGAGTTCAGTTGTCCTTGATGGGTGCCAAGGTCCCATGAGTACAGGGAAACCAATGTGCACTCAGTGGCCAGAAGGCTGATTGAATCCTGAGCTGCATCGAAAGGGGTGTGACCAGCAGATAGGGGAGGGGTTCTGCCTCTCTGCTCCACTCTGTGAGACCCCTCCTGAAATGCTGCATCTGGCTCTGGGATCCTCAGCACAAGAAAGACTGGACTTTCTTGGAGTGAATCCAGAGGAGATCATGAAGATGATCCAAGGGTGGGAGTGCCTCTTTTAGGAAGACAGTCTGAGACAGCTGAGGTTTGTCAGCCTAGAGAAGAGAAAGCTCTGGGGAGAACTCATTGTGGCCTTCTACTATCTTAAGGGAGTTATAAAAAAGAGGGAGATGGAGATTTTATATGTACACATAGTAAAAGGACAAGGGTTTTAAACTGAAAGAGGACTGGTTTAGATTAGATGTCAGGAAGAAATTTTTTACTCAGAGTGTGGTGAGGCACTGGAAGAGGTTGCCCAGAGAGGTGGATACCCCATTTCTGGAAGTGTTCAAGGTCACACTGCATGGGGCCCTGAGCATCCTGATCTAGTGAGTGGCATCCTTGCCCATAGCAGTGAGGTTTGATCTAGATACTCTTTAAGGTCTCTTCCATCCCAAACCACTCTGTGATTCTCTGATCCTGCTTACTGCAATACCTTCAAGAACTCTCCTGGCTAGGAGTAAGAAATGATCTGAAGTCGCTTTTATTCTCATTCTTCCCCACAGACCTGCCGCTGCCACCTCCTCCTCCACCTGGGGAGGATGCAAGCTTCTCCTCAAACTGTGCATTTCCACCACCCCCACCACCCTTTGAAGAACCTTTTCCACCAGCCCCAGATGAAGCTTTTCCTTCTCCTCCTTCTCCACCTCCTCCTCCTCCTCCACCAATGTTTGACGAAGGACCTGTGAGCAAGGCTCCTGCCCCGCAGGTGAGTGAGGTCCAAGGCAGTGTGGTTTGTGTGTGATGCTCTCTGAGCTGGGACAGCTCCTTGCTGCTGTCTGAACTCAGCAGTGGGAAGCCCTGAGAACGTGGGAGAGCAGGAAATGTTACTAGCCTGTGGACCAGCACAGGTTGGGGTCAGCTGGCTGGGCTGCAGCTCTGTGGGGAAGGGCCCGGGGTTCCCGGTGGACAGAGAGTTGAATGCGAGCCAGCAATGCGCCCTTGTGGCAGTAAAGGCCAGCCACACACTGGGCTGCACCTGGGAGAGAAGGACAAGGACAGGGAATACTCCTCCCTTCTGTGCTAGTGGGGCTGCATCTTGGAGACTGCATCCAGTCGGGCTCTTCAGTATAACAACCCCTCTGGAATACTGAATGAGAGGCAATCCAGTGGAAGGTCACAGCAGCCTTTGGAGGTTGGAGCAGAAGAGGCTGCCAAGGCAGGGGTCTGGCTGGAGTCTGCAATACCTGAAGGAGGGCTGGAGAGAAGACAGTTTCTTCTTAGTCGGGCACAGCAAGAGACAATGGACAGAAGTTGTGGCAAGGGAAATTCCTCTTGGACAGAAGAAAACCCTGTTCCACTCCAAGGGTGGCTCATTGCTGGCACGTGCGCCTAGAAAGACTGGGGAACCTGCATCATTGGGAGTGTTGTGAAATCACCGGCATGGGGCCCTGAGCAGCCTGGTGTTGCTTGGGAATTAGCCCTGCTGTGAGCAGTGTTGGACTACAGATGTCCAGATGTCTTTTCCCACCTAAATCTGTCTGAGAGCTTCCTTGGGCTGTGCATTTTCCCACTGTTTGTAGACCTTTGAGATTGTTTCTTGTTCATCCTCGCCAGCTTTTTATCCATTCAAAGCAAGGAGAAGATCTGTACCACAGTCCAAAGTATCAAAATATGCTATTGTAAGGGAATGATACACCCATTTCTGGCTGGTCCTGTAACATGCTCTGCTCCCTTTTTCCTCATGGATGGCCGTGTAGGTACGTGGCAAGATGAGCAGCGTTGATCTTGGGATTGCCTCACTGTCTGTAATGTTGGATGACATGGAGAAGAATGACCCCTTCAAATCCCGGGTGAGCTGTCCAGAATGTTGCAGGTGGAAGAAGAGATGACTGCTTTGCTGAAGAGAGGTAGTGAGAAAGGTGCTACTGAAGATTAAAATATGTGGATAAACCACAGCATGGAAGTGTTGGTGAAGGACTGGAAAACGTGGATCTTGCAACTTGTCAGTACTGCTAAACGTGTCACAGTGTGGAAACCCCTCCTGTTCTGGGTCTGGGATAGCTGCTGGCTGGTTCACTGCTATAGATGGCATATTTTCTCTTCCACCTTGCTGATACCTGCCTGTTTTCTCTCTGCTGCTTCTCTTTACAGATAACTCCAGGATCCACAGGTTCTCTGGAGAAACCATTGGCCCCAAAAGCCCCTGTGGAAATACCATCTGCACCCAAAGATACTCCTCATTCCTTTCCTTCCAAGTTCACACCAAAGCCAAGTGGAAGCTCATCTTTCAAGCCCCCTGGGGTGGATTTGAACCCCACCCCAACCCCATGGGCAGCCCCACAGCAACGCAAGGAGCCCCAGGCACCAGTCCCTCCACCCCCCTCTCTCCCTTCTGCTCAGCCTACCCCTAAATTCACCCCGTCTCCTGTTGCTGGCTCGCCTAAGTCTGTGTCCAAATCAGGTGACAATGTTCCAGTGGCTCCCTCAAATTCTACAAGATACCCTACCTCCCTTCAGACTCAGTTCACGGCCCCTTCACCTTCAGGCCCCTCCTCTCGACCACAGCCCCCCAATTTCACCTATGCCCAGCAGAGGGAAAGACCCCAAGTGCAGGAGAAGCCACGCCCAACAGAACAACCTGCTGCTGCAAGAGACACGGTAAGGGAAAGAGCCCTGGGACTGGTGTCTTTGGACAGGCACACCAGTGAAGTTGGGAGGATGAGGGTGGATCTGCCTGAGGCTGTGGGAGGCTGTTACCCTTCTGAAAGAGAGATGTAACTATAGAGATTGTAGTGCAGAGGGGTAGGACTTCATGTGAAGGTGGAAAAAATCAAGCGCAGTGGATGGCAGATTGATCCTAGAGATGAACAGAGAGGACCTGTAAAGACTAGAGAAACAGGTTAATTAGGGACAGGGTGGGAGAGAGTCTGCCTTTGGGGATTTAATGTTTCCTCTTCCTGCAGCATAGACCCACAGGTTCCAGTGCAGATCCACCTAGGGGGAATTCCTGCCTGACAATGAAGGAGGTGGAAGAGCTGGAGAAGCTGACCCAGAAACTAATGAAGGATATGGAGCATCCACCCCCAGCAGAGGCTGCAACTTCTGGTGCGTGCCTTCAGTGGACAGCTGTAGGATTAGGACTGTGATGGGTTTTCAGTCAGGGATCTTTCCTGATCCCTTTCCTCTTCCATTTTCAGAGCTCTGTGGCTTCTGCCGGAAGCCCCTGTCACGAACCCAGCCAGCTGTGAGGGCCCTGGACCGCCTTTTCCACGTGGAATGCTTCACCTGCTTCAAATGTGAGAAGCAGCTGCAGGGGCAGCAGTTCTACAATGTGGATGAGAAGCCCTTCTGTGAGGACTGCTATGCTGTGAGTCACTGGGGTGAATGCTGCTGGAGAGAGCTCGCTGTGGTTGTTCTCTTGCTTTCCCTTCCTCCTTTCATCTTTGCTTTCTTTGGTGTAGCCTCACAGGGGTGGGAGATTGGATTCATGTGTCTTACTTGTTTTTTTTGTGCTCAGAGCACCTTGGAAAAGTGCAGTGTCTGCAAGCAGACCATCACAGACCGGATGCTGAAGGCCACTGGTAACTCATACCATCCCCAGTGCTTCACCTGCGTGATGTGCCATACCCCCCTGGAGGGGACCTCTTTCATTGTGGACCAGTCCAACCAGCCTCACTGTGTGGATGACTACCACAGGTATGGAGAGAGCACGTGCATGTGGTGTGTGAGAGAGGGCAGGTTCCCTCACACCTGCTTCCTTCTGCTGCAGTATGGGGTTGGGTTGCCCGTGTCGTCTGTCAGACATGAAGTTAAAAATGAGTCAGCAAAGTATGAAGATGTCTTTCCACCTAAACATTTACTATTCCTATGCTGCTAATGCCATTGAACAGCACTGAGAAGCCTGCCTTGAATGTCACCACGGTGGTAATGGTCTCCTCCATGGTTCTGTGTTGCAGGAAGTATGCCCCACGCTGCTCAGTCTGTAGTGAACCTATCATGCCAGAGCCTGGAAAGGATGAGACAGTGCGTGTTGTTGCACTGGAGAAAAACTTCCACATGAAATGTTACAAGTGTGAGGTAAGCCTGCTGGCCCCACTCCTCCCATGTCTCCTGTGTCCATCACCAGCAACTGGACACCTTTGTTGTCTATGCTGACCAAACAACTGAAGTTGTTTAGAATGAATCTGGAGTGTTTTTGAAGCATGTTCCAAAAAAGATTAGACATTCACAGGCGTGAACACAGGGACTGTGCAGGGTTGTTGCATTCTCTAACACCCCAATACATCAGCTGTGTATAGGAGGGGAACTTGCAGTGATTGCTCTCCCCTCAAAACAGTATCTCCTGTTAGCACCACCAGGGACAGAGCAGTGGGCTGTGAGTGATTGTCCTGACCCTGTGGGGGCACTTCTTACGTCCTTGAATGCCTTCATCCTGTTCTTGGCCATCATTGAGCTCTCCCTTCCTGTTTAGGACTGTGGGAAGCCCTTGTCCATTGAAGCAGATGAGAATGGGTGCTTTCCTCTGGATGGGCACGTGCTGTGTATCAAGTGTCACACCGTCCGTGCAAAAACAGCGCGCTGAGAGCTCGGAGGGGCGTTCCCTCAAGACCCCGGCACTCAGTACTCCTCCCCTCCCTGCAATTGTCCTACCCCTCTGCCTGACAAGGCAGATTGCTACCAATGGAGACTATGCCAGCGCAGTTTTTCACTCATGTAGGATTCACTGCTCCTAGACTTCACTCTGCACACCCACCAAGAAAGGACCTCTTCTCCTGTCACTGCTTCCTGGCCACAGTGTATTCCAGGCTGGGGGCTGTGATCAAGGTGAGTGCACAATCGCTGTTCCCTCAAGACTCTGGAGGAGAAGGATCAGACCTCCACCACCGCCTGGTGGAAGAAGCAAGAAGGGCCTGGTGGCAGGTGCTGGGAAGGGCTGAGAGCATTCTTCAGTTCCATGGAGCCAAGAATGATGATTTGACTTGAGAAGGTGGAAGCCTGCATCTCAGCACCACTTCTTTTATTTTATATCTTGTGACACCTCATTATCAGGATGTCTTCCTCTGCCTGCTCCCTCACCTGGGTTAGAGTGTGGAGGCATAAAGTAGTGGGAATCTGTTACTGTTGCTGGAAAAAGCTAACCTGCTATAGCTTTTTTGTCTCGAATGGATTTTACTGATTAACTGTCTTGTCTTTTTTTCCTTAGCCAGATTAAACTGGCAGTGTTTGAAATACTACTCTGTTTCTGAGTTTGGAAACTTTTTTTTTTTTTTTTTTAATCTTCTTCCCCTTCCCAAAATGAATTGTTTCCTGGTGTGGTTTCTGGACAGCCAGGCTGAGAACCAGAGTAGCAAAGCAGTCCAAAGAATGCATGTTTACAAATAAAGGCCGTTGGAAGGACGGGCAGCACATGGTGAGGAGGCGTCTCAGTGCGTGGATGAGGATTCAGCAGACTGAGGAATGCCTCCTGTTCCAGTAGGGTTTCTCTCACTGCTGTGGGTGAAAGCTGCAGTGTAATTGCAATGTACTGTCTGGCTCTGAGCGTTACTGCACCGAGCCCCATTTCCTGGACTAGAAACTGTCTCAAACTGAAGAAACCTTTTGAGTAACAACACTGTCCAACCACTGTTTGCATTCAATAAAATGTGTGGGTTTTTTTCCATTAACCTGTGTCTGCTGTGTTTGTTCAGCCACCCATGAGAGTTGCTGTCTTTGGCAGGAGAACTGCCATTGCACAGCTTTTTTATACATTGCCAAATGTATATAAGGCTATTCCACCCAGCCTCCAGACATCGGGAGTCTGAATGTGGCCTTTCTCTCTCCACCTCTTGGTCTCCTTTCCAGACTTCTATTTTTCTGTGCCTGGAGAGTAGCTCTCATTTAAAACAGTGCAAGACTTCAGTTGAGTACAGCAACATTGTAGTCTGCTTCACATGTCATTCGGAGGTGGGAATTCCATTGAGATGGAAGTGGATTGTAATAAAAGGGCACATTTTGTTTGCTTTGCCCCTAACTATTGCTTCTCAGAAAGTGTTTGTGCTTGATGTTTATGGTTCTAAACATGGTATTGTAATGGTCACTGCAGGTGAAACTCCTCTTTGTGGTAAGCACCACTGTTTCTACACTTCAGAGACCTGAAACCTACTCTTAATCTCTTGCAAGTTTGGGGAAAATCTTTAATGACTCCTTGCAAATTGATCCAGTAAATGTCTTGAGGTTTTCTATAGAATGAGTAGAGAATAAATCATCCATTTATTTTTCTTACTGTACTTGTTGCTAGTTTGTAGGCATTGTGAGAGGTTGTTTCTAGACCATGTTATTAACATGTCTTATGCCCACAAACATCAAGGAGTGCATGGAAGAGCAATGCTGGGGTAGAGAAGCACTAATTCTGCTCCTCCCAGACCTTGGTGTCTGGGTAGGAGACCCTATCCAGTGGAGTCAATGAGAAGGGATTACCTTGTGGGTTAAAGGGAGGTTTCCCCTCTGAGAGGCATGGGATGTGTAGGGGAGGGATCAAAGGCAGGAAATAGGAGTGATCAAGGATGGGAGGTGCCATTGGGAAAAACTGACAGGAAAAAGGCACAGAAGGAGGTGGCTGCACGTACACAGTACATTTGTCTGGCCATGCCCTGTGTGTCATCAGTGTGATCTGTCCTGTCTTCATAATAGCTTTTTTTTTTTTTTTTTGTTCTCTGTGCATGGGGTCTGTTCAGTGCAAGTGGATCTGAATGCCAGCAGCTGGACAGACCTGAGTGCATGCATATTGTGTGGGTGTGTATGTCCTCGTCTTATGGCCAGCAAAATCAAGTCAGAGTAGCTGGTAAAGTAGGAGACTTGAGAGCCAGGACATGGAATGGCTGTGGGTCTGGCTAAATGCTGTGAAGGCGTGTGCGAGTGAGCTGCGCAAGCTCCCAGGAGCTGCTCGTGGGTCTGGAGACTAGCCTAAAGAGAAGAGTTTGCATCTGTGTGTGAGGACCCTGGGAGACCAGGGAATGCTGGATTCAGCTGCTAGGTAGAGCCAATGTCTAAGGCTAACTCCTGGAGGGCTCCAGGGTGTGCATGCCTGCATGCCCACCGCTGCAGCAGGGCTGCAGGCCTGAGGATTTGCATATCCTGGTGCCAGCAACTGAGGAGAGCAGCTCAAGCTCCAGAGTTTGGAGCCAGCTGCAGGATGGCTGGTCTTGGGCACTAGAGGGATCCACCGTGTACATGTACGTGTTTCCCTCTAACAGGTTCATCCTGATCAGCCAGAGCCAGGAAGAGGATTAGGCTGTTTGTGCTGTGCTTGCATGTCTGCTGTGCTCTCTGCCCCCGGCCAGTCATGTACAGTGTGCGCGTTTATAGGCCTGCACGCATTATACACTTGGGGATTTTCTGTGCATGAGTGCCTATTGGGAATACATGCTCAGGCTTGCTACTGGCTGTACCCTGAGGACATGGAACTGAACAGCCTTTTCTCTAGCAGGCCAGCTGATTCAGCAGCTCCTAACACTTGAAGTTGGAGGGGACCTCCCTGCTCAGAGCAGGGTCAACCACAGCAGGTTGCTTTTTAGTACCTTAAAGGATGAGACCTGGATAATCTGTTCCAGTACTAATAACTCTCACTGTAAGTTTTTCTCACCTTCAAATGGAATTTACTGCATTTTGGTGTGTTCTCACGGCTGCTTCTTTCACTGGATACCACAGAGGAATGTCTGGCTCCTTTTTTTACTCCCATCAGGTATTTATACACAATGATAAAAGCCACCCAAACATTCTCCTCTTGAGGCTGAACAGCTTCCAGCTCTCTCAGCCTCTCCCTGTATGTCAGATGCCCTAATCCCTTCAAAACCACAGTAGCCTTTCACTGGACTAGCTTCTTTAAGTTTATATCCTTTTTTGTACTGGGAACCCCAAAATTGGACACAACACTTTAGGTGTCACACCAATGCTTAAATAAAGAGGAATAATTGCCTCCTTCCAGTTACTGGTGATGCATTTGCTGAAATGCAGCCCAGGTACTGTTGTCTTCTTTTGCTAAAGGGCTCAGGTACAACTTTCTGTTCACAATGACCTGCAAGTCCTTTCCTGCAAAGCTGCCTTCCAGTCCCCAGTCTGTACTGCCTCCTGAGACTATTCCTCCCCAGTCGTGAGGCTCTGCCTTTCCCTTGGTTCAACTTCTTCTCAATTCTCCCCCCTATTAAGGCCCTCTGTGTGGCAGCACAAGTATGTGATGGATCAACCACTCCCAGTTCCCTATCACCTGCAGTGACAAGCCAAAGTTTACATGTGCGTGACACAAGCTCATAATCTTGTGTCAGCCTCATCAGGGCTTATCTGCTAGCTTGGGCATCTGCCAGGCAGCAACTTTACTGGTTACCTGTACTTCATGTTAAAGACATCTACTGCTAAGACTGATACACTAAAAACTCAGAACTTTGGGTTTCAGCTCTCTCTCTTGCTATAGTTACTGTGACTTGAGTAGCCATGGTCTGTGTTGAACAGAAACCAGCTTTCTTGCATCAGGTTGCAGTTCTTTGGATCTCTGCTTCTCAGCCCTCCTGTCACCTATGGTTAAGCAAGGCCTTCCCAGAAGCAGCAGTGTTAACTTACAGCCTTAAGAATTTAGAGCATTATACAGTTATGGAAGCACTGGTATCTCTAGCTAGTCACATTGATGAATGTGTAGCACTCACCTTCACCAACCTAGACTTGAAAAATAATCTTGAGGTAGCTACTCTTTCTGAGTGGGAGAAAGTCTTAGGAACATCAGTGAGAATTTTTCTTTCTCCTGGACAGTCTAGTCTGCTGGAGAAAGAAGTACTACTCACATGTCTTTCATCAAACACAGCAGTAGTTGCTAATATTTATGATTTAGGAATAATCACAGGATCTGTAAAACAATGGACTTGGATGTTAGATAGATATTCCTATCTAACCCATTTCCCTGTAAATGGGTTGGAAAAAAATCTGAAGTGATCAGCTGCAAAGGTATCCTTTAATCCTAATGCAATTGCACTTCCATGTTACATCTGCAGTTAAGTGGACAAAGACCACTGGCTGAAACAACTAAAGATGGATGTAAGGACCCTGCTGGGACTTATGATATGTATGCTAAATGTCTCAATCACATTTGAAATAAGCCACAGAATTCCAACACAGCCTGCTCTGCCACAGGTTTATTTACAAAATATTATTTACAGACTATAACTGTCTTGAGATCTGATAAATAATATTTCCTCCACAGAGAAGGAGTAAGACAGACCACCTACACATTTTTCTGTTACAAATACCCTATTCCAGCCAAACAAGACTATTGTCTCTTTTAAAAAGGGGCAGAGAAAAATGGATACGCATAGGGTTTTCTGTCCACGGCACAAGAGAAGGTATTAAGCAGTTTGGAGAGATGTAAATCTCCCCAGTGAAGTGTGCATGTGCAAAACAGCAACACGCTGAGGTGATGTGATCACACAAGTTACAGTGGGGTGTGCTTCTACTCCCAGCTTCTCCTCCAAAGAAAGAAGTACACCACAGGGTGGTGTTCACGGCAAGAACAGCTGCATTAAAAAGTATATGCCTCACCAGCAGCCTTGTGAAGGACTGAATAGTTTGTTCCTGATGCAAAATAAGAAAGACAGAAGGGTGCTGAAGTGAGAAGGAATGTATGCCAAGGAGTGAATGAGCCCTGTCTCTACCTGTCTGTATTCTTGTGCCTGCTCCCTGAATGTCCAAGTCTATCTTGAACCCTCATCTCCAATCTTAAAACATTATCCACCACCCTCCACCCACTTTGTATTCCATGTGATATACTGAGGGTCTGAAAGTCCAGTATGAGGACTACAGGGCCTACTTAGTACTGCACAAAGTGGACTGCAGAAAACAGAGAATATTTTCTAAGACCAGTGCTCTGAAACATACTGATGGCTGCTGTAGAGCTAAAGCAAGGGGGAACAGAAATGAGAACAGGTGGTGTTGCCTCATGAGCTTTTTCAGTTCTGGTTGTTTTGCTCTGCTTGTCCAGTCACTCATTTGGAAGCAATTGCCATAGGAATGATTCCAAGTGATATCTGGTAAGGATGGGCATTTTTCATGCTTAAGAATGCAACGACTGGTCACTCCTTAAAGCCTTGGATGCTGCACAAGATCCTCTTCTGGTGACCTGGAAGTGACACTCCCATCTGTTTCAAGTCCCTGAAGGAAATGGGAAAAGAAAGGAAAAAATCAATTGTTATTCCTTAGGGAAGAAGGTGTGGGTAAGGGCAGAAACAGTTACCAAGCATTAGTTCAGAAAGCTTCCTTTTCCTTAATGCCTTCTAGTGCACCTACCTTTTCTCTAGAGGGAAGAAACTTCTAGATATTCCTGCCCTCCCCTGGCTACCTCTGCCTACCTTGTCAACTGACCTCTTCTACCTCATGGCTAGGCCTGTGCTCCCAGTAAATCAGGACTTGTGACTAAATCAGCTTTGTGATAGGGGCAATGTCTCAACCCTTCAGCAGGTCTGTGCCTGCTCATTTGTTTCATGTAACTGCCCTGGCTGGAGGTGGCTGAACATCCCTGACAAAATAACACAGCTGTGTTCTGAGTCCTTCTGAGGAGCCCAGAAAGATTTGCCCTATGACACAACAGTGCCTGGCTGATGGAGTGGGAGGGATATCTCTAGTCTATATGGCGTTTATGGCAAGAAAATTATCCTACAAAGTCCGACAGGAGTGGAGAGATGGTCAGGTTAGAGATCTGTTTGCCATCTATTCTTTCCCCTTGCTGTTTGTGTCTGATGTGAGTTCAGAGCAGCTGAAGACCCATGAAGAGCCTCAAGCACGGACATGGATAATTGGGGAATTTGTCTCACAGTTTGGGCTGCTCCCAGTTCTGGGCTGATGCTTCCCTTTTAGGTCAAGAAGCAGGTCCACTTCCCTTTAACCGCATGGAGGAGGAAGGAGAGAAGCCTTCCAAGTAAATATGAGTTGAGATTGCACAGGGATGAGCACAGCTGCCTGTAGCACAGGCTGAGGTGCCCTGTGGGGCCTGGCCTGCACTTACTCAGCAGTGAGCTCCAGGATGGACTCCATGGTATCCAGGCCGGCAGTGCGGAAGTTGGAGATGTAGCGCTTCATGCGAATGGATTCCAGCCACTCGGGGATGGATCGGTAGGGGATCCCATCGGATCCACTGCAGCTGGGGAGACGGAGTGTTACCCTAGGGACACAGAGACCCTTCGTGAGCCAGGCAACCACCTGAAATGGACAGCACTGGAAGACAGTAACCAAAGGGGAAGCAAGCACCCTCTGCCAGGGCTGAGCCAACTAATCTGCACAGTGAGGTCAGAGCAGGCCAATGGCTCTGTCTCTGTCACCAGGAGACAGGGATAACCGCTATCTTCCGCACACGGAGCACTCAAGGTGCACCTTTCCAGTCTGCATGGCTCTCACTGCCTCTCCTCCTGCTGGGGACAGGGAGGTCAAGTGTCCCAGTTAACCCCTTCTCCTCTGGTGACTGCTTGCTTACCTGGGATCAAAGTCTGCAACAGGCCGGAGGAGCTGGGGGCTTGAGATGAAATGTTGCAGCTGTGCCCGGATCTCCTGGAAATGAGGCCGCCTCATCCGATCGTGTGACCAGCAACTCTTCATGAGCTCGTAGAGGATAGATGGGCAATCCACAGGCGGGGGGAGCCGGTACCCATCCTCTAAGCTTTTCATCACCTGCACAGGGGACACAGAGAAAGCTGGCCAAGGGCAGAGAGTGCAGAAGAGGAGCCAGAGACCTCGGGGAGCAGCCATTCACCACTTCACAATGTGCAGCCAGGGAGGGGTTGGTGTAGATTACACATGTATGACACAGGGTTTGGGCAGCATGGCACAGGATCAAAACACCTAAGCAATGCCAAAAACTTAAGTGGCATATGCATATATTTTCAGTCCCTTATTAGCTTAGCTCCCATTTGCCACTCAGGACATGTTCATAAGTGAGGAAAAGTGAGGACCAAATGGTTCTGGCACAGTGAGAGAAGGGGAACCAGACTCTGAGGAATAATGTTAATAGCATGTGCTGAGACTAGAATAAGACCAGACATTATGCACCAGAGCCAGAGGAAGAAGAAAACAAAACCAATAGAAAGTATCCCCAGATCCAAATGCCATGGCTGATTCAAGCACTCTTTAATTTGGCTTCTTGTTGTTGACACCTCGATACTTATTGCCTTTGACTTGCTTGCACTGATTTTAAGCAGGGAGGGAAACACAATAGTTGTGTGCTCAAAAGAAAGTCAAGACTGCAGGCTGAGGTAGATCTACCTCAGTTTTTCCCACATGCCTTATTTATTTTTTAAATCAGCTCTTGAACTCAATGTCTGTTACCTCTTGATTGGTCATGTGCCCATATGGCTTGTCACCAAATGACAGCACCTCCCACATGACAATTCCAAAGCTCCAGACATCACTGGCTGAGGTGAAAATGCGATGAGCAATGGCCTCTGGGGCTGTCCATCGGATAGGAATCTTACCACCCTATAAAAGAGCAGAAACATAGTGTATCCAGCATGTATCACTGAGTTGTATTTCTCCAGTGTTTTCATGCAAGGACCTTACAAAGTGGTTCAGAGATTGAGCCCACTTCATTTGAAGTGACATGTAACCACCCCAGGGAAATTTCTCAAAAGGAGAGAAATATTCTTGGAAAGTAAATGATTTTAAGCCCTCTGTTCAGTTGAACGCTACACAAAATGTCTGCTGTGGGAGTAAGAGCCTGACACCAGTCACAGCCCTGCTTTGAAGGACACCACGCATTAGAATTACTGGAACTTTCATTGAAAGAGACGTGGAGATGACTGTAGTCCAAAACTCTGATCACAGCAAGGCTATCTTCAAAGCTAGATTTAGTAACTGACTCCAAGAGATCAGACCTCTTATTTTGCTTCTCATTTTAACACCACAGTCCCTCTGAACTTCTTAGCAAACAAAATCAACCTGGACTTCAGAGACTAAAGCACCACCTTCTGAACTATCCACACCATGACTTGCAATTTTACTACAGGTATTCCTCAGAGCCTACAGTTAATTTACAAGGCTGAAAGAGTGGGTTTGCATTACCTTGGTTTCATAGGTTCCCTCCGCATCATTCTCCAAAATGCGGGAGAGACCGAAGTCAGACACCTTGCACTGGAGACTGCGTGTTACCAGGATGTTGCGAGCAGCCAGATCCCGGTGCACGTAATTGTGCTCTGAAAGGTAGGTCATGCCAGAGGCTATTCCCTGCAGCATGCTCACAAGCTGCACAGGGCTAAATTTTTCCTCGTTCTCCTGCGTGGAAGAAGAAGTGAGAGAAGTGACATCGATCTGCTTGGTTTCTAGTCACTGACCTTATCAACATACAAAAGTGGACAGTGGCAAAGAAGCAAAAAGGCAGTGCTGCAGCACAAAAGCCCCAACAGGTTCTCACTAAGGGACTGGTGGTGGTCTCCAGCCATCGTTAAGCATTTGCATTTCAACTACAAAATATGCCACTCTCGTCACTGAACAAACTGGATGGCATTAAGCTTCTTCTGCTGACACTGGAAATGTCAGTAAGCAGAAAGTAAGTGGATGTCTGGATCTTACTTCTAGTTTTATTTTAGGGCCCTAAATCCAGGTCAAGTGCAAGTTCTGGCAGTACACAAGCCTATTACAGATTGGACTTTCTCACCCGGAGGAAGGTATCCAGTGCTCCATTTTCCATATATTCAGTGATGATCATCATTGGCCTCCCTTGAGGAAGACAAGAGGGTTTCAGCCATTTTCAAATTCTACTCATGCATTTCAATGCTCTCCATATTCCCCAACACCAAGAACCATGTCCAGCCCCAGCTAACACCCCCACTCCACGGCCCAGCTGGCTGCCCCTTCTCCTTACACAATTCCCAATGATCTTGTACTCCTCCTTGTATTGCTCATATGACCCTGCAGCATCCCTCCCATTATCCAGACTTCTCATCTACTCACCAGCCCTAGATCTCTCCTAACACTGTCTCAGGACTCTGCTGGAAATCCATACCTCTCCTCCTTTCCTCATTCTCTGACACGACAATGCCTGTCTTCTCCCAGAACAGCCTCTCTGACAGCAAACTCTCTAAGAAAGGCCTGAGAAATGTGCCAGTTTCTGCTCTCATCCCAGAACTCTCTCCCACACACTCTTACTTACTTTTGGTGACGACTCCCTCGAGACGCACAATGTTCGGGTGATTGAACTGCCCCATAATTGTTGCTTCACGCAGAAAGTTCCACCACTGTGAGTCTGAATACGTTGACTTCAGAGTCTTGATGGCAACCACAATACGTTCTTTCCCCGGGAGTCGCAGGGACCCACGATAGACCTCCCCAAACTCCCCTGGAGACAACCAGAGGCAAAATGTCACAGATGAACTCGAGGACAGGCAGCAAAACAACAGTGTGGGGAAATTGAAAGACAGGGAGAGCAGTAAGTAACTCACCCTCTCCAATCACATTCTCCATAGTGACACAAGAGACGTCCAGCTCCTTAGTGAATTCCAACACCCCTCTGCTGGGGTCATCATATGGTTGCAGGTCTACATAGGGTTTCAACCAGACCTTCTCTGTGGTAAAGGGAAACAAAAGAGCAAATTAACCTGTCATCTCTTTGGACAACCTTTTCAAAGCATAACTACAAAAGCAGAAGTGAATCCATGGGCTTCTGACAATGGCAGTAAAAAAATCTACCAAACCTACGTTGAAGAATAGAACTGTTGTGGGAAGAGGCAAATTACATCAGAAAAGCCATGCCAGTGTCTGGTTTCAAAGTAATGTTTCTTTTCATTCCTTCCAACACATTCTAAGCTTCCCCCTGGTTTTATTACCCCTCTGAACCTCACCTCGCTCAAAGCCCGAAGTATTGTAATCTGGCCGCGCGTGTCTCCGACGAGTCCTCCTGGAACATCAAAAAGAGTCGTGAAAACAAAATGGTCAGCAAATAGCAAAGGGAAAAGCAAGACTTCCAAGGTGTCTGCCCTAGTTGGTTAGGGACAGAGTTCAGGGTAGCACAGAGCAAAGTGGGTCCAGACACTGCACCTACTTGGAACAGTACAGCTGGCAATAAAATGTGACGCTTCGTTAACATTTAGAAATAGAGCTTTGTTTTCATACAGTGAGTTTTGTATGGCATTACAGACTAATTTCTGCTTATTTCATGTTTTCTGTACGCTTTCAGTAGAATATCTGATCTTCTTAAAACCATGCAACAGCAGCCTTACAGACATTGAGAAGGAAAGTAGAATTCTGTATATGGGTAGAGGACCCCAACAGTAACGGTATATGGAAAATGGTTTGAAATGACAGGATACATGTATTACCACTCAACTGGTCAGCAGCTATAGAAATGATTGTACCATAACAATGTTTTTATTCCTCTGTCATGACAACAATATGATACTGCTGGATTATAACAAAACTGAGAAATCATGACATATTCCTCTGTTCCCAACAGCAAACATTATCTTACAATATCAATCCCTCCAATCCTGCTAATCTAAATTATTTAATGAGACCCTTTCCATCTTGCTCCGGCATGCTGGTGTTTTTCTTCTCTAACAAACCTCCACCTATACAATATCCTGTGAGAAATCTGGGCCTCCCTTTCTCAAGCTCACACAGCTCAGCTACTCCTACATCTATACTTTTTTCAATACCAAAATTCAATACTTACTTTCGCCGACACACAAGAAATCCCACAATCAGACCATTAAATAGGAGAACTCCAAAGATAATAGAGACTATGACTCCACCAGACAGAGCTCCAGTGTCTGCAGAAGCAAAGAGAGAGGCCATATCACTTAAAAGACCAGTATGTATTTGTCTGGAACATACCACCCAGCTTCTACCAGTTAATGGCATTGGGCAAGTTACAGCCCCTTGTCTTCCAGGCAGCAGAGCCACCAGATGGGAGGCTTACCACACTGTTATTCATGTGCATGGAGCACCTTCTGGTGGTTACCTGGTTGACTCTTATCTACAATCTTGGTCTTCCAGTTGAGTAATTTATCCCTGTGTCTGATTTCCTACTTAAATTCCATGACACTTTCAAAAGTGAAGAACAGATGTTCCTTCCCCCCACTCTAACAATTCTTTCAGATCAGGCCCTTCTTCCTGCTCAGTAGCTGATTTAAACTATGGCAAAGCAAAGACATGATTTTCCCCAACAGTCTAAAGTGACTCTCTTCTTGTTTATGAAATTAATTATACGCTCCCCTCCCATCAATATCTGGGGCTGGTCCCTTGCCTAATTGCCTTAACAAAAGCCCTGGAGTGCTTAGGACTCCTGAAACAAGTACTAACTTACAAACTTGCAGTCTATTATATTCCTATTTTCTCAAAACTGAGCATTAGGTGGTTTCATTCTGTGATTGGATAGCTTTGAGAGAGTGCTCACATAACACAGGCTGTCTCCTTCCATTTAGGTTCTCAAGCTAAAGCTAGGCATTTCCACTAAGTACATCTGAATTCATCAGAGAAAATGCTATATTACCTCTGCTGGTCCTTTTAAAACTTATTTTCCATAATTAAAAAAACCCAAAATTTAGAACTTAAAATGCATTAATGGAGAAGTAATCAGAATCTACATATTTTTAATATTTTCCCAAAAGAGATTTAGGAAAACATCTGGAAGAAAGAAAATGCCCAAATATTTTTTTTAATAAATTAGAAGATTTTCAAGCAAGGAACAAGTGATACACAGACCTGTATGGGGAAGTGTTTCCTAACATCTAGTCAAATGGCCAGCATCCATAAAGCCTAATTAACACTAGTTATTCTTCCTCTGACTCATCCCACTAAAATTATTAAAAATCATCAGCTTACTTAAGCAGAAATCAAGAGGCAGAGCTAACGTCCTTGTTTTGTTAAAATCAAAAAGCCAAGATTTGGAAGGTGAAATAGTATCTTAATAAAATGGAGAAGCATTTAGATATACAGGACTTCTGCAGGAATTTAAGGGATCTAAATTATCAAAAATACAAATATTGCCACTTCTTGCAAAACCTGCTACACTAATATTCCTAGACTATAATAGCTAAAAAATGCTCCTAGTATTATCAAACAAGAACTCTCATCAAATGAAACCTTGCTGGCACTTCTTTTTAATCCCTTTCATATTCAAAATACCTTTCTCTTGGCATGATAAGATGATCAACTTTCATTTGAAATAAAGCATAATATTGATGAAAGTATTTTCTAACATTCTTTCTTAATCAAAACAATTTTGCATGATAATTTACATCTTTTTCACAGGGCCTGTGTAGTACATTATTTAATTGGTTAAACATCATTTTTGTTATCATCATTTGTCACTGTGACTTCCTGAAGATTTTACCAAAAGCTTCTGGTGCCAAAGAGGGCCCAACCTTTATTTCCAGTAATGGTATCCCAATTCCTTATCAGCTTTTACACCATTAATCTAACTATCTTGTTACATTAAGGTATGCCTTAGCTTTCTTCCTCATGTCCTTATTTCATTACAACAAAATTAGTCTTTCAAATGCAGCACTTCAATGCATGTATTTCTAAAGTTATCCGTAGGGTCAATAGGGATGAAGAGAGAGCAAATTGTATTACAGAAAACTTTAGATTAAGGGGAAGCTTCTGAGTGACCCAGGGAAGGAGGAGGTTGGATGTCAGGCCTATATAAGACATTCTTTGACACAGGAGAAAGGTCTTTTTGTGGCCCTCACAGCTTGGCCTTCTACACATTGTACTTTGGTGAAGAACTTTTCTCAGTGGCACATACCATCTCTTTGGGCAGAGCTCCATTCAGGAGCTGGACTACATACAGTGGAACTGATAAAGCTGGAAAAAATAGTGCTAAGGTCCTCTGAGTTCTCCTTTTCACTAGTAACTGGCACACAAAAGGAGGCATATGGTAATCATTTGACCAGCACTCAAACTTAGAAACATTAGCCAAAATTAAAATGTCTTTCAAGAACTAAATGAAGGTCTGGTTAAGCATTGTGCCAGTACAACACAATAAACTGAGACTGATCAGGTCTAAAGGGGAAAGTGCAAGCAAATTTTATAAGATAACAAGGAAACAAGAAAAATGCCTTTTGTCTTTACAAAGCAACAGGCTTAGCTCTGGTGACAAGGAACTCAGGAGAGTGGTGTCTTGCCTTATAGCCAGCAGAACACAAAAAGAGATCCATGTACCATGAGAATACACAATCTGACAGGGAAGTGAGTTTCTCCCAGATGAGACAGCAGTGCTTGTCCTTTACCTGGTGGAAGGGTGCGAAACTCCTGCTCTGGGGAGTAGGGCCCTGGCCCCAGGGGTGTGATGGATCTCACCCGGAGCAGGTAGGCTGTGTCTGGCTGCAGGTCTCTCAGAGTGACATTCGGCTCAAGAAGGTGCTTCACTGTGTAACGTGCCTCCTCCCCCTGCAGCAACCAAACAGGATCAAGTAACAAATGCATGCTGAACAAGAGGACACTTCCACCCCTTTGGGTGAAAGGAGGAAGAGCAAATCAGGCAGGCCTCACCTTCTCAAAGAACATGACCTCATACTCCACTGAGGTCCGGCTGCGTTGCCGTGGGGCAAGCCAAGAAACAGAGAGACTACTGTCATCTCTTTGTGTCAGAATAAACTGGGATACTGTCACTGGAGCTGCAGTGGGAGAGAATAGAGAACGTGAGGCAGAAATACAAAAATGCAAACTATGTCCTCTCTCCACCAGAAGCAACTGGAAATGAATCTCATTGCCACTGTCATTTTTCTCTTGAGTGGTGGAAGGGAAAGGAGGTCTCTGGTTGTAATTAATTGCTTTCTGTGAATAGTGTGCTTCTGCCCCAACAGTGGAAGCACAACTGTGTTCGGCCCTCAAAACAAAATCCATGTTCCAAGAAATTACATTTATTCCAGGACTGCACTGAAAGTGTCCAATTTGAAATAAAAAATGTTAGGATTTTATGCTCCTACAGCAGCAGTAGCACAGCTATCCTATGTAATGATTTATGAATGCAGCTGCATTGCATAAGGGTACAGTGAAACTCAATGCTCAAAATCTCTCAGCTGACTGCAAATGCATGCTGTTCATGAATAAAAAGATAATTCTCAAGAGTCTGCAAGGACTGAGGAGTTAAGCCTGGTTCCCTCCTTGTCCTTCATCATCCTCAGGAAGTGATGAGGCAAGCCAAAAGTAGCTCTGCTTTTCTAGCTCAGAGTTGTGCTGCCCCCGCATAGCATCAGGAAGAAAAGTCATATTTTGTTACTAAATTAGAACACAGGGAATGCACCAAGGGCTGTTGAGCACTGATGTCACCTTTCTATAATCACATTTCATGGTGCTCTGGAAAGTATTTACAGGACAGCCAAACTAGCCAGATTGAAGCTAACCTACAGAAATGTGTCAAGATTTAACATCCTCGTCCCTCCATGCTTTCAAAACCTTTTATTTTCCAGTTACACCAGGGTTTCAGTTGTGTTTGGTGTTTTGCAATATCTGAGTCACAGGAAATATTTCATGACACAGCCCTCATTCTTCCTGTCACACAGGTAACAATACTTGGGCTGTGTGACAGGGAGGACTTTATCCTCCTCACCTCTGTTAAGGTCTTGGTGGATTCATAGCTCTTAGTGGATAATGATTACTGCTACATTGATTTGCAAGGAATATGACTAATGGACTTTACATGCCAGAAGCATAGGCACTTTAGAATCCTTATCATACCATACCAACACATGTGTCAGGCAGAAGGAGAAGATGGAGAAAGCTTAAATATTCACAGAGATTCCTCTTCCTTTTCGTGATGAGCAGGAAGAAATTCTCTCTGCTTCTGCTAACCTGCATGTCCAACTGAGACCCAGACAGCTGGAGCAGTTCTCTGTGGAGCAGGTCCCATTCCTGAGACACCATTATGGGCTTCCACAGTGAATGTGTAATTGGTGTAAGCTTCCAGGCCATCCACGTCCACTGCAGGTTTCGTCAGACCAGAGGCACTGGGGGAGAACACCACGCCAGCCTCACAGGGCTCACAGGACAGGAAATGGCAGCGCTGGCAGAAGACTGTGTAAGTCAGGTCCTTCCTCCCGCCGTGGTCACTGGGCGGCTGCCACCACAGACTCAGCTGGGTGCCAAGGAGGGAGAAGCTGACATTGCGGGGAGCCGAGGGCGGGCCTGCAGGGAGCACAAAAGGAAGTGTAAGAACCAGCTTCTGATGCCCAAAGTTCTCTGACAGCTTGCCATCTACTGATGCATTTCAAATGGAGCCCTCTCTCCACCCCAGCCTCTCCCTCTCTGATCTCTCATTCCCATTTTCCGACCTTTTGTTTTCTCCCCCATATCATTGTTCATGGAATCAAAGAATGGTTTGGGTTGGATGAGACCTTAAAGATCTTCTAGTTCCAACCCTCCCGCCATGGGCAGGGACACCTTTCACTAGAGCAGGCTTCTCCAAGCCCCATCCAACCTGGCCTTGAACACTTCCAAGGATAGGGCACCCACAACCTGTTCCAGTGTCTCATCACCCTCTTCATAAAAAATTTCTTCCATGTGTCTTATCTAAATCTACCCTCTTTCAGTTTAAAACCATTGTCCCTTGTGCTGTCACTACAGGCCTTGGTATAAAAACCCTTTCTTCATCTTTCTTGCAGGCCCCACTAAGTATTGAAAGACCACAAGATGATCTCCCGGAAGCTTTCTCTTCTCAGGCTGAACAACCCTAACTCTCTCAACCTTTCCTCATAAGAGAGGTGTTCCATCCCTACAATCATTTTTAGGGCCTGCCTCTGGACCTGATCCAATAGGTCCATGTTGCTCTTGTACTGGGGGCCCCAGACCTGGATGTAGCCCTGCAGATGAGGTCTCACAAGAGCAGAGTGGAGGAAGAGAATCCCCTCCCTCACCCTGCTGGCTACATGCTTTTGATGCAGTCCAAGATACACTTGGCTTTCTGGGCTGCAAGCTCACACTGCCAGCTCATGCCCAATTTTTCACCCACCAGTACCCCTCAAGTTCCTCTCTGTGGTGCTGCTCTCAGCAAGTTCATCCCCCAGCCTGTTTGGACATTGTTCTTTCTTTCTGTGTGCAACTCACGGGTGCAAGCAATGTTCTGGCCCTCCGAAGGTGCTCGGTAGAAGCCTGCATTGCAGGGACAAGACGTAGCCCCTGACTCGTTGGACAAGCTGTTGGGGGGACACTTCAGGCAGCGTTTAGCGTCCAGGGAGTGGCGGTAGAACCCTCGCTGGCAGGCTGTGGAAGGACAAACAAGCCAACATAACACAACCAATAAACCCAGATCAACAAAAAACCGCCTGGCAGTTTTGCTCAGCTTCTTGAACACTCCTTTATCTGACTCTATTTTTTTAGTTCACAGAAATATTTATGTTGGAAGGAACACCTGGACACTTGGCAGTCACCTAGATCAATCATCTCAGAGCAGATAGAGAGAAGATGCAAACTCAAGGTAGCATCAGTATTATGACAGGACTTGCAGACTGAAGAAGAGGGACCTAACTCCTCACAGATGCTGTATGAATACGGAATCCAGTCAATCTCAGAAACTTCTTCCAGTGTAAACCCAGACTGGTTCCCACCTTGTCCTTCAAGCTTTCCACACCACAAATAAGAACCATAAAGAGTAGCTACAAATCCTTGCACTCCTCAGAGTCTTCTGCTTGCTGACTTCATATGAGGTAGCCAGTAGGCTTTTTAGCAGAAGCATCTTTGCTGATTTCAAGTGTTGTACCAGAGCATCACCTAGCAAGGCCAGGGGAATATCTAGGAAGCTATCAGTTCACCTCACAGCATCGAGTGTAATGGCTATGGAGCCAACACAGACTGCAAGAGAATAGGTGCCACGTGTTTTCTACTTCCAGTCCGACAAAAATGAGCAGCCACACTCTCTCAGTATAACATCTGACAACCTGTTTTTGCTGTGTTACTATTAGTTCAACCCACAGAAGCACTGGTCAGCTTACCAGTTGTCTCAAGGTCAATGCTTCACCTCTACAGTTGTGCAGCAGGGAAGAGAAAATCAGTGATGGAGATTAAGGCAACCTGTGAATTTAAAGGTTTGCCAGCCTGTGCTAAATGAATCAAATGTTCTCTAGCTAAAGAAACAAATACCTATTGCTAATCAGATGGTTGAGAAATGCATACACTAATTTTCTGCTAGAGCTACCACTTTGCATTTAACTTGCGCATTGAGGGAATGACCCTTTTTATATTGCACTATAAAAGCAACAATATCCTGTGTAATCCTCAGGAGATCCCAATGGAGAAAACCATCTGTTCAGGAGCTTCACACAAACGGCTTACTGTGGTGGAGCATAGTAGAGGAAATGATTCTTTATCCAGAAGACAAAAAAACCCAACCCAGCAATTCCCACTATGTGACAAAGAGGAACACCTGAGGGACCTTGAAAACCTTCCACTAACACAGGCCAAACAAGACTACTCATCATCAGTCTGCAGAGAGTATGCTTAAAGAGCCCAGAAAAGAAAAACAAATCACAAGTAGGAGCAACCAGCACCTTCTGATTCTGGGAAATGACACAACCACTCAGGAAAATCTATCATTCTGAGATACAATCATGCAACTAAGTGATTAATGATAGCAAAGGCCATTGAAAATAATTACAAGGCTCAAGTATTGATTGCTACAGCCCAAAAAGATTCCATTTGTACTCCAGATCAAATCATCCCTTTGAGAAACAGGCAGTAAAAGTTACTTTGATCTTCAGGCTGCTCACAACTGAGAACACTTCTACATGCTGGACTGAAGATGAAAGTTTTGAGGCCTCCTGCCACTTTGCTTCAGCATAAGATTTGAGAGTTCCTGACATTGGATCAGTTTGGGCCAGGAGAGCTTTGACATGAAAAACAAAAGATGTGCATGACCACATTCTTGTATAACACAGAGGTTCTGATGTTGCCTGCATAATACTACCTGCCACAGATATACACAATATACATACTCTCATCAGACTGAGACTGTCTGCAAGTAAATTATAGAAATTTGGGGCTGGGAACCTTTGCAAGAATCACAGAATCAATTAGGCTGGAAAAGATCTCTGAGATCATCAACTCCAAGCTGTGACTGAACACTACCATGTCAACTAGACCATAGCACTAAGTGCCACACTCAGTCATTTCTTAACTCCAGGGATGGTGACTCCACCACCTCCATGGGCAGCCCACTCCAATGTCTAATCACCCCTTCTGTGAAGAAATTCTTCCTAATGTCCAGCCTGAACCAGATAAAGACTATGTCCTCTTGTCCTGTCACTACTTTGCTGGGAGAAGAGACTGATCCCCGCCTGGCTACACCCTCCGTTCAGGTGTTTGTAGAGAGGGATAAGGCGTCTCCTGAGCCTCCGTGCTGAACACCCCCAGCTCCTCCAGCCGCTCCTCACGACACTTGTGTTCCAGAACAGCTAACTCCGACTCCAGGAGAGCCTCTGCTCCTCCAGCGCCACTCCAGCCCACCGCCCACACCTGCAGAGCCACCGACGGTGCCGAGCCCCTCCAAGCAGGAGACGCCTCGCAGGGCGCCCACAGCCCGGCAGGGAGGCGCAGGGCAGGAGCCGCACGGGGTACTCGGGTCCAAGGGACACACGCAGGAGCCGAGGGCAGCAGCGGGCGCCGACACCAGCTNGAGGAGGGCGCACAGCCAGCAGCCTCGGCCCCCGCCCAGCCCCGCTGGCCCCCGGCTTCCCCGGGCCTTGGGCACCCGCTCCGGGCGGCACGATGGGAAAAACAAGTCTGGGAAAAGGCCTGCTCACCAAGCACCGGAGGGCAGAGAGGATGGCTGGGGCGCTTCCTTCACTCCTTATTGCTGCAGGTGCCCCTCGCGAGTCTGCCAGGCAGGCCGGGAAGGCTGCCGGCACAGAGCGGGGCTGACGGGAGCTCGGCTCACCTGCCGCCCTGCAGAGCCCAGCAAGGAGCCAGAGCACAGGCCGGGGCACAGCCAGCCTCCGTGGGCACAGCAAATACACACTTGAGGAAGTCAATCGCGAGCTCTTATGGGCAGCAAAGTCTGAATGCTCTGGGGCAGGCACAGCTTTTCTGGGACTCTGGGGGTGGCTGAGCCATTCTGCACCCAGCAGAGCTTTATACAGCTGGGAATGCACTGAGGGATTGAGGGAGCTAGGTAAGGACCTGATCCTCAGGCTTTCTGTTGTCTCCTGTCCTGTAACAGAGGTCAGGTTCTTTTCCCTGTTAAAAGGCAAAGGTGCAGCTTTCCCTTCTTTTTGCTCCCTACTCTAAGCAAAACTCAGAATCAGAATGACATTGCCAGGTCTTCCATCCTGTCACACTTTACATGTCTGAAGAAGTCCTCCTCTGTTCTGAGGAAAAAGTAAACGCTGTGATTTCAGTCTTTATCCTGAGCTGGACTACTCCCAGCCCATTGTGCAGTCTGGTCTTTTCTGCTGAGGGAACAGATCCTAAGATATCCCCCCCTGCATTCATCTTCTCCCCTGCTGCTCCAATAAGACACTATTCTGGTCGTGAAGTACCTCCCCCTACTCCTCCTAGGTTCTCCCCTCTTCCCTTCCTCTCCTGGGAGACCTCCCTGGTCCCTACTAATCCTGCAAAACATACTTCTGGCTGCAGCTGTACTTGGGCCGAGTGGGATGAAAGCACAGATGTAGAATGAACCTGTGCTGCGATAGCAGTCCAGGCTTGTCCAGACATGACAGCTTCCCTGCCCCTTCCCAGAGGAGTGCTCTCAGGAGGGCGGGGAGAGCTCTGTAGCACCTAAGTGGAAAAACTGGCTGGGCTGTGCTAAGAGAGGGGGTTGCTGGAGGAGGCCGAGGATCTTGTGCTTCAACCTTCTCCAGTTCCCCAAGCAAAACGAGCAGCAAGCAGTAGGGATTCCTAGAGACACCAGATCCCTGTAGCAGAGCAAAGCAGAGACACGGGGCACCTGCTGAACCTGAGAGCACTGCATGGATCCCTATGGCCTTAGCCTTGTGCCACACAGCTCTGGCAACAAGAGCAGATGTCTGCTGTCTTTTACCTCTCTCCCTGCAGTAATACATATCCCCCAAAACAACACACATGTCAAACTAAGTTGCCTTAAGAAGTTGAATTTTGTCCCCTCTGCAGCTAAGGGAGAGCCCTGCACTTCTCGCTCCAACAACCCTTGCTTGCTGTGACTCCAGCACCCTGGTGACTCTTTTGCTTGCTAATTGCTCTTCTTCAGAAGAGCAGGCACCACGCTATTGTGCAATATGCTTTACATGGTTTCCCATGGCTGAAGAGCCATCCCAGTCCAAGAAGAAGGAGGGACAGAGGAGAAACCTGTCCCCTCTGCCTCTCAGCTTTCTAGTCACGGGACAAATACCCTGCTCTGTGTGTCTGACCCGTCTGCCCTGAGAGAACAAGGCTGCTGTTCAAGGGTTGAGAACCAGTTGTTGAGTGAGTCAGTGTCAATCACATAGTTACAGCTCGCAGAAACTAGCTCCAGAGCTGAAAGCTCCTGGATGAAGCCCAAGAGGGAGTGGAGAGGTGTGTGCAGGTCTTACACCTGACACATGAGGAGAAAAATCACAACTTACAAAGAGAAGCTAAGGAGAAGGTAAGGAGAAGGAAAGATATAAGATACAGAGGGTAGGCAAGAGAGAGGTAGACCACACTAACTCTCCTGATCCCACTTTCTGCTTACAGATGCTCTGATCTCTAGCTCTCTGGAACCTCTCCCATGGCCTACAGCTAGTGTCTGCATACTCACCTACGCAGCTCCCATCGACTTCCTCAAACCCCACAGCACAAAGGCATCGGCCCACTGGTACCAGCCACTCCCCGTCAGTGCTGCAGTGCATCCTGGGGGGAGAGCCCACTTCTTCAGCTGCGTACTCCACACAGACCCCAGGCACTTCTGTCAGCCCCTCTGACCCTGCCAGAGTCTCTGGAAAGCGGGCCAGGCCCCGCACCGCCTCCGGGCACGTCTTGTAATACACTCGGACAGACACCATCGCTACACAAGCGCCAGAGTTCTGGAAAGCCAGGTAGAAGCCCCGGCGAGAGAGCTTCCCAATGGGGCACACTTCCGTGTTCAGCTGCATGGCCCCCGACTCGATGTCTCTGCTTGTGAAACTTCGATCTGCTGCCACAGTGTTGAGCTACGTGAAAAAGAGAAAGGCAAAAGCTTTACCACCTGAACAGGCCACAGCAGCTGAGATACCTGTGCCTCTCAAGCCTCTTTTATTCTAAGGCCTTTTAGGGGCTGTCTGGTCAACTGCTTCTAATTCTAATTGCACTGCGTGCTTTCTTTGCATTTGGAAGAGGTGTTAAAAATGGGGCGGGCATATTTTCCTGCCTCTGTACCTTCCATCATCTCCTTCAACTGCTCTGTAGTCATTCACTGGTCTATAGTTCCCTGTGTCCCGAGACTCTGATTTCAGAGGTCTTCAGGAACTGCCCCCTTTCTGTCATAATTTTCTTTGTTTGCAAATTTCATGCAGTAAATCTACAACACCACTCAAGAGTTGTGCTTTGAAACCAATCAGGGAATTACAGCCACTTGCTTTTAGGCTGTAGCTGCTGCAGTTCAGATAATCTACTGTAAGGTGCTCCTTGTGCAGCACTCAACATATTTTAGCACTGTAGGTACTTGGGTGAAAAATGTTCCCATGCTTTTGCATTCCCACTGCCTCAGCAAACAAAGGATAAGAGTGAATGAGTGAGTGAGGATATTTTCCATGCTTAAGCAAATGGGAAAGGCCTCTGTGACACCCTGTGAAATGGAAGAGTTGGACTGCAGGTGGGGTGGCCTTTCTTCTTGGTGGGAGAGCCTGATAACTGATCCTCTCCTCTGCAGGCCCCTTCCCATTGTACGACACCACCCACTCCTTGTAGTTGGATGGGAGATGAAAGGCTCTGGAGAGCAGCTGCACTTGGCAGGGATCATAAGGCATGTTTAGGAGTTGAGGAGGTATCGCTCAAATTCATGTTGTAGGCTGCAGGGGAGGTGGAGGAGCACTGGAGAGGGAGGGGGATCAGTTACCAGAGTTCTGCTCTGCCTGTGGTGGCCTTTTCTACTCTTTGCTTCCATCACATCCCATTTCAATTGCAAAGGAAAGGGCAGTCAAATAATTTAGGTCTGTGGCTTCTATTAGAACAGAATTGGCTTAGAGAATTTCCTCTGAAAAAAGAAAGCAGAGGTTCTCTATTCTGCAATTCCAATGTTTCCATGGCAAGAGTGCACAACGTTGAGGAAGACAGTAGGTAAAATACAGCAGTGTTAAATACAATCACACCAGGGAGAATTTCACTGTAGAAAGCCATCTCTTGTTTATGAAACAAGACCCTATACCTCATGGCAATCAGAGTAAATAATCAGGACCACTGAGACCTGAACTGGATTCTGTTCTTTGCCTGTTCTAATCTTCCCTAAGGCAAGTAAAATTCCTTTGGTCTCTGCTTTACTATTTCTAAAAATTGGTGTAACCATCCAGCCCTGTCACAACCCTTTAGAATCCTTACCTACGTGGTGTCTGGTTAAATAAGAGGTTACACAGAACACAGGTCTGATCTCACTTGAAACCTCCTATGCCTCCTGTGGCAAAGACTGCTCTGAGCATCACAGAGGGCACCGGGGGTAAAGTTTACTCTAAGGACAACACTTACTATCCATGCCCTTCCCCACATGCTGGTTCTCCTGGCCTGTCCCAGCCAGCAAGACACACCTAGCTTAAGCTGAAAGATATGACAAGTTTAAGCTGAAAGATATGACTCAGTCTTCACCCCCAGCAATACAGACCTTGGTGAACAGCGGGCGGCGGAACTGGATCCCAACATCTTGTTCAGACTCCATGTAATAGAGATTGAAGGTCTCTTTGCAGGTCACCACTTCACCCTTGAAGCTCTTGCAGTCCCTCACTGTAAACTTTAGCTCCACATAAACGCGCGAGGCTGCCTCACCCCGATAAATCCAGTTGGTGCGAAGCCAGTGATCGGTGTCGCCCTCGGAGAGCACACTGCAGTCCTGGTACATGTAGATCGGGGTACCATTTATCATCTGCTGCACTTCACTCCACTGCTCCCAGGGGAGAAGAAACACATACTGTTAGACAGGTGTGAGAAATAAGTTTCACTTCAAATATAACAAAATCTTGCCTAAAAATCAATTCTTCCACAGGGTTCAGGGCTCAAAGTCTCATCAGCTAAAAAGTCTCTTGCACTCAGCAAAAGCTGCATCTGGTCTCGAGCCCCATGGCTGCCTAAACTCTGTACATAGGGAGCAAAGAGGATCCTGCAATTAGGATCTGACTTACATAGACCTTTGTACATCCCCTTCATCCTACCTTGGTTCCAATTTACTTCTTCTATGCACTGCCTTATCTTATCTGAGAGAAAGACCCACTACTCCCATGTATTGGCCACTTCTCTCTGCCACAGATTACATTCAGGGTGTACAGTAGGACCTACCCCTGGAAATAATGCACAGCATTTGGGAGTAAGAGAAAAGATGGTCTGGCATAATGGAAAGGTAAATTGCAGAAGGACTGTTCTAGAGCAAGCACTCATTAACTTGGAGTTCACGCTTTTTTAAGTGGGATATTTTGCAAAACCTAATTTAACTATTAAAACTCAGTTGATTTTCCTGACTTCATATTGCATTAAGGTTCTGCATCTTCCCCAGGCAAATAATGGCCAAGAGGAGGACATGGGCCCAGCTGGTTATATGACCTTACTCATGCTATTTGCATGAATCTAATGAAGTTTGATACTGATTTTAACATATGCTTTCTCCGAATTTTAGGTGGCTTTAGTTTTTCTTTCCTTACCACAGGTCAGATACAAAATGCAAAGAACATTCTCTTTTGAGTAGTTCACATATGAGAACTGAAAATTTGGAAAGCAAGGTTTTGTCCACAGGGAAAATAACTTACATCCTTTTTCCCCCAATGCTAAGACTGTCTTTCTCATTATGCTTTAAATGTTTAATCAAGTTAAATTGAAACAAGTGCCCACATAAGTACTGGCACAAGTTTAAGCATCTTGGTTTTAAAATCACACCCCAGGTTAAGATGCAATTTAAACAAGGCCTCAGTCTGTGTTACTCCAGACTTGTCAAATCTCATGGGCTAAGCATGAGATTCACACATTTCTTCAGCACCACCACCTCCTGTGCTCACAGCACAACAGCTTGTCTCCCCACACACCAGGTCACTCCGCTAGCGGAATAAAGAGATGGACCCACAGAATGCCAAAGAGGCTCTGCTTTTATGCCATGACTTAGAGCAAACCTCCTACACAGCCCCACTCTGAAAAGTATTGGAGAGCCTTCTCCAAACCAGCAAGTCCTGCTGATAGAACAAGCTCCTCTCTGCATGATTTCAGCCTTTCACCTAAGTGCATACTAGCAGTCTCCTCCCAAGAAGTTCTCGGGATGGTATCTATGTGTCCCTTCTTGTTCCGTTTTTTCTCCACATAATTAATCCCCAGTGTTACCCCACCCTCTTAATCTGATCCAGCTGGCACAGACCTGCAACACACAGGATTTACACTTATTTCACTCACTGAAGGTCAAAGGATTTATGATAGCAAAACAAAGGAGACTGGTGGATCAATCCCAATTGATCAAGCAGAAGGGACAATCACTTAATGACCTCTTGCAGTCTTTAACTAAAAACCTGGAAAATGTTACAGAACTGAATTTACAATGCATCCTGAAGTAGACTGAAGTAGAAGAAAAGAAGTTAGGAAGGAGAATAAGAGCAAACTGGCTTTCATACACTGCCAATGTTAGGACTGGCTTTTAGAAGCATTTTTCAGTGCGCGTCTGCCTGGGAAAAGCATAATTTCATTTGGAGGCTGAGAGACAACTTTCCATTAGCAGTTTATCCCAAGGCAGTACCACAGACAAGTGTCACCAGAAAGTGGTTTTTGCATGTCTCACTGAAAGACATGAGCTGTGGTGGTGCCCATCCAGAAAATACATTTTCAAAACTTACATGACACAGGACCAAAGTTTCTTTTTCAGTGGTGACAACTCTAGCAACAACAACAACAAAAATTCCTTTAAACTGTACTGCTGGAAAAGAATCCAACTGCTAACTCCTGTATTTCTTAGCTCATCTCAGCCCAGCTTCTCCCAGACTCAGTTCTTCAGGGCAAAGATGCTTGGCACTGACAATTGCACAGTTTCATATGCAGTGTGGTGCAAAGAAATAACAAGGGAGTCAGACATGTTTTTTCTAGACTCTACTGCTGATGGGTAAAGGAAGTAAAATGAGGATATTATTTATGCTAACAATACAGAACTATTGTTAAATATGCTTCTGACTTCTTTTCATTATTCAGTGAAGCTTTTAAATTCAAAGTAGTAGAGGAAAACTGTTACATACAACATTTAATGAAAGGGTGATGAGACCAGAAGTTGCCAGGCAACTGTCTCCCATCCTCAAAGAATCTGCTGCAAAATCAAAATGTATGCCTCTGATTTTTAATGTAATGTTCTTAATAAACATGTGTGGTAAAGTCTGGCTCAATCAATATTAATTACTTGCCTCTGCAGTTTGTCTGCCAATGTCATTGAATCAACCTCCTTTGATAATGTAACTTTTTACTCATTTCATTCCAGACACTGTTGCCCTACTCCATTTGGCCATAGAATGGGTAATATTCTTCTAGAAGTGGAGAGCAGTGTTACTCAGACTTCCTTATTTTAGAAGTGAGTGAATTTGTGGTTTTTTGATGTGAGAGAAAACTTTCTCATGAGATTCAGAAACATAGAAAGATTTAGGATGGAAAGGACACTTGAAGACCATCTCGTCCAATTCCCTGCTCTAAGCAAGCTAAAGAGTTCTTAAAGTCTTTGCATGTTATTCTTTAAAATGCCTTTAAAACTCTCTTATTTTTTAAGTTAGAGTCTAAACTGTCCTTAAACTAGTCTTCAAACTCTTAAAATATTTTAGAATTCTTTAAAAGTCACTAAGAAAACAAATGCCAATGCATTCAGGAGAGTGCCATAGGTTAGTAGCTTGGCTTCCAAAAAAGTCTAAGTACGGAGCCATTGAATTTGAGAACAAACAGGTTTCCTGTGCTTCTCAGAAACCCGTATACTAACACAGGCACCTAGTTCCAGAGGTTTGTTCTTGAAAATCTTGGTGTGGTGGTGTAATACAGAGCAAAATTATTCCAGCACAGCAATTAGAGTCAAGTGAAAAACAACCTCAAAGCAAAGGTAGTGTGTCAATAACCTCAAAACACTACAAGTTCAGGATAAAGGAAAAAAGGAAAGCAACTTTCCTCGTATTGGTTTGATTTCATATAAAGTAAGCTGTCTTTATAAAGGCCATTCAGAATTACTTCAACGACAACCTGGAAGGGCACCAATTCATATTTGTAGTAAACAGTATTGGTTTGGTCTGCCATGTGAGTAAAAATCCAAAGATAAGATAAGGTATGTGCCTTTTAATATCTGCCTTTATTGACTCTGAAACGATTATACCGTTTGAAGCTCTGGAGCCTACAGAGTACTTACTCTGCATTTTCTGTACAATGAGCCTTCTCTAGATTAGGTTTGTGTCAAGGATCCTATATAGGACAAGGTGTGATTCCTTCATCCATCTGTGGGCTACTCTTCCTAGGATCTACCATCAGGTGTAAGAGACAGTTTGCACACCTTGGAGCCACTGTCTCAGGCTTTGCAGCCATCAATGAAGTGGTCTCATCAGTTTTAGCCTTTTTTAGTGGGGAAAAAAAGGAAGGAAACAAGCTTTTAATGTTGACAAATACAAATTTCATCCCTGCTAATGGAGAGGTAGGCTACCAGTGACAGAGGCAGCAGACTGTGACAGTATTGCAAATTGTAGGCTGAGACTGGACTCAGAAGAGCTTGTGATTTGCAGTAAGAGTACTGTCTCCATCTCCAGCTTGCCAGGGACTTGCCCTGTCTCCTTTCAAAAAAGAGCCTGCCTGCCTGCTGTGACCTCTACCTCATTTGCTTTCACATTACCTCAGCACAGTGACTTCCAATCTGTGGTCTGCAGACCCCCGAGGAAAGGCACAGTGATACTTTTAAGAGACTTACAGAAGCAAAAGCTAGGCAAGCCTAGCTAGTAGGCTTAAAGTTACTAAACTAAGATGCATGTCTCCACTAGAAAAGTTAATAAGAATTCCTACTGGAAAAGTCAAAGAGTTCATATACTGAAATCTAATGACTTGTTTAACTTTGGGTTAGAAAATTTCACTAAGATGAAAAGACCAGCTAAGTTAGTAAAGCCAGCCACAGTGTACCTGTGCATAGCAAGTGTGTCTCAATCTCATTTAATTTTCAACAGAATTGAGAGGCCATTAAATCTCTTCCTGAAGAAAAACTGCAAGGCCCCAAAACAGCAACCTTTTTCAGTAACAATACATCACTGGTGTGCCAAGCCTGAAACCATCTAGGAAAACACATGCCGCTGCTGAACAGTTTTTATCCCCTTTCCCTTGCTGCAGTCTTGCCTGTGGAGTGTCTCAACTTTTGTATAGTATAGCATTTGCATGCTACCATGACCAAAAAACCTTCTTGGAACAGATTCAGCATTGAAGGTAATTACAGTTGTGCTACAATCAGTGTAGTTTCCTCAGAGGAAAGCCTGTGACAAGAGAGGCACCTTGCTGGCACCTGTTTTAATACAGTGAAGAGCTGAGCTTCTCTTCAGTTGAAATACATCTGACAAAAATTTGTCAGGAGGCAAGCTGGATCAGCCAACCAAAAATAGCATCACCACAGTGGTGTGTTCTAGAATTGAAGCTTCTGTGACCCTTTACTGAAAGTTTCTCAATACTCTTTGAAGTTCTTTTGCTGGTGTGGAAGACAATTTAGATGACGATGATGAAAGAAGCGTGGTGACATCTAGACACTTCATGAGTCCTGTAACTTTAAATCTGAGAACAGCTGAGGCTGCTCTTATTTCTTTGATCATTTGGCTATGGTCAGGCAATTTTAATTTCATCACATCATCATGGAGCCTTTGACACAACTGAACACAGAAGAGATGTTTACTTATCTACAGTATCTTTATGGGTGGGATGATATATTTTTCCCCACAATGATCCATTGGTTATTTTCAGGGAGGAGCAACTCCATTATGTAATTACTCGTTCTTTAGGGCACTAGCACATAGGTCTCCATCCCACCCATGTCCTTTCAATTTAACTGGTACTCATGCTCTTATGGGAAGATAAGGTGCTCATGTGGGACACCAAGCACCAGTGCATTGATTACAGAACCTGTTTTACCCAGGTTCTGCTGTCTGCTCATTCTCTGAACTGCCTGACCACATTAAGGTCTTGCATGAAAACAGTTGTGGTCACAACAGATGGTGCTAGATGAGTGATAATGATACTGTAGTCTAACATTTCACCTAGCTGGTTTGGAACACTTGTTTTACTAACACTCACTAACAGTACCAATAATTACAAAAAGGACAGGAGTGAAAACTCAGATTGTGCATCTTAAGAGCTCAGAATTCATTAGCAATAAAGCAAATGTTAGGTCTCATGTTATTTTTGCATTACATTGCACAGGACCCATTGTAAATGGAAGTGATTTTTTTTCATTTTTTCAAGGTAAAGGGCTTTATATTGTGAGCTGTGGTTTTGTATGGCATGTCAAGTGTACTTCTAGTGTTTACGGAGAAGCTGGAAATTAGTCTGATGGTGATGGGCAATACTTGCTCTGTTTGTATAAGTTCCTTTAAAGATGGATCAGGTGGAATCCCACACAGGGATGGGGTAATTATGCCTTGATGATAATCAAACCTGCCTGGAGAAAAGAAGCTGCAGGAGATGGCAGCCTGAAAGTCATGTGAGGAGCTGGCAATATTCAGGTCAAGCAAAGAGAAGCCAGAAACTAGGCCTTGGAAACAATGGAAATAACCTTTTGAGAAATTAATCACGGGAATATTTTTCTGCAGATCTGCCTCTGAGATAGTGAGAATCACAGTTCAAAGCATAGGTTCATCCTTCGAGGACACAACAGCCAACAAAAGATGTAAAGCCTTTTCTTTCTAATTGCTTGTCTGCAAACTCACTAGTATTTTAGTTGGTATTATAAGAGAAGTTGTTTTGTTTGGGTTTTCTGTTTGGTTGGTTGGTTGGGTTTTAATATTACTATTATTTTAAACAGCCTGTTAGTCCTCTTGGAGGACCCTACTATAGGCAGGTTAATCTCCAAGCTCCAGCTGACTTGTGCTGCTTTTGTGTTGACACGAGGAAGTTCAGTGAACCTTGTCCACTCATTCAACAGCTATAAAAGAGTGAAGCAGCTTTCTGAAGCTGCCAGGCAACAGGGCTGTCACCAGCCCAGTGCCCGAGTAGCCGTGGTGATGAATGTCATGGCTGTACGACATCTTCAGCTCACAATGTGCTCTTTTCTGCCCTTCAGGTCACAACACTGAGTGCACTGGCCAAGACTGTTACTTGGGTCTCTGGCAGTGACTCCTTCTTAGGCTGCCTAGTTGGTGGCTCATGCCATCTGGCCTTCCCTACAGCTATTAATTTACACTTCACTCGTTCTCATCTCACTGGTTTGTATTCCCCCTTCTCACACTTCTGAGTAAAGTATATCTGGATATGCATAGCAACTTTTTTTTCCTTCTCTCCCAAATTTACACAAAACAATTAATTTTCAATTAACAGGATATCATCAACAAATATCTCTCCACCAGTCCACAGATCAACAGCAGCAAGTCATGTCAGGATACAACCCTGAAGCCAGAGCTGTTCCTATTTCCAGGCAGTTGTTGACTTTTCTAAGCATATTTCCCTTATTTCTATATAGGTCCTGTTCACTCGGGGGAGCTAATCCCCTATGCCTGATACTTAACTGGGAGCAGTGAACTGTACACTGCTATTCTACTCCAGCTTCAGAGGTGATGGCACTCCTCTGAGTTAGCTCCTAAAGGACATGCATGAACAACAGTTGTGGGAAGACGTGCACAGAACAGCTTTTCTGATGGCTGTTTTTCACACCACCTTTGGATGCTACAAAAAGCTGACTGGCTGAGACTCTTCCAGGTAAGACTGAGTAAGAGATCATCAAGTCTGACTAAGTGAACTGCCCAGGTTTAACGAGATAGGAGTGCTGTGCTGGAATTGCTTGCAGGTTAAAGGCTGTGTGCCCCATAGCACTATTTCCTTCGTGACCAGGACCTTCTGTCTGACCAAGAAGTGGTGGAACAGAAACCAGCCATCAGCTGATCCTGAAATATGGGACTGCTGAGTCTGGTGGAACACAACGTCACCCTGCTAGAACCTGAAGGCATGCAAATGTTATGGTGTGGTCAGTGATACAGATGTTGCTGACAGGTCACACGTACTTGATCTAGTCTATTACCTAAAAATTTATCTATGTAGAATTTGAACTGTGCCTGGATTTTAATAGGACAACAACAGCATAAAAAAAAAATATCTAATTTTTTTGGCTTAATCAAATTGTAGTCAGATAGCTTTGGCAGCTGCTGTGGTCATAAATAAACTTTCCATGGAACATGAGGTGCAGAACTCAGAACTCTTGCTCCTGAACAAGAATCATCACATAATTTACAAAGTTTTCAAGTGATTTTGGAGCCACAGTAGTTGCAGTTAGTGGCTATTCATTGATAGCCTTTGGGATACCAATGCCAGTTAGGCCACTGGCATTACATGCCCATCTTTAGTCTTGTTTGAAAGCAGACTTTGGGAAAGCTGAGCAGATCAAGTGCTGTGCACACTGGGAAACTGGTAGAAAGCTTGAAACTGATAGCAATGCTTTGAAGTATGTGTGGAAGCAAGCAAGAGTATGGAATAGGCAGGAAAATAATTATGTCCTCCTCCTCACCGTGAATAAAAGACTGAGAACAATAGCAGCCTGGAAAGGAGACTAAGAAAGTCATTGGGAAGCTTTAATAATGCTGTGATCCAAGCAGGAATGTTAGTCGGGAAAAATAAGCTCCACAAAGCAGCTACCAGCTGAGAATTGAGCCTTGCCAAACTTTTAATATGTAATAAATATGGCACAATTTGGCAGCAATGGAGTTCATGTGATTCCTGAAATAACATACATCTGAGTTAAAAATGAAGTCACCATGAAAAATAACCCTTTTACAAGCAAAGACAGGTGTAGAACTGGTGAAAGCACATCTCCCAAGAAAATGTAGCACACTAAAAAAAAAAGAAGTGTGTTTAATTTACAATTCCTTCAACAATATAGAGAGAGAAAGTCATATTGAGAAGCCCAGTGTGCAGCATTCTCCAGCTGGCTTGGAACTTAAGTAGTGTGCAGCATTCTCCAAATGGCTTGGAACTTAAGTAGTCACATGTACTCATGGGAGTATGACTGGATTATGCAAATACTATTCACATGCACAAAAACTGGAAATTGTGGATAAAAGGAGACTTTCAAGATAGGCCCACAAGCTGGGAGTGAGATAATCACAGTATTAAAGACAAATATTGGGTTGCTCAGTATGTTGTATTGTAGACCTACATAAACTGATACAGAAAAACTATAGGAATAGATATTACATAAAATCATGAAAAAATAACATAAGACCATGAGGACCTTTTGTGCCTGGACTAAAAATTCAAGCTCAGAATTCTAACGAACAAACAATTCTAAATTATCACACAAACATGAAGATTTAGGTGGGAAAGGACCTTTAGTTCTCTACTCCAACCCCTTCTCAGAATAAGTCTGACTTCAAAGCCAAGCTGGGGTGGCTTAGAGCCTTGTCTATTAAAAGCAAAATGCAAGAGGAAAGCACAATTCCTCATCACAATCTGTTCACAGCTGATGCAATTATATTTGAAAGCAAATTAGTGATTAATAACTTTTTATAATGTCATTTTACAAACTGCCAAGAAGCAGTGCCACTATGCCTGATAAGTGAATTTGTTCATGATTGGATTTGAGAGGTCCTTTTTGAACAGTTTCAGTGGTATCTGAAACCAGTTCAGGTGGCTAGGCTGTTTGTGCAACAAGAGGAGTCTTAAAGAAATGTGAGAGCAAACAAATTCTGTACTCCTGACACCTTCAAAGTGGCCATCATTGGCTCTCTAATAGATGTTAAAAGGTGGAAATCTACCACTAGTACTGTAACACACCTCTCTATGCCCACCTGGTGTTGCTGTGGCAAAACTTCAAAGCCAAAAAAGAATTATCAAGGAATATGTTAGAGGAGGGGGGGTGTGGGTGGTAAGGTAGATAAAAGAGGATTGTAGGAACTACAGTGTGCCTCTTTAAAAGCCCAGTTTCCAATAGCAGCCTGAAGTGAATGAAACCCTTTTTAAATAGCTACTACAAAGCAAGCTAGCACAAACCTTTTAACAAACAAAACTCTACAGACTCTTTACTTAGAGTACAGAGACTTTCACTCACAGACTACCCTTATGCTTAGGCAAGATGCTGGCTAATGTGGTGCAGAAGTTCTGAACTATGGAAGCGCAGTCCAGAACAGAGTGGTGTTGTCAGGCTGAGCCCGTGTGTTAATGGGAGCATTGTCTGCCCTGGATACAGCACGGTCTGACCATGGAACAACCACACCTGGCAAGCCACTTCATCCTCTGTCACTGGCTACAAGTTGAGGAGAAAACAAAGGTGTAGCTCTGCCTCCACAGACTTAGCCAGCCTCTTCTGGGCTATGCCTCGGGGGCCTTGTCCATATAAAGCATGAAAATTCCCCACAGCAAATTCCTCCTCTGTGCGATAAGTATATTGACACAAATCCAGCTCACTGATGGGAGATCTCCGGCATCTGAGGTTAGGTACAAGTAGCAGTGTTACATGAAGTACACCCTTCAGCTCTGTGTGCAATACAGCTCAGACATTTCCAGCCTGTTACTAATCAACCTAGTCAGATTATTCAGTACTAATCTTGGCTCTTTTTTGTCAAAACATATTCTGAATCAATTTCCGTTCTTTTTTGAACATACTTAAGTCTTCATTTTGAAGGAATGGTTTTAGAAACACCTGTTCAAAGTTCTCATGACAAGAGAATCAGCCATTGTTCCCTTTTTGCTTGTGGCAATTTGTCGGACTTCCACCTAACAGTTATTGGGAAATTATGTAATTAGACAAATCTCCTCAAAAGACTTGCTCATGAGAAGTCAATGAATCTATTCTTCATCCTCTGTTGTTTTATCAGTCAGCCATATCCTGATCTGTTAGTTTTGATTTCTCTCAGGCCATGTTCCCCACAGTTTTCAACAATTCTCAGTTACAATTATATTGTGAATGTACCTATTTTAAAAAGCAAATGTAGCACAAGCAGAAGGATTTGCCAACTCCTCACACTGCTCTGAACCGACTGTGCAACTCTCAGATGTTCTGTAATAAAGGTTTTACTTTTTTTCTATCAGATTTTGGTTTTAGAACAGTTTTCAGTTGTTTTCTTCAATCTTTTCAAGAGGCAAACTTCATCCTGAACATGCCTGGAGCCTAGAATTGGGGTAAAATTACCACACAGAGAGTTGATGAGACAACAAAGGGGACAATGGGCAAAACATGATCTACATGTATGTCTCACTAGGGCAGCTGTTTTGAGCAGGGTATGATAATACTACTAATAATAACCAAAACAGCTTTACTAATGAAACAAATGCAGTTATGCCAGTACAGGAGAACCTCACGATCTGGCTCTACTTCACCCAGCAATGCTGCTGGGAAGGAGGAGGAGGCTGGGGTGGATTTAAACCAGCCACAGCACATTACAGGGGAAAGTTACGGAAATGAGTTAGGAACAGGCTCTACCCAGGTCTACTTTGGAGCAGGAAGGGTGAGGACTCTCCATTGGAAAGCTTGGGACTTGCTACAAACACAAGAGCATGGATGAGGAACTGAAACTGCCTATTAACATATGTGCTAACTACCACAGCATAGTCTCTAAATTCCCTTTTCTTTGTGCCTTGCACTCCCACAACACTGCTGCTACAGAGGAAACCACCTTCACTGATGTAGGTTGTGACACCAGAGGGACTGCCCAACTGTGCTTCATACAAAACAGCTGTACTTGCACAAAAATAGCTGAGAGTCCAGCTGTCTTCCGGGGTCCATTGTTGCAGTGGTTTCAGGAGTACATTTTGAAGCACTTCCATCAACTCAGTTTTACGGTCACAAAACAAAGGGAAATTCCTCTCTCATTGTCAGCTGCGTGGACCAAACACCACAGCTTGGTGTAAAGTCCGAGAATCTTGCAGCCCACCCACACAGGCAGATTGCTGCCCCACGAGTTAACAGTTACTTCTTCAGTCAACTGCTGAATTAAAAAACCTATAATGTGTTTCTAATTTCTTGAGAGACTCTGAGACAGAAATACTTTCGCTCTGCCTATTTTCCTGGGGGAAAAAAAGACATGAGATTTATGTGCAGCATGACAGAATGAAAAACTGGGTGATGATTTGACTTTTTCGTTTTTCTTCATTGATTCATGGAAACAGTATATTTCAAGGATATGTTTAATCATACTGGAAGTCAATAGGCATCAGTCCTTAAAAAGCTGGCTAGGGGTGAGGCTGTACAGGTGAAAGGAGAGAAACTTATAAAGCCTAAAATGTCCAGGAGGGGGTGGAGCCTCAGAAGCTCAGTTCCCAGAGGTAGGGTGAAATTTCAAATGGATTATATTTTTTCCATCATTTAGTACTGCCAGTGGCTCCCCTTCCTTGAATGTGGGTACTCACCCCTACTTCTGGAGGGTCGGGAAGCCAGCCCAGTTCACCCTGTGCAGTGCTTGTGTCAAGTAGATCCACTGAAAACCAGAAGAGAGGGAAAAAAATAAATCGGTGACCGAACTCATATGGCCCAAGGAATGGTTTCATCCTTGTTTTGTCAAAGAAGGTAAAGCCTGCATTTCCTCTCTCGACCCCCCCATCCTTTGAAATCTTTCACGTTCAAAAAGCATGACAAGAGGAGGGACGGAAATATACGAGACAGGGCAGTTAGTCAGGACTTAAAAGTTTTTACTAATATATGAGACCCCCTCCTATACACATCCAAAAAAACCGCAACCCTGACAAATTTTATCACTTCCTAAAACTGTCCCAAAAAGGAAGAAGGAGGCTGAAGCCTATTCAGATGGGTACCCGGCATTAGCAGCTGAACACATCTTTCCTTGAAATAGGAAGGCAGCAAACTAAATGGCTGAAAAGGAAGGCAATCAAATAAATTACCAACACAAAAGATCAATCAGTGTCGCCTGGAGGGACTATTCAGTACTTGAAACACAGTGGGAAAGTACAGAGGCAGTGTGAAGTTGTAGAAGGGACTTTCCATTGTCACAGTACCCAAAAGCCAGGAGATGCATCAGTTGTGCAAATTTATGAGCTCCCTACTTCCAACTCAGACTGTCCACCAGCTGACGATGGCCTAGAAATCGTTTAACCCTCTCCTAACTTTCCGACTTTTTTGGCCGGGACATCAAGAGAGAGTAATGACTCTGGCCATAGCATGGCCACCTCCTGCGGAATTGAACGGCTCCAGCTTTAAGCCTTGCTCCTGGAGTCGTGTGACAAAGGAGAAAATCATTGTTATGTTCATTTCTAGCCCTCAAAGGAATTTGAAAATGCGATCACAGTTTGGCCTAAAGTCTTGATCTGAAGACACGTTTAAAAATGTGTCACTTTGTAGGCAAACATTGAGAAAGCAGAGGAGTTGGAATAAGACACACTGTGGGATGTGCAGCTTCGTGCCTGCCTTTGGGTCTGCCGGTGCTGCCAGAACAGACTACTGGTTTCTGTGCACCTATCCAAGTCCCAGCTTGGGAACATAGGAAATAGGAAAAATTCTTTGGATTCTCCTTTAGATTCCTGTGGGTGTATTCAAAGGGGTCGTTTCTGAACATCTCAGAAAAGAATCTGGGGGTGAAAGGTAGGAGTGGGGAGATTTTTAAATGGCATTTAAATAACCAGGTTTCCTCCCCCTCATCTGACTGTTTTACAAATACTCCCTGCCAACTATAAGTAATAGTGTAAAGTGCAGATCAGCAGGAGTCCTGTGGAATGAGGAAGCAGGCTGTGGGCCCAGAATCAGAGATAAGAGGGATTGCGCTGCTGTTCTCACCTCTGAAACACCCTTTCAGGATTGGGAGAAGGGAAAAGCAGGAATCCAGGTTTTGCAAGTTCGAAGTGTTCACAGTATGGTCATATGGCAAAACCTTCCTAGCCACAGACTCCCTGTCCAGACAAGGCTTCTCATTCACTTCCCATCTACTCTCAGCCTCTTTAACTGAGATAAATTTCTTTTGTGGTTAGCTCCAAAAACTCAGAGGGTGAGGTAGCCTGTCCTGCCAGAACCATCACCCAGATAACATCTATGCCATTCACCCAGCAATAGGACTGAAGCAGCAATGTGGAAGTGAGAGGGGCTGCATGGCAAGCTCTAGCAGAGCAAGGGAAAAGGAACTTGGAAGTGGCCAGGACAGGAACCTGGCAGAGCCCTTATGCCATGCTCTGCACTGCCAGCAATGGCAGCTCCTTCAGCTGCTGAGTGCCCACTGGAGGGACAAAGTCCATTGCCAAGAAGTACTTCTCAAAGTGAATCCCACAACAGGGATTCTCCACGGAAAGGATGATTGAGTCAGTAAGACTAAAGAAGCAGAGGAATAAAGTCCTCAGGGACTACTGACTCTCTGGTCCACAGCTTTGCTGCTAGAAGTCTCACGTGGCTGTCCAGCCACAGGGGAGGAGGTGTCCCCAAAAAGAAGAAAGGCTTCAGATAAGAGAGGACGCCTGGAAAATGAGCTGTTTCCCTGATAGACAAGTTAAGGAAGAGTGGATCACAGACACAGCCCAAATGAGATGGCTGAGATAGGGGAGAAGCGGGCAGACAGGTCCCTGACTCTTACTGCCAACTACTGGTCACACGCTCCTGGGAACAGAAGCCTGCGCGGTGCCACCCGGTGTTACTTGTCACCCAGGCTGGCCTTCTCCACTGCGTCTGCCAGCTGCATCCACCGCCTAGCTGGATCCTTCCTGGAAACGTGCTTGTCAAGGACGCCTTAAAAATCACTGAGCGCTCTCAGAATCGGAGCTGAGCCCATGGCTGAGCTGCCAGTTATGACAAAGTCCCCTCAATCCAGAGCCTGGAGAAGCCAAGGAGGACTGTCCTTGCGACGGAAAAGCCCCAACACGTCTTGCTGTACAAAACAGAAGTCCCTGGCAGGAATTGACTGCAGGAGGAGGTAGGAAACAGAGCAGAGATTTACACTTCTCTCACCTCTCTATTAAAAGTTACCATTCTCCCACGTTTCATAACCACAGTTCAACTACCAAGATGGAAGGAAAAAAAAATCATTACATGTAACAAAAGGGAGAAAGCGGTACAGGGAAGGGAAACATGGAAGCCTAAAGAGGTGGGAGAGGAAATTTTAAAGCCCAGCTCCGTCTTCCAGGAGTAGGGTAGGTAGAAGACTCTGATAAAATGACTGTCCGCTTGCTCACAAGGGTTAACTCCTAGGAGGGCTTCCTGAGGAAACTGCGGGGGTGTTGCCAGAGGAGGGGAGAAAAACTTTCTGAGTTTGTGTTTAAACTTGTTATCTTCAAGGCCCGTGTTTGAGAGAAACAGGGGCAGAATTCTCTTGGCTCACTGGATATGCCGAGACATTTGTGCTTCAGCTAGGAGGAGGTGAGGGAGGGCGAGAACATACCTGGGCTCGTTCACTGAGCCACCGAGATTCGGATGGGATTTGCCAGGCCGTGGTCCCCCCACAGCCGGCTGCCCTTCCCTGAGCCCCCAGTCCCTCGGAGGTGTCCCTGGAGCCCCAGAGGCGTGGGCCAGCTCCCGTGCCCTGCCCCTCAGCGAGGTCGCTCCGGCGGCGCGCCCCAGCCCAGCCCTCCAGGCAGAGGGACCGGCGGCGGGTCCCACGCTTACCTTCTTTGCCCTGCGCCTCGGGAGGAAGGAGGAGAGCCCAGAGGAGAAGGAGCCCGAGGGAGAGCTCCATGCCGCCGCTGCAGGTGCTCAGCCCCAGGCTGGCCGGAGAGGGGGCCCGGCTCGCAGCCCCCGCCGGCTGCGGCCTCCGTGCCCGGGCTGCTGCGGGCAGCGCATGGGCCTCTCCCTCAGCCTGCCGAGCGCGGCGCGCACGTTGCACAAGCGCCCGCCTGGCCCACGGTGGTGATGAAAGATCAAGGCGAGTGGGTGGAGAAGCCTTACTGCCTTTACCTGTTCTAAGGGGCTGGTCACAGACTTCCCATCTGGCAGGCAAATAAACCCACCTTAAAGGCAGCCACCTCTTTCCTGGGAGCCTCCCTCCACCTTTGCTCCACTCCCGTAAGAAGCTCCCGATTGCCACCTCCTGGGCAGCCCTCGCCATCCTTCCCGGTCCCGCCGGCCCCGGCAATGGCTTTAAACTGAAATTTTAGGAAGAAATTCTTCAGGGTGGTGAAGCACTGGGACAGGTTGTCCAGGGAGGTTGTTGCTACTTCATCCCTGGCAGGTTGGATGGGATCCTGGAGCAATCTGGTCTAGTGGAAGATCTAGTTCCAACCCCCATGGCAGGGCAGTTGGAAATCGATGATCTTCCAGGTCTCTTCCAAGCCAAACCATTCTGTGATTCTGTAATCTATGATAATGGGGCTAAAACCACTGAGCCATCCTCACTGGATATGTTTAGGAAATCCATCTGTACGCGGGGACAGCGGCCCGTTTCATTCCCAAGTATGTCACAGAGCGACGGCGATACCACTTTGTCTGGCAGAATTACTGTTTTTCATTTAGTATGCTCCTCAGCATTGATGGGCAGTGCCAGCTTTTCAGCAAAAAAGAAATCATGGGAGAGGAAGCAAACTAGAAGGATTCTTTCTCTGTGTAGGAAGACCCTCATGGGACTTTTAGTTTTCTTCCTGAGGGACATAAATGTGAAAGAACTTGCCTGTGTTCTGTCTCTTCTGGCATTCATCAAGGATGTTACTCCCACCTATACACAGCTACTACACCCCTCCCTGTAAAATACAGATGGTATTATTACACTTACACTTGCTGTATGGCTGCATTCCTCCTGCTCTCTTCCTCCTCCTCCCCCAGGAAGGCCAAAGAAAGGACCTTGTCAGGTTGCTTAGAGAGGTTGGGGGATCTCCACCCTTGGAGATGTTCCAGATTTGCCAGGACACAGCCATGAACAACATAACCACCTCTGCAGTCAGCCCTGCTCTGAGCAGCATTTGGGACTGTGGACTCTCTGAGGGCCCTTGCATCTAATCTTTCAGTGAGTCCTGTGGTTCTCAAACCATACATCTTGAGAAAGCAAGATCTATCTTAAGATGTCTTAACATAGGCAAGAGAAATTTCAGAACAAATGGATACAATACTAAGCCTTAAATTTTACATAGCACATGAAGTAAAATATAGGTGCAAATAATTCAAATGTAAATGGCATTCGGAGTAGTTGTACCTTAAATTTGTTACAGTTTAATCCTGTCTAAAGATCTCTTTATCAGTCCACAGTGCTAAGTCTCAAATTTCTTTGCCTATGTTTCCCCCACAATTGAATGACTCCCATGGCAGGAGTCATGTAAGATTTTTTGGTCTACAACCCATACCTTGAGTTTGTGCTGGGGGAATGTGTCCATTTAGGTAATCATTTGTACAATTCTATGCCTTCTTGAGTCTGTGATGTATCAGTGGGGCAGACAGACCCACAGCTAACTTCTCTGTGATGGGATGACATAGGCAAGGCCTAAATAGACATGAAACGGGGGAGAACCGTTTGCAACTGGAGGATAAGGCTCTAGGGCAGGCCAGGAGCTCATGTCCTTCCTCAGGGAAAAAAAAAAAAAAAAATCAGTGTCGAGGCCTGACATTTGGCTCCTCAGGGCTAACAGAGTTTGCATCTGTAAAATCCCAGAAGTGACAAGTTCTGGAGTGAAGAGCCTTGGCATGCTCTGTCTCCATTTCACTGGTGTGCAGATACTCAGAACATTTGATCCAAGGAGTAGGCAGGGAGCAATTTACTAGGGCTTACTGGAGAATGTGGCCTAAAAAAAATTGCTTTCTTTTTCTCCCCCTTGTATTGTGGGCAGATGGGGATCAGCAGTTGGGGTTTTCCAGATAGTGGTGGTCAGAAATCGTATTTATTGCTTTGTGTTTTTTCAGATTGGAGATCACCTAGTGTGGCTCACAGTCAGAATGTGTACAATGGTAGTGATACAAAATACAGTCTAAAGTTTCAGCAGGATCAGGATCTGAAGAACAGTCTATAAACGTGTTGGAGCACACAGAAGTAAAAACACAAAATGTGTAGAACTTTGCTGATATAAAAACTCTGCTAGATTGCTTTCCCATGTGTCCCCTGCACCAAAATGCAGATCCAAAGGGAAAAAGAGGGAGTATACACCGAGGCTGTAGCCAGAAGAGTGAGTACCACACATGCATTTTTATACTCAGTGTTTTATTGACATTGTTATTCTGTTTGTGCATCACAAGCTTGGATTTTGTCTTTGGAAATTGTTGGGCAAAATTAATTCTCTGACTGTAAAAAAACACAAACAAAAACACCAACAACAAACAACTAAAACAAACAAATCCCAAACAAACAACAAATAAGCAAAACTGAAAGAACTTAATTAAAAAATCTTTTTATGTCTTGTTTACAATCATATTCTATGATTCTGTGATTTACATCTCCACGGCCTCTCGCTCTCATGGCTTCCCAGTGAGCATCCCATCTCTGGCATGAATTTTGGTGTTAAGAAAATAACTGCTTCTTTTCAACTCATTCTCAGCATGTCTTTGGGCTGATTCTCATCCTCTCTTTCTGGGCCCTCTGAGTATTTCTGAATCGCAGGGCACATTTTTTCCTTCCATTTCCCAGAATCTTGTTTTGAGTATCACTGTGATTAGGTATCCAGCTGAAAATATCACCACACAACACACCTGGGCTTTCCTCCTACAGCTATGTGGGCTTGTGGTGAGGGAAGTGAGGAGGAAGGCTGTGCACCAGGTCTTGTTTTGATGTGCTGTTGGGAAAGTCAAAGGGCACTCCCAAGGCTGAGTTGGGACGTGCTTCTTTTGAACTGCAGTTCAGACAGAACTGTCTCATATGATTCTTACAAATTGTTTACTGTGTTTGCTGCTCCTCATATTTTAGAATGAGTTTCACCATTGTGCTGTTAAATGTCCTTACGGATGATGAATGAAACAGAACCTAGAAATGATCTCTGGAGTTTCTCACTTGATTTTACTTCCCTAATTATCAAAGCATCTCTTTGGAACTGATAACTTGATTCTGTGCATCCTGAACTGGCTTTCAGTAAGGTATCATAGTAACATAGATGTATAGGTCTTCCAGAGGCCTCCAATCCATTTTGCAACAAGCCCCATTTGAGTCTAAAGGAGGAACTTGCTCTTGTTCTGTGGTCTCTGACTCAATCCTTTTATCCACTATTTCTATTTCCACCTCTGTAGAGCCTAAGATATGCTTTGTTTCAATGTCTTATTCCATGTAGAAAATCCATGCTTTCTGTCCCTTATTCTCACCTGCATGACCACAGTTAAATATTCTAGTGTTTTCATGCTTATCTTAGAAGGTTTTCTGGCTCTACTCCACCAGCAATTGTCTTAGAAGATTTCAAACAGCTGACTTCAGACTGTTTTTCTGCAGAAAAATAGACTCCTACCATTTAGTGGTTTAAGCTGTTAAATTAGTTTTGTATATGGACATTTTTCATTCAGAAATTCAGATTTTGTTTTAAATAGATATTTTAAACTCCTATGAAGGAGCACAAGCAGCTCCTCTGGATCACAAAGCAGCCACCCCTGCGTTAGAGACCTGAGGACCTGACTGCACAAGTAGTCAAGCTGGTTATCTTTCTCCCTTAAGAAGAAGAACAAGGGCAAGGGAATGAATGAAGCTGATAGAGACAAGGCGTAGATCTGAGTTTTCATACACAGAAGAAGCAGAGGACACTCCTTTATTCTTCCTCACATATGTGAGATAAACACCCTTGAAGATGTGCAAGTTTTGCCTGAAAGGCCCTGAGCAACCTGACACAGTTTTGTGTTAACCCTGCAGTGAGCAGGTATTTGGGCTGAAGACCTCCAGTCATCCCTCCCCACATCAGTCTTTTGCTCATTCTGCTCATCAGTGGTAGATGAGCAATCACATCTTCTTCCACCAGGAATGTAGACAGTTCCTTACTTGAGCTCCAGTCAAAGCAGGAGGGTAGCTTCCCAAATATATCTTCCACCTAGCAGAGATGTCATACAGCACATGGACTAGAAGAAGCCCAGTACTCCTGAATAAAACTCCACTTACTTGATCATCAGCAACACACTAATAGGTGTTTCTCTACCTGCTGATGCCCTGGCTGGACACCTGATCAGGCAGAGAAGAGTGTTTGCACTGCTGCCTGAACTGCAGGCTTGCTGGCTTTTGTCTCTGGATAAGCTTATCCTGCCATGGTCTGCCATGCTCTTATTTGGCTTGCAAAACAGGACTGAGTTAAATTATGACACCATCCTGCAAATGAGGAGGAGGACCTTGCTTTTCTGCAGAAATTACCTGAGATGATTCTCTTGCCGTCTTAGCCCGGCTCTGCTCCCCCTCGTGGCCCGGTGGCTGTGGGGCCCCGAGGTCCCGGCTGCCTCCCGGAGAGCAGCCAGACAGGGCTTCGCCTGTGCTGAGGTGTGACATTTCGTACAGACCAGAGGAAACCAATGAAAACCAAGTCATAATAGAATCTGATTCATTCTCCTAAGCATAAAAACTTCCCTAAGTGGGACAAATCTGGGTCACAAGAGTTAGTTACTGTCTATTATGCCACTGCAGCACATTATATACTTAGAAATCCAAAAAGTGCAGTTCTACACTTAACACTTCTCTTTGAGAGCACATTCTTCCTGGGCACCTTTAAAGATATTTATTCGTCTTGGTGGCATTAAGATTTCACAAGAGGATTCAGTTTCTCCTCCAGCATTACTAACATTTATCACAACAGAATATGTGTGATAAACATAAAATCTGACCCAGATAAATTTGATTTCTAGTAGAGAAATGACTGATGATTTATTTCTAGTAGAGAAATGCTGATGACTACATTATAGAAAAGTATGATCATAATATTTTTAGTAGTTGAATCAAAGCTCAAAATATAGCAATAGTAACCTCTGCATGGCAAACACATACCTCTCTGTAATTTGTAATATGTTCATATTTTCTAGCCATTCTTCCCCACTCCTGCATTATTATGTTCAAGCATGGAAGTATCTCACGGATGCTGAAAAGCTTTACTAAAATACAATAAAAAAGCCATACCACTAGTCACTTAGATAGTGTGATTTTAAATTTATTTTTTCTACTCTTACAGGTGAGTTAATGAATCTTTTCTTTTCTGGAGGTTTGTAACAGACATTTTAAAGCTTTTATGTCTTGTTTCTAACCTGTTTTCTCAAGGTCCTCTTATGGAGGACCATTCTTATGGTCCTCTTCTTAACAAATTATAGTTGCCTCCACAATCTAAACACAAGAAACTTGCCCATATTTGTTGCTGTTGTAGCTTGATCCTGATGTTGAAGAGTTGCTGTCCAGTGCAGAAATGAAATAGTTTCCAATAGTGACTGTGTTAGCAAGCAGCATTCTCCCAGAGAGGTTTCAAGGTGGACATCAGGAGAAGGTATTTGAAGCAGACACCTTGCAGGTGGAAAGAAGGCACTGAACGTGTTAACATCTTCCCAACTCACTGCCAACTCTATTCTCAGTTCAGCCTCCCACTTGATTTTTTGAAACTTGAACTCATTAATTAAATCAAAACATGAAAACTGAAATGAATGCTGAGAGCAACTGTACAGCAAAACCACAATGAAACACTGCACAGATTTTAGGAGACCTGATTTTCAGCAGTGACTAGGCTAGAGGCCATATGCTGCTGAGCCATCAGGTCTTCCCTCAACTTTACATGCCAATTTGTAGAACCAGACGGTCTTACATCTTTACATACCAATTTGTAAAACCAGACTGTCTCATATTCTTGCACTTATGCAGGTAAAGCCGAAAGTACACACTGGGTGGGTTTCAACCTTCCCATTCTCACTTTTTCCTGGACTTGCTTGGAAGACAGCTGAGCACAATAGGATCTTTAGAGCCAAGAGCTTTAGGTTAGGGATACACTGCTGGAATTATTAATAACACCTTCAGTCAGCTTTTTGATGTGGAGGTGCTTGTAGGGCAAGGTGAAACTAATTCTGAAACCAACCAGCTGGCAGGAGCTTCACCTCATTCTTCAGCTCCACTTTGGTCTCCTGATTAGTTTTTGTCCTATGTTCCTGGTTGCTTCCTGAAACAATCCATAAATGGAAACTTAAGGCCTGTGCAACAGCCGTGTTGATAAATAGAAAGCTTGTAGAAATGTTTAATTCTGTGGAGAAATGGCAGATTATTTAAGTATATTTCTTTCCCATTAGCTTGTTTAAAGGTGTGTGGACTATATTTGTTTTATATCATATAGGAACCTATCAGATTTTATATGCTGAATACATAATTTCATATAATAGTAAAAAACAATCTCAGGAAGGACTCGTCTCTCTTCTTTTGTAAATCTTCTATCTATAAATATCTGCAAGAGAAACTCCTATAGCATTCTAGCCTTTATAATAGTAAAATATGTAAATAGTAAAGCACAGTAAATATTGCTCCTTTGGCATGTTCATAATAAACAGCAAAAACAGAGGCCTTTTTTTAATTAAGAAAATCTTTGACAACTTTTCACCCTCATGATATTAACATCTATTTTCTAGGTTTACTACTAAGCCCATATCCATTTCATTTTACAACTCCATTATTGTAAATAGCTGTATTAATTTCACCTTCCTGCTTCAGATCAAAGGATAAAAAACATCTATTTGGGTAAATGTAGGATTATTTGCAGGTTTTCTAAGCTTTTAAGGAATGTGAAAGAAAAAAAAAAAGGCCAGTGGACTCGTTTTCCATGTAAGCCAAAACAGACAGAATGTGATAACATGACTTTCTCAAGGGAAGGTAAATACACTGAAATTTCTTCTTAGCTGTTAAAAATGGACTTTTGACAATTTTTCAACTTTCCTTACCCATAATAGAAACAAATCCCTCCTTACCCATAATAGAAACAAATCCCCTAAATAAACTTTTTGTATTTATACTCCTAGGAAAACAATTATTTTCTTTTAATGCAAGTGCATTTATTTCTTTTAGGAGATTGATTATTTATAGGTACAACTTTTAGGAAATGTCTTACCTGTATTGCCAGCAAAGCATAATAGTGTGCTAAAAAACACAGAACAAAACAAACAACCAAACAAAAACAAACAAAAAAAAACCACCAAAGCATTTTTCTCTGGTTTCTCTCTACACTGAAAGGGAGGTTTCACTTGTATCCTCCCAGTATCACTGGTACTGGTAGCAGCTCTCAAGGAGCCACCTTGAAGTATCTCCTTGAGAGGAGGAACCTTTCAGTGGTATGTACCATTCAATGTGCTGGACCTTGAATATCCTAAATGCTGCCCAAAGTCTGGGCCATCATCCTCCAAATTCTCTTCATTTTTGAGAACGTGGACAGCTGATTACTGATGTGATCTTACAGGCTGAACTCTTGCAGGCTGGGCTCTGGTGCTCCACCATTGATAAGATCTCTGTTCTCACACAGTGCTTGCTCAGGGCCGCCTTTACGAAATTAATTGCAAGGGTGAATACTCTGTTTTTATGGCTGTGTAAACCATGAAGTGATTCTTAGTGATGTCCTAATTGGTTTCACTGGAAAACTTCATGACATCTATGTTTGCCAGATCTCAGGTCTCTGCAAATTTGGGAATGCAAGCATTCCTCTTCCAAGAAAGGACAAGACCATTTGTGAAATGCGGATGCCCAGCTGTACTCATTCACTGGGGACTCTTGAATCCCCACCCAACCCAAAAATCTACTACACCCATGGAAAGATCTTTCCCATACCCTTCTTAGGTCGGAGGTGGAATGTGCATTTGTCAAAATCTGCACTGCCTGACTGGATCCTGCTGTTCCCCATGAAGTTCTGAAAAAAACTTTGAAATTACCTTTTTGAAATTATTATTCTGTGCTCATGCCTGCATCAGGGATGGTGGATACTTTGCTTGAGCAGTCTCCAGCTGTCAGCACACAGTGTGCTGAGTCAACAGGACTGAAACAGCCACTTGTTGAGTGGAAAAGGGACCTCAGGCATGCCCAGTCAATTAAAAGATAACATTTTAGAAAGAAAGTGGGTCTGATATACTTATGCATTGCTGCTGCTCTTACCTCATACTCTCTACATATCTATCAGTGCTCAACACAGCTGGCATGGGGTGAGGGGAAAGGGTGCTGTGAATGGATGTGGGAATACTGATGGGACTAGTCTTGGGCTGGTGGGTGTGGGAATACTGGTGAGGATGGTCTTGAGCTCTGGGATATCTCCTCACTCTGTTCATCTGCAAGAACATTGGGCAGAGAAAGTGTCTTCTCAGAAAGCCTCCACTGTTTGTTGTACTTCCCACATGTATCTCAGGCTGGGAGTCTAACCTGGCTGCTGTTTAGGGCATGTCATCCCTTCCAGAGGCATCATCTGTATCCTTGGGATGAGGAGGAGTCTGCCCAGGTGCCTCTGTTCTGCAGTGGTTTCTGAGGAACACCCTGGTTCAGGGGACAGCCCTGCTACCTTCCCACAGCAGGTCACAGTTATCTCTCTGCTATCCCATGCTCACAGCTGCCAGAAATATGTGAGGGCCTCTACCAAGGCTTTGAACAGTATTATAAACCTCAGTGTCTTTCTGTCCTTCAGTTTTATTGCCAGGCATTTGGATATATCAACACCTCCTAGAAGGCAGGTTGGAAACATCAGATGCAAAGTCCTGCTAATCTCAAGAAGGGCCTCTGGCCATCTCAAGTCCAGCCAACTGCTTGCTGCAGGATTAACTTCAAAGCTTGATTTGACTTGACAGGATTTAGAATTGATGCTTCCTATTTTTCCTGTGCTCATTACAGTTACTTAATGGTATTTGATTCAAAGTGCTTCTCTAATGTAATTCTGAAGTACTTCTCTATTAGTACATAGTGTTCTCTCATTAAGACCCTCCCCTTCTCACTTTTGGAAGAGCTGGCAGGTGATTAAAATGTTCACTGCAACTTTGATAATTTTAAATAATGCAGCTGAGTGTTTGCCCACAGAGTAATTAGGTATTCATTGACTTGAGAGCCAATATTCTGTGTTAATGTTTTAGGCAGCCTAGACTCTGAACTTGAAGACAGCTTTTAATGTCAGTTTTAAATTCCACATTTCTCTTTTGTCAGAAGGCTGCAAGTTAACTTCCTTAGTTACAGTGCCAATTTCTTACATTTGTCAAATCCACTTACCATAATTTTTAATGATTGTAGCCCAGAGAAAGCAAATACCACTCTGCTCTCTCAATCTGCCCAGAGAGAGAGCTGAGGGCAGCTGGGGTGCTGAAATTCCTTTGGATTAGACAGAGGAACAGAAGCAAACATTTTAATTTTTTCTCAACAATTTTCTTTGTAAGAGGTGGGTTCTGAATAGGGTCTCAATGGCCTTTAGAGAGACACGGGGGAGGGAAGTATTAAATAAAATAATTAAGTTGGTTCTTTCCCCCCCCTCTTCCTGGCCAAAATTAATCTTCCCTAATTTGTCTGAATCACCACGTTCCTCCTACACATAGGAAGCTCATAAAATAACACTGCTTTGCACTTTTCAGACTCTTATGTCTGCTGCAGTCCAGCCTGTGCTGTAACTCTCACTGGTTTTGCTGAAGAAATTGCAGTAACTCTGGCAGCAGTATTATTACTTTTACAATTACAGATCTCAACACTCCCCAGGCATTCATATTTATATGATGCAGTCTTTGCTGGTGAAAGTCACATGGTAAAACAAGTTTCTTAGCCTTTGTGTTGCCATAGGAACAATCCAAACCTAAAGCATCTCCCTATAAAAGGAAATATGTTTTGCTTCCTGCAAAACAGGCATAGCAAAGTCATACTCTTGTTAAACTAATGGCATTTTAACTTTCAATATGTAGAATAATTCAAGGTTAGATGAGTTTACACTAACAGTCTTTCCATTTGTCATGGGATGCCAGAGTGCAGCCTTCTACTAAATTTGGAGAAAACCACAGCTATTTTACCCTTCTTTCTAACCATGGACTTTCTTTTTCTAACCTTCCTTTAAGCCCTTACAGATTTATTGTGCTGCTAAACTTACTAGTCTAAAATTTGTACTGACTACCCAATTTCTACTGTCATCTTGTTAGAAAAATAACAAAACCAATACTTTAATATTGGTTTATTAGCTTTAATTTTTTTTTGTGTTGATCTTCTGATTGTGCTGGGATGCCTATGAATGTAAGCCTGAATATGTATGTGATCAGAGAAGCGAGACCAGTGATTGATCAAAGCTCTTCATCCTCACAACTCACAAAAGCATTTTCCTTTAGATCAAGGAAAATGCTTTAGATCAAGTGTTATGTTGGGGATTTTTTTTGAACAGAGATATCTTTTTCTCATAAATGTAGTGATGATGCATGTAGAATTCTGTCTGGATATTTGCCTTAGTGAAGTCTATGGTGATCTGGTTATGGGGGTGTTTTCCAACAAGCATGTGTTTGTTCCACTAAAATTTACCACACACACACACATCACAACTCTGATAGGATCCCAGTTCACCTATTTTCTTCCTCCTCAGCATTTTCCTGAGGATCCCTCTGATTTCCTTGTTCCTGAGGCTATAAATGAGGGGATACATTAAAGGAGTAATGTTGGTGTAGACCAGAGACACCACCTTGTCCCGAGCTGGTGAGTAACTGGACTTGGGACGAATGTAGACGAAGGTGGCACAGCCGTAGTGCAGTAAGGTGATGGCCAGGTGTGAAATGCAGGTGGAAAAGGCCTTGCCCCTTCCCACAGGGGAGGTGACGCCTAACAAAGCCACGGCAATGCAAAGGTACGAGGCCAGGATCAGGAGGAAGGGGAGCAGCAGGAGGAGCACGCAGGCCACCAGCAGGGCCAGCTCGGCGGCGGCGTAGCCCTGAGTGCAGGCCAGGCGCAGCACGGCCGGCACGTCGCAGAAGAAGTGGTCGATGCGGCGGGACTGACAGAAGGGCAGGCGGAACACAGCCACCGTCAGGCCCAGGGCGACAGCGAAGGCTCCCAGGGCGCAGGCGAGGGCCAGGCGGAGGCACAGCCCCTCGGCCATCAGGGCCGCGTAGCGCAGGGGCTGGCAGATGGCCACGTAGCGGTCGTAGGACATGGCTGCCAGCAGGAAGCACTCGGCCCCGCCGAGGGCCACGAAGAGGTGCATCTGTGCGGCACAGCCCGGCACGGAGATGGGGCTGCCGCCCGCCGCCGCCAGGCTGAGCAGCGCCTTGGGGACAATGACTAGAGTGTAGCAGAGCTCGACGGCAGAGAGTTGGCAGAGGAAGAAAAGCATGGGGGGACGTGAGGGCTCCATCACCACCGCCATGAAGATCATCATATTCCCTGCCAGGGTGATCAAATGAACTATGAGGAAGATAAGGAAGAGCAGGACACGCAGATGGAGCAGCTCGGAGAAGCCGAGCAGGAGGAACTCCATGGTTGCACCAGTGCTCACGTTGCCCCTCTCCATGCAGCCTTCACATGGCATCTGCAGGAGAGAAACAGAAGGGAAACAGCTGAATTCGATGCCTGGCAATCAATTCCAGATAGGAAATAATGCAGCGTTGCTGTAGAACCAGTGTAGTAAAGCTTATTGGGTAGGAAGGAAGGCTATTTCATTGGGAAAAAAACCCCAAACTTCAAACTTGATTTCACTCAGCCAGATTCAGCACAACCTCTGACCCATATTCTCACAACCACCAAGGTTCTTGTGCCCAAACAATCTGCCTAGGATTCTTTGTCGTGACATTGGTGACAAAGACTGTCAATCATTAAGTCTTCATCACTTGTTCTGAGTTGTTCTTAGGTTTGTGACCATGTGCAGGTTTTGAGCATCCATTAGGTACCCTTTAGGAGTTGACACTGATTAGTCTGATTGAGCTGTCCTGCTTTTGAGAGTCTTCATTGAACTCTCCCTCCTGATCTGAGTGTCCCAAGAAGCTGCAGACAGAGGTGTTTGGGTCTTGGTGACCATAAGCTCCTAGGTCTCACAGAAGCGGCTGCTGTTCCTTGTGCTTCTACTCCCAGGCAGACCTGTTGATTCTCAATTCACAGTACTTCTGCAGTCCCCTCCATCTGTGTCAGAGATGTACAAGGACAACCAGACAGTGAGCTGGAGCTTCTGTGCTACAGCCTGACTCCCATTAGTGGGAATTTGAGGTGTTCTCTGTCTGGCTTTTCCCTTCTCCACCTTATGGGTCTGCCATAAGGTTCATACAGAAAGAAGTTTTCAGTGATTAGACATGAGGATTCCAAAGTTAGGGCTGACATTTTGGCTGCTTACATCTTTATGTCTGGCTCAGCCCTATGGCATCAGAGTTAAAGTAAACAGACTTCCACTCTCAAAACCAAAGATGTCCATGGCAACATCCGTAGTTTATAACAGTTTTTTAAGGAAAACACAATGCTAATATCCTGGACTTGGAGGCTGAGATATTGCTTTTCACAGGAAGAACAGAAATTTCCTAGGAAAATGAAGTGATACAAAGCTATTTAAGCAGAAAAATCTAGGAAAGATAAGAATGTAGAGAGCCATACAAAAATAAATTATATATAATGGTCATGGGTTGAACAGAGTTCATTGCTCACATGTTCATCAATACAGTATTAACTACAAGGAATAATTGCAACATTTTCTACACTTTGCCGTAAAACAGAAATAAAATCAGAGATTCCTTGAAGACTTCTGCTTATATAAAAAATCCCAGCAATATTTAAGTGTGAAACAAACTGGAAAATTACATGAAGTGTCATCAAAGACTAATAGAAGGAATGTGAAATTGGTGGAAAAGCTATTAGTGGAGATGGGGATTTTCCTGGAAAAAGATGTTTCAAAAAACTCGAGAAAAAATAATCAATACAGTTGAGCAGGCGAATCTTATTAAAGCCTACAGACCTTTGCCTTTTTTTTTTTTTTTTTTTT
>VZRH01000301.1:0-18152 GCA_013397555.1 Urocynchramus pylzowi | reverse complement strand
TTTTTTTTTTTTTTTGCCCCAAGGTTTCCTTGTGATTCAGTATCTCAGCAGCATTCAAAACATCTGGGGACTCAGGTAAGTATGAAAATACCCACAATTATATTACCTCAGGTGCAAAACTAGGAATTTAATCAGTCTGCTTTAGAGCATAAGCCAGCAAAATTAACAAGCTAGGAAGAAAATACCATAAACTCCAAGACCAAAAAATAATGGACAGTCAGTGAAGACCCAGAAGGAGCTCTTTAGAGAACATAAAGAGAGCAGCAATCCTGCAAAAGCAAATAAAAAATAAAACTGCTAGACACAGTCATAAAGCCCTGGTTAACTCCTACATGCACATTTTGCTGCTGCAAGACCTCCCCAACAGCAGTTCTAATCAGTCTGGCTGTAAATCTTTCTTGACACTCTATGCAAGCCAAAGGTCTTCACTGAAAACAGGAGTAATGGCTTGGTACATGGCTGTGGACTGAGTCACTGAGGGCCACCTGGGGCTGCCCTCACTCCAAGTACTGAGACTTTAAGAGGATTCTGCTAAACACAACAGGGCTATGAAGTGGGGAAGAAACTAGGGTTTCCCTTCCTTTCATTTGGAGCTGTTTGCTTCAGTGACAACATACCTTCTCTGGGTCAAAAAGGTAAGAAAGTAGAGACTTCTTTCTCTTGATGATGTGTGCTGTTGAGTCTGGGCTGAAGATTCTGTTTCTTGCCCAGTGTGGGCCCCCTCTGGCTGTGGGTGCCCCTAGAGCCAATGTTTTCTTTCAGCATCTCATAGCCATCCTCTCTTCTCCTCTGCAGGACCTAAATCCTTATATGCCATCTGACACAGAAGTCTGTCCTGTTGCCTGCTGCCTCCTCCCTGCACCAAGGACAGGCAGTTCCACTCCTCCCAGGAAAGGGGGAGTTGCAGGTTTTCTGTAAATCGAGCAATAGGATGTAATTGCATCTTCAGGGGATGGCAGAATTGCAGCACCCTCCTCTCTTGTTCTCTTCACTGAAGCAATTGGAAGTAGCTGATCACTGGTGGGGCTGCTTTGTACCTGGTATGGCAACATTTTAAAATGCATTGCTGCTCTTAAATAAAAATAAATCTGTGGGTCTTTATGTAATTTTAAACCAAACTAACACTTAGAGGCAAAGCAAAACAGATATTAAGACTTTAAATGCATCTGTGTGTGGAGTTTTCACCAGTTCAGGTGACCCATTATTTCTTACTGGCTCAGATGAAATCACCATTCAGCAGTTGGTAGGACTGAGATTATTTGTGCCCAATTTATTTTTATTGCATTGTTACATTCATTCCTGGCCACTCACACTGAAATAATTAAAGAGATCTGTAGCCTTATGCGAGTAGAAAAGAGAAGCCAAGTCAAGATTTTTGACTGCTAAAATGGATCTGCTGGGCAGAAACATGTAAATATGGTACCTCAAGATTTTTCACAGGACTTGGTTTAGAAGGAATCCTTTCAAAATGTTCTTCTCTCATATTTTATCTATGTGGCATAGTCATTTTGGCACAAAACTGCCTCATGCATTGGTCCGGTCTGGGGCTGATTGTGTTGGGAAAAGAACCTGGGCTTCCAGTGGACAGCAAGAAACAGGAGCCAGGAAGGGGCAACAAAGACCAACCACTTATTGGGCTGCTGTAGTAAGAATGTGTCCAGCAGGTGAAGGAAAGTGATTATGCCCCTTTGTCTGTCACACATGTAGCCACATCTGGAACACTGCTGAAGTTGTAGCTAAGTATTTTTACTCTATTTCAAATGTATGTTTTAATTTCTTGGAATTACAGCTATGACAGTGGAGTCTATCCTCTTTAGTTTCTCAAGTAACTTCCTTAACTTTCAAATTTTATGGTTTTTTCATTTCAACTCTTTTCCTTACACTTCTTATTGTTTAAGGTTCTGCAAATAATTCAGGACACAGAATGTTTTTAGAGCATTTACAAAGCTGAATTCTGAATTTATCTTGAATTCTAGGTACTGTTGTACAATACTGAACAAAACAGCAGCCCTGAAGCCTCTCTTGGTGACACATTGTCTCTGCAGCTGTAACAGGAGCAAAACCGAGGTGCTGGTTATTTTCTAATTACACCTAGCAAGTTGGGTGGATTATAAATGGAAGCAAATCGTTACAGTGAAATCTATTTTAGTCAAATGCTTTGCAGAGTAAGACTGCTCCCTCTAGTAAACTCTGTCAGAATTTCAGGACACCAGCTGATTAACTCATGTAGAGTTTATCTTTGTGTTACAAAATGAAATTCAGGGGCTCTGGGGCTATTTCTTACTTTGTCCTTTTCTCTGACCCGAACTGCAGGAGAAAATCTGCTGCCTCAGTAACAATGCAAAAATAATTGTCAGGAACTACTTTGACAAGTCTATTCCAGCTTTCTCATCTTCAGATGGTCCTTTCCTCCTGCTGGACTGGAGGTGAACTGAGGTGAGTCAGCACGTACCCAGTAACCAATACCACACAGTCAGCAGTTATATGCACTAATTTTTTTTTTTTACCATAGTGCCCAGCCTTACACTGAAATAAATCAGGCAAATTACTGTTTCAGTTTGTGTGTGTGCAGATAAGCTGTCATTTATTAACATGCAACTTACACCTCCCCGCAACGTTTCAACACACTCCCACACCTTACCTCCAAAACACAGCTCCCCACGAGGGGAGTGCTAGCTGGAGTGAGCTGTGCAGCCCAGTGCCAGAACACACAGCAACCAGACAAACAACAAGTAGCAGAGGATGAGAATATGCATGTCAAAGCGACTCCGTACTTCCTCCTCTAGCCCACACCTTTCAGGTTCCCAGCACTTCCATTGCATCAGCTTACAGCCAAATTCATAGCAGATTATTAAAAGCTGCACGTTGGCATTAGTGTTTGCATGTCTTGAGTCTGCAGCATGTTACAGAGCTGTACATTCTGCCTTGCTGCAGAGTTCAGCCCTGCTCTCCTCCCCCGCACTCTTAACTGTGTGATTTTTTTTCAGTCCGTGCCTGCAAGGCTTTGGGACTGGCCTGCCTTAGCCCGAATTTGTATAAAGAGTCTCTTGGAATCCAGCTACGGTTAATGAATCACATCGTATCACCTTCTATCAGCAATTGCAACACACTTCAGAGGATATTCCCCTTGGTCTTCAGAAAAAGGGCCAGTGCTGGGCTTGCCTCTCCACACCCATGAGTCGCCAGCCTCCTCCAAAGAGGGCAAGAGAAACTGGGAAGCTCAGTGTAATGTGGAGCAATCTGGGCAAAATGGAAACAACTGAGAGAGGTACCAGGAAACCTGGAGGAGAAGGACAGCCAGACCCAGCAATGGACAGGGAATTGGTTCTCTCAGCCCAGAGGATGCAAAGCTCTTCAGCAGGCTGAAAGCAATGTTCAAGCAACATGAACTACCTAGCCAGTGGTAAAAGAGAATAAAGAGGAGAAGAAAGATTGCAGATCTTCTTTGCATGCAAAAGCTCACTGATATCGATCCTCTGGGGGTATCTTAGTGCTGTAGAAAGCAAAGATTTTGGCTGTTGTAGCTGCTCTGATGTTCTGCTGCAGGAATGTTCAGTAGCAGAAGCTACTGTGTTATTGAGAAACGTCACGGTGACTTATCTGATTAGAGAACTTAAGGCAGTTTTAAGGCAGATTCCTTGAATTGGTTTTGGTGGTTGATGAAATATAAGATTCGCTCAAATGAAAGTGTTAAGAGTGGCAATATGAAAGTAAATGCTAATATCTTTTGAGAAAGTGCATTTGTGACTCCAGTATGGCTGATTATGATCATAACATAGCAGGGCCAAGGGCTGAAAATTACAGGACCTTGACAGAGCCTTTTTAACAGGTATGGGATGCCTATTCTGTAGTAAACATGAGTCAGGAAATCTTGTCTCCCACAGCAGCAAGACACTGAAACAATTTGGCATAGCCTTTAGGAGGAGCAGTGCATCCTTATTCCCACAATGTCAGAGCTTTCTGGAAGCCGGGAACTGAAACTGGCTGGGGTGGTAAGAGCAGGATGGCTGGCATCAATTTGCCTTGGTGAGAAAAATCATCACACTGCTCTCCTCGAGTTTCTGTTGTTTGGCTTGATAAACCATGCCTGGGAACTCAGTCTGGGAAAGATGCTGAGCCATAAACCAACCAAAACAGAGTTTTGCAAAAAAAGGGCAGGCAACCTGGCAGCTAACTACTCCTCATGATTTGTTAAGGGTGGGGCATTTCTTTCACCTCGTTGTACTTACTCATAGTCTAACCCAGCCAAAGGCATTGTCCTGCGTCTCTGTTAAAAAAAAAAAAAAAAAGTTTTCACAAATCAGTTAATAGTATCATAAACATGCCAGCCTTACCCATTTGGAATAAAATGGAGTTAACAGAAGAAAACTCATTCAGAACTAGAGAGAGAAAGGACAAATCTAAAATAGGAATTCATGAATAAAAGGATGAAAATATTTAACCTGAGAACAGCAAGTGAGAATGGAAAAGACAGACAAACTGAAAATTAGGCTACACACCCTGCAAAAGTTTTACTAGAACTCCAGTAGTTAAGACAAGAAAGAAGGTAAGGGTAGTAAGAAAGACTTATATTCTGAAGACAGACCTAAGTTTTCTTCTTGTATCTGAAGTTATTTTCAGATTCATTTGGACAACTTTGTGGATGTCTCTGTGGATCCAATTAAAAGTTTGGATTTTAACTACCTTCAGCCTCAAGGGCTCATCGGGAAAGAAACAGAATAGCTGCAACTCTCATGGTCTCTGAAGGAGCTGAGCAGTGTTCAGCCCTTCTTGGGGCAGGGATGACAGCACTCTGGGGCCTTGCTGAGAATCACTGGTGTTGACTTCCGAAAATCATGTACTTATTGTTCCCTGTGCAATGGTAAATGAGGCATTGTCTCACCTGAGTTTCTCCTTGGGGTGGCAGTGACTGAGACACTCCACCTGGGGACATCATTTGTTTTTGCTTCATTTGTTCTGATGCAACTACAGCCATTGGGAGAAAAGCCAGAAAAACTCATTGGTTTATGAAGCTCTCCACAGGAGACACCATCCCAAGCTGATGCTGCACACACTTCATCCCCAATGTACTCAGCTACTACTCATTTCATCTTCCTCCTCCCATCTCATGTTTGGTCATCTAGAGAAACATTTTTCATCTGTGTCACTTAGAAGCTCAAAGCTCATTTTCAGAACAGTGGGGTAAATAACTATTAAGCCAACATGCTTTTCTGAAGAAGCTTATTGCAGAAAATATCTCTGGAAACCAGCATCCCAGACTGAATATACAAACTCCAGATGAACTGGAGCATGTTTAGACAGAAGAACTGTGGTACACAGTCAATATGTGTGGTCAGAGACTGCAGATGGGATGTAGGATCCATTCTAGCACTGAAGTCTCAAGTTTGTTTCAAGCTGTGTTTCAAGAAAGTCAGCTGGAGGTGAAAGAAAAGAGCAATCTGTCCCTAATTGTAGAAAGAATCTATATTTTAGAAAACATATATACAGCAGCTTGCTGGACTGGATGGCCGGGGAGCAAGTGCTCAGTCAAAGAGCCATCCAGCTGTTGCCTTCAGCATTCTTTAGTATCATTTCCACTTATTGTGTCACACCATGATGTACATATTATCTACTTCTGTTATTTTTTTTTCTTATCTTCACAACATCTCTAAATTCTTACATAACATAAAAGCAAATGCTGAAACAACTCAGTGAGAATTCAGCAAACTGTTCTTGGTACAAAGCCCAGCACTGCATCACCACTGCAGAATACAGGATGAGATGCAGTAAAATGTTACTAGTCCAGATGTCCATGAACACAGAATTACAGGAAATAGTTTCAAGACAAGTGGATGCAAGAGAGAAAGACTTTTAATAGCTTTTCTGCATGAGGACCTGCTAGAGATAGGGGAGATACTTACCAACCTGCAGGGATCCCTGTCCCTGTCCATAGATATGTCATATATTTAATTTTTTCATTGTGCTTCTTGGGTGACCAAAGCCCTTATCTGAAAGGAGACTTCACATGGCACAACAGAGTCATGAGCTGCTTGGAGGAACAGGAGAGAGAAGAGGACAGTAGGTCACAATGGACAAAAAGCTTAGGCCCTTATCTACTTCTGTGAGTCTTAGTGAAGATGTGGCAGTGACAGAGGACTCGTGCTTGGCTGAGCTCTCTGGAAATCCCAGGAGTTGCACTTGATCCTTGTGGGACCCTTCCAACTCAGGATATTCTATTATTCTATTCTATTCTATTCTATTCTATTCTATTCTATTCTATTCTATTCTAGTGTGGCATCTTGCATTTTATTGCTGGCAAATGCCCTTCAGCTGTCAGAGTCCTGAACCCTGCCCTGGGCTGGGGAACTGTGGGCACACCTAGAGTTATCAAGAGGCCACACTCATATTTACATGTTGGTTGACCAGTACAACAGATCCAGGTCTTGGATGGCTGATCTAAAGCCTGATACCTCTGATGCCCCTAATGATTTCCAGTCTCATAGATCCATTTGGTTGCAAAGGCTTTTATTCTGAAATAAGCTGCTTGTTAAAGCACAGGCTAGCTGATCTGCATATTTATGCCTTTTCCTTTATATTCAGACACTGAGAAGAGCTTCCTCCATATTCAGTTTTAGCAACTTTCTTTTATTAGCAAAACCTAATTTTCCCTGATTAGGGAACACAGGCTGAAGACCCTGTGACAGCCTGAGCAACAAACCAAGCTAAGTACTCAGCAGTTCTTTCAGGCTGATGAAATGTAATGAAACTGCATCAAGTGGATGTGATTCCATAACATTCTCCACTGCTATAAAAGGTCTTCACTGAGTCACAGAAACATAAGACACCAGCCTGGAACACCCAGCCTCCTGCTCAGAGCCGGAATATCACTAACACTACATCCCATCATCATGGACTTTTCTTCCAGAGCCCTGGGAGCCTCCAAGGCTGGAGATTCCTTCACCCCTCTACATGTCAGTTCCACTGCTGGGCTGCCTTTTGGGGAAAAATTTCCCAAATTTCCAACCAAAATCCCCTGAGATGTGATTTACAGCTACTGACCATTACTGTTGGTTTAATGGAGCTGTAATAAATCTCTGGTATTTGGGACTGGAAGTATGGGAGCAAAGGGAAACAGGACAGGAAGGAAGAAAAACGAGATCAGTGCATCAAGAGAATGTTGAAAACAGTCTCTCAGCACAGCATAGAGTAGCTTCACAGAGGTTACTAGATGTAACTTCACAGAGGTTACATCTTCAGAGTACCAGAGGAGCAGGCAGTTCAAATGGGCTGCAGATATGAAAATTCATCTGAGTATTAAATGCCAGCTGAAAATGTCCAATGAAACTCTTCAATATTTGCATGTTCTTAAAAGCTGCTTTTATTTGTTCTAGGCTTTGATGCCAAAGAGGAGACTTTTGCTGCCCAAAATTTGGAACAATACTAACGTTGCATAAGGTAGCTCACTGAGATAGGAATCTTGATAGGTGTTTCTCAACACTACCACTGGACACTAAAATCAGAACAACTTAATTGGAATTAAGTAATGCATATTGTTGTATCTAAGAATTAAACTTTTTTTTTCAAGATTCTCCAAACTAAGGCTTTACCCAGCTTTTACCCAAGATGGAGAAAAAATATCCATATATTCTGAAATCACTACTCTGGCTTGGAGAAACCACAAATCTCATTTTGGAAGCTCTATGACTATTCCCAGAAGCACGGTTGCTTTCCCAGACAACAACCTTCCTACAGATTTTTCTTTTCAGGTGTTCATATTAGACTTAATAATATCCACTTTGTGCACAAAAACTGAGGACTGTGGAGCAATGGAAATGCCTGCATGGCGGGTGGAATGCAAGATGGAAAATATAGCTCTGCTTGTCAATTAGTTGCACATGCCAGGAAAGTAAAAAGGGCACAAGGTCACCCTGAAAAGAATGAAGTCACTGGTAATAAAGATTTTTCATAATCCCACAACATTAGGCCCTAGTCAAAAGTGGGAGCAGACCAAGCCTGCTACTTGTCTCATGGAGTATTCCTTTACAGGAGAAAAACTGTGAAAAAATATGAATTTTGACAACCCTGTTGTGGTGGAAGGTCAGTAGTCTGGATGGTGTGCTGACATCCAGGCAAATAAATGGGCTAAAAGCACTTTCTGCTACACTGAGGAAGAAAACAAAAGTCTGAAAATTCAGATAACAAGAAAAAACCAGAAATATTTCCCTGTGGTCAACTCTGTCTGTGATGTTTGATGTACTGACAACATTAGGCCAGCATTTACATCTCTACCTAGTAACGGTCTCCTCTGTTACGCTGAATTTTTTGAGATTCACTTCAGTCCAGGAATGGCTTTGAAAGAATATGTTACTTAAAGCTATAAATGCCAGCTTTGTCTCCCCAGTAAAACTTAAAGCCAAACTGAGGATGGCAAGGGAACTGGTAAGTATCTCAGCCACCACTGCAGAATACACATGCACTGTCCTTGATGTCCCTGCAGTGCTGTAATTATCTTGCATTCAGATGAAGAACTTGGCTGTCTATTCTTGTTTTATGGGAGTGCTGGTGGTGGCAGCTGTGGGGTGGCTGAGGGCAGCCCCTGCTGTGTGGCAGCCGGTGCCAGTGGCCGTGTCCGTGTCCTTTCCGTGCCCAGGTGCCTGCCTGTCCCTGGGTCACACAGCCAAGCCCAGCACGGGCTGCCCCTGCAGCCTGGGCAGTGGCACTGGGAAAAGCAGCCCTCGACAGAGAGCCTGCAGCCTGGGCTCAGCAGCTGAGCAGGAGGAGCTCCTGGGGCTGAACTCTGCTCATCCTGAGCTCTCCCTACGCACGGCACACGAAAAGTGACTTGGCCAAAACAGAACTCTGGAGCTGGTGTTTCCCCACAGAAGAAAAGAGTTTGTGTAATTTTACTGTTCTTTCCTCTTACTTTCTGTCCTTCTTCTATGATATATTTTTACCCTTTAGTTTGGGTTGGAAGGGAGGTTTAAAGATCATCTAGTTCCAACTCTCTGCCGTAGCCAGGGTCATCTTCCACTACAGCAGGTTGCTCAAAGCTCCATCCAATATGGGCTTGAACACTTTCAGGGATGGGCCATCCACAACTTCTCTGGGCAACATGGTCCCATGCTTCACTACCTCCACTGTAAAAGATATCTTATGTCTTCTGTATATCCCATCTAAATGTATTCTCTTCCTGTATAAAACCACTGCCCCTTGTCCTGACACTACAAGTCATGATAAAAAAATGTCTTTTTCTATTTTTCTTATAAACACTTTTTATATATTGAAAGGTCCCAATAAGATTTCTCCAGAGTCTTTGCTCCTCCAGGCAGAACCACCACAAGTCCCTCAGATTTTCTTCATAGCAGAAGTGTTCCAGTCCTCTGACTATTTTTGTGGCCCTCCTCTGGACTCGTTGCAACAGACTGGTATTTTTCCTGTGCTGGACTCCAGAGCTGGACACAGCACTCCATGCAGAGTCTCTCGAGAGCCAAGTACAGGGGCAGAGTCACCCCCATGACCTGCTGGCCACACTGCTTTGGATGCAGCCCAGGACACAGTTGGCTTTCTGGGCTGCAAGTGATCATTGTTAATTCATGACCAGCCTTTCATCCACCAGTATTCCCAATTCCTTCTCAGCCATGCTACTTTCAGGTTCCTCAGTTGGTCTTTACCCTGATCTTTTCTGTTGATGGGAGAGACTTCATTCCCCCAGTACCTGTCTTGAGTTTCAAAGGCTTTGGAGGTGTGGGAAGAGGGAACTGAGGCAAAAAAAAAAAAAATTGTTGAGTACCTCAGCCTTCTCAGTATCAGTTGACAAGATTTCTCTTGTCTTTTTTATTGGTGGGGAGTGGGATATGGCATTTTGTTTAATCTTCCTTTTCTGGTCAATGTACTTATGAAAGTCCTTATTATTATTCTTTCTAAATTAAGTTCCAGCTGTGCCTTGGCTTTCCTGATCTCATCCCCTTGTGTTTAGAGCACAGTTACATCAGCTAGGAACATGAAAAAACTCAGGGGACTACTGTCTCCCTGAGCTGCTGAAGGAGATAACTTTTTTACACTTTGTACCTCTCTTAGGAGGAGCCAAAAGCTACATCTACTTAGTCAGTAGTACTGTAGGAAATCCTTAACTAAAATAATGCATTACTGGGATGTGGACAACCCACACACAAAGTCAGTGTTTACACACAGGCTTCCACCAACTGTGCTCACTATAATCTCAGTAAATACATGTCATTCAACAATCTCACCCTTTCAGTGTTTGCACATCTTCATCCATCTTCATAACTGTCCTGACACAGGCTGTGATTTGGGAGGTTTGGACATGGCATTGAGAGGAACTTTTTCACTAGGAGTCAGTGCAGCACCAGACCGGGTGTGAGATGGTGACTTCTTCATCAATATTTTCAGCACTTGGCCAGATAAAGTCACAGTGACCTCATGTGGTGTTGAGGATTGTCCCACTTGAAGCAGAATTTCTGAACAGTGCACCACCCACTCGATGACATGGATATCAATGAACATCTGATAAATAATGAATGAGTGCTTACTTGTGCTTACAGCTCTGGCTTCTCACACAGAGGATATCTTAACGTGCTTCCCTTCCCAACTTGACTGGGAGCTATTCCCATCACCAATCCTTTATATTCCTGTCATATTCATTCACTGTTGGGCGAGAACCTTATCCAATGGTAGACTGAAGTTCAGACCATGTCATCTTTGCTTAGTCTCAGTCCTTGACAACTTGTTAATTGTAATGACAGTGCAATAGAGTGTTCTGATTAAATTCCAGGCAAGTATAGCAGTTTTCTTCAAATTCTGCAAGGGTAGATTTTTAAAAAATCCAGCTGATAAAGACCCTACCATTCCCTCTCCTTCCCATTCTTTTTAGGCTATCCAGGAGCACAGTAAAAAAAACCAAAAACACCAAAACCATGACGTTAGTGATTGCTATAATTTATTTTTCTAGGAAGCAGATATTCAGGCTATAGTGACCATAAAAATCATCTCATAATGGCCACTGTATTCTGAAAGTAATAGTCCAGCTAAGGATTAATTATGTCAGCTATGCATATAACTATATTCTTGATGTGTTTGGTTTGCATTTTAACGTCTCTTGCAAGGACTATGAGTAAAGGAGTTTCTAGTTTTAAAGTCTTTCCTCTTTCTCTAAAACCCGCTTGCTGCTGGCACTGCTGCCCCAGGGCCAAAAGCACAAGGCTATTACACGATGGCAACCAGCTCCTCAGGCACACTGGTCCTAGCTTTGTTGCCCACATCTTTCCAGTCAGAGCCGCCATACTACAGTGTCCCTTTCCCTCCTCATGGCCCAAATTAAGGCCAATTTTTGTTACTAGCAGCAAACCCACCCAACCATGCAGAGGAAGCCCATTTAGAGGCTCTCCAGAGGATGGCAGCAGAGCTCAAGCAACCCTGAAGGACCTTTTTCCCCACCCTGGCTTATAGAACCACAGAATGGTTTGAGTTGAAAGGGATCTTAAAAATCATCTAGTTTCAATCCCCAAAATTCAGACTCTGCTGAGCTCTGTGCTATTTTCAGGTTTGACCTAAGCAAGTTTTCCAGGGGATCCAGACATGATCGGATTAAGTAGTATTGACAAAAAATCTGGATGGGAGTTCCAGGTAACATCAGGAGAAATTAAAGCAAGCAGCACTAGAGAAGCAGAACCACCTCCAGCCAAATGGCTGTACCACTGGGTGCCCAGGGTAGAGGGGGTCCTACCTGGACCTCATCTGGTGTGCCCCACCCTGCAGCTCCCCAGGAGGTACAAGGAGACCTGCTTTCCCATTTTTCTCTTTTAAAAAAATGGGATTTCAAGGGTTTGGAAAGGGTCACCAGCCACACCACAAGACTGCCTGCTGAAAATAAAATGTATTTATTTCAACAAGCTATGGAAAGTGTATTATGGATGATTAGACTGGCATGAAAATTTGTGAGGTAAGGAACTTTCAGTGTTAAATAAAGGTGAATGTGCCTTGTACTGGCTGTAGATTGTTTTCTTTAAAGTTATCCTTTTATGGTAAGCTATTTCCAGACTAAAATGAAAATGCTATGTTTATAAATAAATATGTCTGTATCAACAAAAAATATGTCTACAACAGAGTTGCGGCATTGGTGGAGAGGGGAAGAGTGTTTGACATTATCTACTTTGCCTATGCAAAGCATTTGAAGCTGTACAGCATAACATCCTCATCTCTAAACTGGAGAGACATGAATTTGGTGGATGGACTGCTCCAATGGATAAGGATCTGGCTGGATGATCACACTTAAAGAGTTGGGGTCAATGACTCAATGTCCAAAGAGAGACCAGTGATGAGCAGCGTTCTGCAGGGGTTGGTTTTGGGACCGGACTGTTTGGACAGTGGGATTGGGTGCACCCTCAGTCAGTTTGCTGATAACACCGAGATCTGTGGTGCTGTCAAGATGCTGGAGGGAAGGGATGCCATCCAGAGGGGTCTTGCCAGGCTGGAGTGGTGAGCCTCTGTGTACCTCATATGAAGTTCAACAAGGCTAAGTGCAACATCAGCCTGTGAGTTGGGACAATCCCAAGCACAAACACAGGCTGGGCAAAGAATGGACTGAGAGCAGACATGCAGGGAAGGACTTGAGGGTGTTGGCTGACAAGAAGCTCCATGTGAGTTGGCAGTGAGTACTCACAGCCCAGAAAGCTAAACCTGTCCTGGGCTGCATCACAAGCAGCATGGCCAGCAGGGCGAGGGAGATTCTGCCCCTCTATTCCACTCTGGTGAAACCCCACCTGGAGTGGAGTGCTGCATCCAGCTCTGGGACCCCCAACATAAGAAGAACATGTACCTGTTGGAGAGGGTCCAGAGGAGGTCATGAAGATGGTCACAGAGTTGGAGCACCTCCACCATGAAATTAAGCCAAGACAGTTGGGGCTGTTCAGCCTGGAGAAGAGGCAGCTTTGGGGAGACCCTACAGCACCTTCCAGTACCTAAAGAGACGACAAGAAAGCTGAAGAGGGACTTTTTAAAAGGACATACAATGATGGCACAACGTGTAATGGTTTTAAACTGAAAGAGGGCAGGTTTAGATTAGATATTAGGAAGAAATTCTTTACTGTGAGGTGGTGACACACAGGAATATGTTGCCCAGAGAAGCTGTGGTTGCCCTTTCCTTGAAAGTATTCAAGACAATGTTGGATGGGGCACTGAGCAACATGATTTAGTGAAAGGTACTCCTGCCCATGGACTAGAGGATCCTTAAAGGCACCTTCCAACCCAAACTATTCTGTGAGTCCATGATTCTATTGGTTACATGCCTATTTAGCCAAGGTACCCTTGCCTTTGTCTTCCCCAGTCATCTTGATCTCCTAAGGCACCAGTTTTACTTCCCATATTCAACAATCAGCACTTCTCCCCACGCAACAGTGATTTTCCAGTGTATTCCTGTCATTCACACCTCCTGAAAGATGTCATAGGAAATGTTTGCAAGGCTGTGAGTCCATCTGATGTATCATGGGCATTTCCAAGAGAAGACATGATGAGTACAGGATTCCCAGCAGAATTCTCATCACCTGTGGTCTGCTCTGTACACTTGGTGGTCACTATCTCTACTAGTATCTCCTGCCCTTGGTTCCTGAGTGAGCACAGGAAGAGGGGGAGCATAAAGTGACAAGTAGACACCTGCCTTGCTGTCACTGGCCATCTTTTAAACATGCTAAAGATTTTCTTCTGGTGTATACATTTGCTGTGATTTCCTGTGGGGAAGAGCCTGGCTGGTAGGCCGTGACTTGACTGATATGGATAGACAGTTATGTTCCCAGCCTTTTCAAAGACATTTGATTGGGTTTTGCTGCCTTGTTTGTCACTCTGTCAGAATTGTGAGGTCTGGAAGTGCACATGAACAACAGCTCATTCCATCTTGTGCTGCTGCTAAGGTCACCTCAAGCTGCGTTCTCCTTAGGCCTGGGTGTCACTGCACTGGGAACTGCCCTAGGTCAATAAGATGCTTTATTCCCCTGTGTTGGTTTTTCATAGCCTGGTTTTTGGTAGTGAGGGAGGCCAAGGAGGTAGCTTCTGTGAGAAGTTTCTGGAAGCTTCCACCATGTCTGGCAGAGCCAATCCCTGATGGCTCTGAACATGGACATGCTGCTGGCCAAAGCTGGGCCAGTGAGAGATGATGGTAACACCTCTGTGATAATGTATTTAAGAAAAAAACAAAACAAAGGTGGGGGCGAAGTTTTAATTCCAGATGGAGAAGAGGATCAGGTGAGAAAATGTGAGGAAAACAACATGGGGACACCGAGGTCAGTGGAGAAGGAGAGGAGGAGGTGCTTCAGGCGCTGGAGCTGAGATTCCTCTGCAGGCCATGGTGAGACCATGGTGAAGCAGCTGTGCCCCTGCAGCCCGTGGGGATCCATGGGGGATGCAGAGATCCACCTGCAGCTCATGAGGATCCATGGGGGATGCAGAGATCCACCTGCAGCCCATGAGGATCCATGGGGGATGCAGAGATCCACCTGCAGCCTGTGGGGCAGGTGCCCACGCCAGAGCAGTTGGATACCTGGAGTAGGCAGTGGTCCAGTGGGAGACCTGGTGGAGGGGGAGGGCCCCTGCTTCCAGGCTGGAGCAGCCTGTCCTTGGAAGACTGCACCCCAAGAAGAGTGACCCATGCCAGTTTTGGAAGGGAGTTTTGGGAGGACTGCTGCTCATGGGATTGGAACCACGCTGGAGAAGTTCACAGAGAATTTTCTCCTGTGGGAGGGACCCCACGGTCTCACAGGGAAACAACCTGTCTCCCTGCACAGGGGAAGAAAACCTTGGGTGATGAACTGACCAAAACTCCCATCCCCTTGTCTCCCTGCGCTGTCACTGGGATGGAGGGGCTGAGGGGGAAAAGGTATTTTTTGAGGTCATATTTTACTTCTCTCTTCTGCTCTGATGCTGTTTGTAATAAACTTGCTTTGTACCTCTAAGCTAAGCCTGTTTTGCCCTTGGAGTGTTTCCTCCCAGCCCTTATTTCAGCTAATGAACTCTTTGTTAAATTTTTCTCTCCTCTGTCCCGCTGTAGCAGGGGAGGTTGAGTGAGTGGCTTTCATGGGTGCCCGGTGTTTGGCCAGTGTCAAACCATGACTTCCCCACAGGTGACATTGCACTGGGAGGGTGTCTCACAGCACCAGGTCTAGTTTGAGTGCACTTGCCTCTGGGGCATAGAGATCATAAACAGGCCAGGGGCCTGGGGGACCCGTGATGAGTCTGTGCTGAGCTCTGGGGCTGATGGTGTTTACCTGGTTGAACAGCACTCTGCTAATCCATGGGACTGTGTGAACAGGAATAGGGCTTTGGGACCACACAAATGACAAAGGCAAGTTTGCTCCAAGGAGGGGAATTCCTTATAGGAATAATCTGCTGCAGCTGTGCACATTTGATCGTGTCACATTTATTTTCCTGATGACCTCTACAGAAAGGAGGTCTGTCATTACTGCTTTTGTCAGCAGTATGCTTTGCAGTTTTTGAGATTTGATTTACCAGGATGGAGAATCTCATTCAAGTTTTGCTTTAGTATTGCTCTGTTGAATTCAAAGGTCAAATAAGGCACTGCCAAGAAAACACAGCAGCATAAGTGGGAGGAATATTCTGACAAAGAAAACCAAGAAAAAAATTAAAGGAAGCATCAATAACTGAATTGAAAGTGAGGCAGCTGTTTTAAAAAATCAGACAAGTTTGACCATTGGGATCAAGCATTCAGTCAATTTAAATTTATGAGGACAGTCTGTTTGATTATATAATTTGGGCAGAAAAAGGCTATATCGTCAGTATGATCAATGTCTTGAGATACAATCAAATATGTGATATTTAGGTGCAGGCTGGAGGTGAGAGTTTGGCCAGGATCACAGCAATTACCAATATGCTCACCAAGATTTTAGCACTGTTTAAGTTAAGCCTGAACCTACTGTTATTGAAGAGTGAAACTGGAAGGAGATAAAATCTTACAGGAGCTATCCATGAAAAAGGCTCAAAATGACTGCACAAAACATTCTCTGGATACACAGAGATATCATGAAAGGGCAATATTTGTCTATACTAAACAATACATAAAACAGACCCACTGTTGCTTGCAAGAGTTTCTTTAATGGCACCAACACGAAATGGATTAGAGACAATAGCAGAAGACATGGTATTACAAGGGCATTTTAAAACAAATCACAAAGAATGTGATAAAAGCAGAGGCAGAGATCTAGGTCTCAAATTTCTTGCTGGGACTGCATCTTTCCTCAGCTGTGGAGGATTTGCATTCTAATAAGAACGGCCAGCACGAAGGGGGCGCAGGAAGGAAAGCTTGTCATTGAAATTGATCGCCTTGTAATTTGGGAAGTTTTCATGTTCTCGAGCAATGTATTGAATCCCACTTCCATCACTGTGCTCACACAGCAGCCAGGCACCTCTCTGGACTTTGTGGGAAGACATGATGTCATTGTCGTGTCCTGCAGCCAGGTTGGTTGCTTCTCGTACTACCCTGCTCTTCCCTTGATAGTTGGGATGCTCATAGAGAGTGATCTCAGGATTGCTCAGATCTTCAGTGATCATCTGCAGAGAACTGACCTTATTATTCATCTTTGAACTAAAAAAGCTATGGTCTCCCTCCTCAAGTACCAGAAATTGGCCTCTGTAGTTTGAGTGCTCATAAAGCACCCAAGGCTGGCCAATTACTTTTGCTGAGGAGGCAAGATCATTCCAATCTGCATCTCTTAAATTGGCAATATCAGAGGTGAATTCCTTGGACAAACCCTGGAAATTGGCACGCTCATAAAGGATGATTCTCCCCATCTCAGCAGGAATTCTAGAGTTGAATTTCTTCCTCTAGGAGCTGGATGACAGCCTGCACAAAAGACAGAAAACAAACAGTGATTGTAAGAAGCCTTTTGGACCTTGAAACAAAATGGTGGACTCACAGAAGGGAAAAAGGGGAAAAGGAAAAATAAAACATTTTGAACAAAGAATAAACCCAGAAGTAACTGGAAAAGAGTGAAGGCATGATATGTGCATATTGGTTTAGGTGTATGCAAAAGATTAAGTTGTAAATACTGTCACATTCACCCCTGACAACTGTGTATCACTGGCCCCTCCACCCTGTCCCTTGGTAAGGTTTGTTTCTCCTGCAGCAGCCATCTCCTCATGCCCTGAGAGATGGGTTCAGTCTCTCACAGGCACACAGCAGACCCTCCCGTGTGTGCTGCAGCTCTCAGCCCAGCACTAAAGCCTCCTTCCCTTGCCCTGCATTTCACAGCAGCTGCCCAAGAAACCCTTCCAGCTCTCCTGTGCAAAGGGTGCCTCTTACCTTGGTGTCAGCTGCAGGGCTGGGGAGAGCTGAGGGCAATTCCTCCAGGGCAGGGCTGCTGTCTGGGAAGGGCATCTCACCTCCCTGCATTTATACTTGCACAGAAGTCTCACAAAGCACCCCAATCAACGGAACTGAAAGCGTCCAATATTACCCCCAGGGATCAAAACTCATTATCCATTATATTTTACTTTCTATTGTCCTACAACCGGACATCTTCTTCCTCTTGTTCAAAAGTCCATTGAAGCATGAGTGCCTTAATGAAACAGGGGAATTTCAGCTGTTGTTTGTCCTCCTCCTTCAGAAGAAAATGGAATCAGAGTAATAAAAGATATCCAAATTTGCAACACATGTGCTGTAGAATGTTTCTGCTTGTTGGAGTTTACATTTTTGCTTTTCTGGGAATAATATCTAGTACACAACCTTAGTTTTACTAAGAGTTTTGTTGGGAGATAACCAGGTGGCAGAGAGGGCAGTTACATTTTTCTTTTTTCAGTTGCCTTTTCTCCTTAGGATCACAGTATCATTAATGTTGGAAAAGGCCTCCAAGATCCAACCTTTGACTGGATGCTACCATGCCCACTAAACCATATTGCAAATGTCACTTTTGTTTTGAACACTTCCAATGATGGTGGCTCCACCACTTCCCTGGGTAGTCCATTCCGAACCTTAACCACTCTTGCTGTGAAGAAATGTTTCCTAATATCCAGCCTGAACCTCTTCATGCACAAATGAAGGCCATTTCCCCGTGCCCTCCCTTGCCTGGGACAAGGGCCAAACCCCCACCTTGTCACAAGCTCCTTTCAGGCATTGTCAATAGAAAACACATCTGCCCTGAGTCTCCTTTTCT
>VZRH01000300.1:60712-83448 GCA_013397555.1 Urocynchramus pylzowi | reverse complement strand
CTATTTTTCTGGTAGCTATACGGTTTATTAAAACACATGGTATACAGCTACTGGTGCTTTGTGTGACACTTTTTTTGGAGTGGATGTGAGGCTTTAGACTGAGTGAAACTTGGCCCAGGACACCCAGTCCAGCTACCTTGAGAGGTGCTTCTATGGACCATCTCATGCTGTCCCTGGACCCAAAAGCCTGTTATAGTCCCTGACAGGTTTTTTTAGCATTGAATTCATAGAACCAGAGAATGATTTCAGTGGGATGGGAGCTTAAAAATCATTTAGATCTAACCCCCCTGCCACGCACAGGGATTCCATCCACATTGGATGGTAAATTGTTGAGCTACAAGCTAAGCCTGGAGACTGGCAATGTACTCCTAGTCCCTTCTGCATATGTATTATGCATGATTTTTGGGAAATCAGTCAGTTTTTCTCATAAAGCCTGAGCTTTGGAGCACATGGTATTGAATAAAAAAAACACTGATTATTCACTTAAAGGGAAAGGAACTAGTATTTCCTAGCCTTGATTTGAAGTATACCTGGAGTTCAAAAAATTAGAAAGCAAATACAGATACTGTAAGGTCATTAAGCAAGCCTAGCAACAATAATAGTAATGTAATTTTAAAACCAATCTTATGGTTGAGGACTCTGCCTTATGATCTTTGGTGACTGAGCTGGCTGAGTATTAACCTGAGAGGCAAAAGCCAGCTCCAGAGCTAGGAATAACTCTTCCACAAGGGCAGCCTTAAAAATACCATAGAGGCCCTTGCACCCAGCTTTAAAAATAGCATTCCAAACACAGGGAAATCAGCTTTCCATGTCCCATCAGTGAACAGCAAACAGGAACAGCAGCACTGTGTGAAAGACCTGCATAGCAGGAGCACTCCTGGAAACACCAGCTGGCTGAAAGTTGATGTTCTTGTGCTTCTCATCCTGAAGTAAACCACGGTGTGACATGGAGCTGGTACTTTGAATGGCAGTCCAGGATGTTGAGCAAGGAAGCTAAAGGGGGTTTGCATGCTGGGGTGGTGAACCTGGGCCTCACTGCAGATGGGAGTAGGGATAAAGCTCTCAGTGATTGCTTTTGTGCCTTAGTAGGGGTCCAGTTTGCAGATTGTCTGAGCTGTGAGTCACTGAGGAGCTGAACAGGGACCTGTGTGTTCCTAAGAAAAGTGATGTTGTCATGGCCTGCTGCAACACCTCTGGTTGGCAGAGCAGATACAATCATTTAAACATCTAAAATTCTCTAAGTCTATGGCATGAAGTTTAGGAAGTGCCACCAACACCTGTTCTCTTTGAGACAGCACCAGTTTATTCCATGTGGTCATTCTCTCCTCATCCTTGGGCAAGAGCAAGAATGGTCCATATGCAGTGAGCTCCTGTGTTTGGATGCAGGGACATCTTCTTTAGTTTACAGTAGATCTCTTCCACCCCAGAGAGAGAGGAGAGAAGCCTTTCTAAAGTGAGACCTTTTTGCCATATTGGCTCAATGAGGAGATGATAAAGAAATGGCACTGGTGTCTTTAACCAGATGACAAGCTGTTGTGATACCTAAGATCAGCTGCAAGGAAAAATCCTGAACTGTAAAGTCCAGGGTCAGAAAGCTCCAACTTAATTGTATAATGTAGGATGTCATCATGGGTTAACCTCAAAAGATACATGAAGAGTGCTGGAGATTCACTGAGGGGGAAGAAAAAAATTCCTTGTTTGTGAAAGTCTCACAGTTCAAGGGAACAGAGACACTCAGCAAATAATTTGCTGGGTCAGAGACTAATATTGCATCTGTCATCTGACAGGATTTCATAACTCCCTGGTACCTCCATCAATTTTTTTTTTGCCTTCTTTTGGGAATCTCCTAGTCTTGAGCATTTTTATAACTCAGTCTGAAATTAATTTCTCCCATCATCCAGGAAATTCCCACCACAGAGCCAGCTTGCAAGAGCTCCCGGCTGAGGAAACAAGAGGACACAGCTTGGGAACATCACTGTACACCAAGGGTGGAACAGCAGAGGAAGTGACAGCCACCTTCTCTGGGCTGGCTGCCATGCATCTCTCACAATTTGGGAAATGCCACCTGCTGACTTGCAAAGGAAATTCAAAGGCAGCCAAAAATGTAATGCAATTAAGTGCCTATGAACTTTACTGTAAGGAGCATATGAGAAAGGGCACAAAGAGAGGGTGGCCTGTGTTTTAGATATCAGAGAACATGCACTCAGGCTGCTGAAAGCCCCAGCCAGCGCTGGAACCTCAGTCAGAGGCCACAATAAGCCACATCTGCAGAGGAAGTGGCTCCAATCTCAGAGATCATTACATTTGTCTGAGTAAGGCAAGACCACAGGATGAGAATCTGCAGAAGGGCTACACCTGAGAGATTTCTGCAGGGCAAGATGCAATCTAAATATCTATCCTGGGCTTAGAGAGCTTCAAATCCAAGATAGGAGGCAGAGGTGGAGATGGGCGACAAGAACAGTGTCAGTTTTCTCGATTAAACCAACCCAGTCTGTTTCAGCGCCTTGCACCAGCATCTCTCAGTATCAGCCAGCACAAAGGATGCTCTTTGCTGGTTTCATGGCTTTGCTCACAGATGCTTCTGCAGTGACACACTCAACAAAGCATGGTCAGGCAGTCAGGTCACCAGAGCATATGGTCCTGCTCCCCTTGTGCACAAAAGAAAATTGGGCTTTGCTTCAGACATGGCGGCATGACTCAGTGCTACAGACATCAGGATTACAGCAGTGCCAAAGGAATGAGAGCAGGAGCTGCCAACACTGTTACAAGCTTAAGGTTGTGTGGTGAGCACAACATATGTCTGCTGTTTGCTAATTGTGAGGCAGCTCTGCAGCGCCTGCTCCAAGCAACTGTCAGAAGATGGGTGGTGCTCCTTTGTGCCATCACATTTCCCTCCTTGGACATGTCCAAGTGTACTTATAACCAGGTGATCTACACTTCAGGATCTGCAGGAGGAAGGAAAGGGGAGGAAAAGGCTCCCTGAGTGATATGCTGTGAGGTAGGAGGTAGGATTTGCTACATCCAATTTATGACTGCATACAGCCAGAGTGCCATGTGGCTGGGAAGAAAGCCACCTTCTCTTGGCTGATAACTCATTGTTGCTTTGGTCAAAACCCTTCCTCTGAAGAATTTCCTTGCAAGTAACAGACTGAGCTTGAGCAGAGGAAAAGCATCTGAAGTGATGCACCAGATGGATTACAGCAGCCCTCCCTCCCCAAAACAAGGTCAGATGTTTGCATACACATTCAATTTGTCCTTCCAAAACACTCAATGGTGTTTCAGACTCCTGCTTTCTTAGTGCTCTATAGGTGCAGATATACATCCATACTCACATACAGGCATATATGAAATGATGAAAGAGAAAGGGAAATCAATTTTGTTCTCAATCAAGGAGCAGGCTGCAACTTCAGCAATAAAAATAACAGCAATGCTGCTCAATAATCACCTGCAGAGGGGACAGCAGGCTGTGAGAGCTGGACTTTCCCCGCTATATTTTTGAGTTAGCTGTTTGCTGCTTCTTTTCTCCATTCTACCTTTGCCCAGTGTATATTTTGCTGCCATTTAGTGGGGTCAAACTGGTGGCTGTGCATGGAAGTGATAGTACCATACCCTCAGCAGCATCCCCTCACTGTTTTGCAATGGAAAGGACACAGCCCTCGGAGAGCAGGCCTTGATCCGTCTTGGCCATGGATTTAATCTCTGTCTTTTGCTAAGTCTTCAGAGTTCATATAAGTTATCTACCACATCCCTGGAGTCATCCTGCCATCCAGAATCTCCAGGATTAAAGATTCTGTTCTGTGTATAGGACCTTAGAGTACCGGGTGTCATAAGTTTTGTTCATTAATTTTGGGACAATGGGGAGTTGTTTGCTATAAGAGGGGAGGGGAGGACCAGGATTTGGTGGGGACAGTGGATAGAAACAACAAAAGGTGATTGGACTAGAACATCAACCAATCATTCGACGCCCTGGGAGAATGATTGGTCCAGAATGATCCTCGTTAAGGGCCAATCAAAGCGCTAGGATTTGACCAATCAGCACACGGATCCAAAACCCACCAATCCTAGGCTTCAGGGAGTTATAAAAAAGGGTGTTCTAGGTTGAGGGGCGTCCTTTTGGTTCCGTGGGTGGTGGGAGTTTGTGGGAGGAAGAACCCAATGTGCGGTTAACATGTTATTAGGGTTTTTTTGAGCTGTTGCGCAGGGGTTCGGGCTTATCTTGGGCCCTCCATTCCTTTATAAGTGAGAGCCTTTTTCACCTTTTCCTCGAAATCTGGCTTCATTCATCCATAACACTTGGGTCTGCATTTCTTTGTTCTATCCTAGAACTGGTTTATCCATCATGTTTTTAGAGAACCTGCCATAGTCCTGGTGTATTCATTATTTTCTACTCATTTGAGATGTACTCAAGAAGTAAAAATGATCACAACATATAAATAAATGCTCAAAGGAGACAATATAGGCTAGCTAGTATAGGTTTTCTTTCAAAAACAATTTAATGAACTAACAGCCTGTATTACTACTAAATTGTTGGTAACCAGTGGCAACCCACAAAACTGAATCATGAGTAAGTAACCCAAAACATCTCATTGAAGGCTGAACGTGCAAGTGGGAGACTTGTAATACGACATCTAACAGTGGTACTTCTGAAAACAGTCTGAAATGTGAACTCCCACCAGTAACTTTCTGGCTTGTTGAAGCATCAAATTAAAAACAGACAGAACCTTGGGATAAAATAAACCTTCTAGGTGGCACTCAATGCTCTGAGGGGCTGGGTACAGTTGGACCTTATTTCCATTTATTACCAATTCAGCACCATGAGTTTGGTCCTGTTCAACAAGAACTTTCATGATGACAGATTAATGAATAGTGTGATTTATTGATACCATAGGCCTGCCTGAATTCAGTAAAAACATCCAGAAGCCAGATTCACAAGTAGTGTGGTTTATTGAAGGAAAGGGAAAGCAGTCTGAGGTTGCTGGTGATAAATACACAAACTACAGAGTGTGTCTGGACAGAAGGTATGATAAGAGAGATTTATTAGATACATACATTAAAATATGTCTGGGTCTGTTCCAATTCAGTTGGAGGCAAAAATATCACCTTAAAGTATCCCTTCGTGAGAGGAAAAGAGAAAAAGTCCATCAACCAATCCAGAGCAAGCAGAAGTGTTTTTCTCCTGTTTTCTTCTTTTTTTCTCTTCTGGATTTTTTTTTTTTTTCCCTTGCAGTGAAACCCCCTCTTTTTTATGCACCAATTTTCCATCCTTCCCAAAGAGAATGACATCTGTATGTCGTAGGCTGCATATTGGTGACAGAGGTCATACATGTAAGGTCTCTTTTCTCTTTATTTGCTTTCTAAGGGGTGTAGGAGTTAATATGCAAGTAACAATCAATGAGGGTCTTGGTTACTTTTGGTCAGCATTTATGGTTGATATAAAAAGGTTAAACAATCACTTTGGTTCACCCCAGACATCATTTTGTTGTTAGCCCTTGCTCAAGACAGGTGCAGGATCAGCAGGAAGCCCTGTTAAGGCTTTTCTTGATCATTAATTCATCGCTGACTTCAGCCAACTCTGTAGCAAAGTGTGACAATTTACCACACCTCTCTTTTCCTGCTGCCCTCGAAGAGAGGAACCTGTTGGCATTCACTTGGCACACAGCAGCGATTGTTTTGTGTCTGCTAAGAACATTCTTCATTACAAAATAACATTTAAACACAGAGAAGTTTGGCTGCAGGATAGTGTTCATTTCAAGGACATTTTATGACTGAGGAAATAGAACCCAGAACCTTTTCACAACCACAGAATATTTCACACTGATGTTTTGGAGGTGCAATACCAGGCACTTTCTTTTGACATTATTTGCCTGAAATATTTGACATTGGTCCAAGTGCAGTTCAGCTGGGAAGAGCACATCTTGAATTTTCTAACTGACTTTGTTTGACAGATCCAAACTGAAATTGTTTAAAACATTTTGTTTGTTTGGTGGGTTTATGGGGTTTTTTTGGTTTGGTTTGGGTTGGGTTGGGTTGGGTTTTTGTTTTTTTGGGGTTTTTTTTTTTGAGAGAACAGGGAAAGCACAATATTTTTCTGGTTTGAGCCAAGAAAAACTGTTCAGATTGCAGTATTAACCACTCAGATAGTAAGTCCCATTCACAGATTTTTATATTTAATTTTTCTGTAGAGAAATTCTCTATGGCCCTGTGTTAGGTGTCCTATGCCCCATTGCAGTTCCCTGGAGATAGTGGGAGCAGCTCAGTTGGAACCCGTTCCTAAATTCCCAGGCCAAGGTGCCACAGGCATTTTGAGGAAGACACTGACGTGCCATCATCACTTGTCATCTCCAAGGAATTGTCAGCTGGGGGGCAGCTGAGGAATGTTCCATTGGCTGAAGGTGCCCTGTGTCTGCTTCTGGACTGGCCCTTCTTTCAGTGCAGCACCAAAACATCGTAAGAGGCATTTGGAGGGACTGAGGGCAGGGTGGGAGAGATCAGAGTGGAATGTCTTCCAGCAGCTGAGCTGCAGGCTCATGGCCATGGCCCAGAGCATCTTCAAAGGCTGCATTCTTTTTTTTGTTTGGCAGGGGAGTTCTCTTGGAAATTGATTTCCTGTTATTTTCGCTTCCTCCCTTATCCATCAACACAAATTAGCTTTTCTTCCTTTTTTCTTGGTTTTCCTCACCACAGACACTGTTGGTCAGCTTATTCATCTGGAATCTGGCATTTGCTAACTGATCTGATTAGAGTTAATTACTAATTATTTGTATTACTACAACCCTGATGTTATACGCACCATGGGAATATAATTTAATTACTGAATAATATCAATCAGATGCATAAATTAAAATGTTCACATATTAATATGAACCAATTTTCTACTTTCAGCTGTATGATCTGCCAGTCTTGGAGGAGAAAAAAAGCTCTTTCTCCAGCTTTTGGAAAATGGGGAATTCTCCAAAATCGGGGAGAGGGGCTTACAGTTGAAGGAACAGAACAGTTTCCAGGTGCATAAAAAGAATTCTCTGGAAGGATTTTTAACAAGAAAAGCTGAACACAATTTTAAGATGTATGTCTCTCCATTAAGATAATTTTGGGCAGGATTAGGTGCGGGATTTACTCCCACTTCTCAGCCTTCCACAGATAGCTGGCCCAAAGCTGCCTGTCCCCTCAGTGATATTTGGGGCAGACGTGGGCCTAGGTGCTGGGTCAGGGGTGAGACAAATGTAAGGAGATGTTTCTCCTGGAAAATCACCCTGCAGAAACTCAGAGCAGGTGCTCTCAGGCTCTCTTGGCCTGGTTACTCCTGCTGCTCTTGACGTGGGAAAAGGCAAATGTGCATCCAACAGTTTGTCTGCCTTACCCCTGTCACCAGTCCACCAGAACTTGCCCTGTGTGACCTTCTGTCATGCAGTCAAAGTGGAGCTGTGGCCACACAGCAAATTTAAAACAGTCACCCTACAAATCATGCACACACCTTCCAACCAAAACCAGCCAGGGGTAGAAGTCTTCTCCCAGAGTTCCTCCCCTGTGACTCAGGAGCTCACTGTTACGGTGCTCACGCAGAAGACATCTTTTTGCAAAAGTTTTTGATTATCAAACTCCAGGCAGGCACTGTTCCTTATAAGCTCTGTATCTTCCCTGTCAATCCTTTTTCTTTGAGGTCCCAGACTTGAGTTCTCCCAAGGTTTAGGTGTCCTTTCCCATGGTAACCCAGGTGTGAGGCCTAGCAGCCATCACCCACAGGTGAATGGGACGGTTCAGTGCCTCCCTTCTAACCACAGTTTTTTGGACAAAGCAACAACTAAAGCATATTTCCAGCTTCTCCTGGGAGTGGAAGAGCTTTTGCCACACTCCGGCCCCATCTGCACCCAGTTTGCTGAGAAATGGTGAAACTCACCCTTCCCAGAGGACTTCCAGCAAATGCTGAGGGACTTACCAACTCTGCATAACCCTATGGATGCCAATTTACTGTTATTGTACAATGTCTGTTGATGAAAGCAGCTGTGGAACAATACCAGGTAATGAATATATTGGAGGGAGAAGAAGATACATCTTGAATGTGTAACTAGATCCTGCTTTGACTTCAATTTCTCAGTTTAATCGTGGGTGTGCTGTATGCATTCACCACACACAATAGAACTAAAACCAGGAACTGCTTGCAACACTTGTTACCTCTGGAGAATTCAAAAACTGAGTGAAAGGAAATGTACTTCTGTTTATGGAATGTCAGCCTAAGTGCTTATGAATTTCAAACGCTCAGCTACAGGCAGGAACTGAAATACCAGCATCTCCTGCTCCTTTCTACACTTCTTTATTCAGAATTCATTTTTGTCTTTCTTCCTCTGTTCCTTTTATTTTCTCCACTGCTGCTGATGTGGCTTGCATCAACAAAAAAGCCTTGAATGCCACCAGCATCAGAAAGCTTTGAATACACCAGCGTGGAGCTTGGATAGCCAAACACTCAAACCACGAAACCGGGATACAAGTGCCTGGTGAGAAAAAGTTTGAACCATGATAACTTTTGTCCTTTGGTTTTCACTTTTTGTGTTTTGGTTTTGGGTTGCTTTTTTAAGATAAGGTTTTAGTCCTTTGGGAAAAAAAAAATGGTCCATCTGTTATGAAAACAGAATATTCCATGAGCAGTTCCCACTTAGACACTAAGCAGCGTCTGTCCTGCTCATTCAGAGAGCAGGCTTTAGGTTTTTCCTGCTGTCCTTGGGATCCATGAGCCACTCAACCACAGCAGAACAGAAGAGGATCCACTGCCACCGGCTCTCATTGACCTTTGGACAGAGGACAAGCAGTCTCTGTTTGCTAAGCCTTCCCTCCTGTGACAAAGACGTGGGGAGAAGAAGCTGGTTTAAGTGAGCAACACACACCAATCTGATAGAAACAAGAAACATCAATTCGCCTGTGGGCTTGGATCTCTTCAGCCATCAGTTCTGTGTGGAAAACTGCAAGGAGCTTCTGAGCATCCTTATATGCTGTGAATTCCAAAATTAAAATGTTTCACACTTGCAGACAACTTTGAAATATTTATTTCCATTTTACTTGTGCACTGTTTAAGACAGTGGCTAGTTATCCCAACATTATTTTGTAAAAAATCCATTCATAGGAGTCAATCTTTTTATCTCCTAAGACACATAAGTTGTGTTGGAATACAAGGCTACAGAGAAATTAACTTAGCTTCTTTAAGTAGTCACACTTTCTGTGTATCTGTGTATCTGTGTATGTATATATGTATGTATTTTTAGCAAATGTAGCAGTAAGTATAATTTAAAACTTCACCTAACAGAATTATATGGTTTTATAGAGAAACAGAGTTTTACAGCTCCTGCTAATTAATACATGACTCTGATGGAGCAGCTGAAAAGCTAGACCAAAAAAGTTGCATTTAATTTTCTAACTTAATTTCAAACTATAAATTGGACTCCCTTGGTTAGGTTTTAATTTTATGTTTAAATAAAACTTAAGCTTAAAAAAGGAATATTAAGACCTCATGTTTTCCAAAATTTGTGGCTGCAAAAGTTTCCGAGACAAGGAAGTTTGGTTTCATCTTGACTCTGTCATGCTTTGCTTCTCAAAGGTAAAAATATGAAAAAAAGACCCAGGGAAATGAAGTTTTTGAGGATAAAGCTTGAAGTGAAGATGAATGGACAGCAGATGTCAAATAAAATAAGCAGAGAATGACAAAGGAGTGATGCTGTTACCTTCTACAGGCCATTTAAATTTTTAAAAAAGAGACGTTTTTTTCATCCTTATCTATTTCTTCTCACACCCCACACAATTACACCTCTGTCACAATTCCTGTGATGAAGAACAACGAGTTCTGACTGCTGTGGGGATTTACTGTTGCAGTTCCCTTCCCAGCAGGTTTTGTTTTTAGCAGTGAGAGTCATAAGAAGTCTTTCAAGAGCCTGCTTGGATGAGGTGCTTAGTTGGGCTGTCAACCTTCTTGCAGGCCCTTCCAGAAGTTTGTAATGACCCCCTCGGACACTTAGACATGCTGAGGTTCCACTCTTCAGTCTGAGAAACCTGGAAAATGCAGACTCCAGAGCCACTCAGACTGTGCTGTGAAACCTTTCATTGCTTTCCTCCTCTGCTTTACTAATCCTATGCAAAACGTAAGCAAACCTGCTGTGAAAATTTCCAGTCAAACCAATTCCACTGTAAAAAACCCACAATTAAAAATATTTTTAGCATGCACCACATTCCCACCTCTGTAGCTTGGCTGGATCTCAGCACCCAGGTCTGACCCAGCCCACCCAATCAAGCCACGCATGAACTTGAACAGCAAAAGCATTTGAGCCATGCATGAACAGCAGTCCCAGCCTCCAGCAGAGCACTGCTGCAAGACGTTCCCCTCTAATGTCCCTTCTATTCTGAGCCTTTCTCCCTCCCTAGGCTGTGGAAATTCTGGTAGCCCACCAGCAGAGAGAAAGGGTTATAACACACAAGACCATTTTGTTAATTAAGTTAGCTGAAAACTGACTTCCTTTTGGGGGGAAAAAAAAAGCAAACTGAAGTGACACAGAGCATGAAGTTGCATTTAAAGCCTTGGTTCCCATCAAAGTGAGCACCTTCATCTGGATTTTTCTGGCTTGCCCAGTCCAGGAGACTGAGGACATCTATAAACTTTCCCTCATTAAGGGATGAAGAGAAAGAGCATTTCCAGGTCTGCTTCCTGATTCCTAGTGTCTTGGTGGGAGGTGACTTGTGGGTCATCAACATCAGGATGGCTCATTCTTGCATCTGGAGGACACTTTACCACCAGCTTTACCTAAGCCACTCTGCCCTTCAAACTGCTTCCCTTGGGATCCCCTGCTCCCCTGCTCTGAGGCATAGCTGGGACTCTGGTTTCCAAGAAAATTCCTGCTTCTGTCTTTCCAGAGCAGCAGAGCCCAGCCAGCAGAGTACAGTACAGGCTAGCAACAATTCAACAAAACTGTAAAACCACAAACAGAGTGAAAGGGATAAATAACATCAATCCAGGACAACACTGTAGAAATCTCCCTACAGGATCTATTCTCTGAGGAATTTAAGGGAATACAAGGCAAATCAACTGGTTTTCATGGAAAATAGGCCTTGTCAAGCAAACCTGATTTCACTTTGTGATGAGATTACAAATTTTGTTGATAAAGGGAACTGTCCAGATGTAATAGGCTTAGATTGTCAGAGCGCTTTTGACTTAGTATAAATGATATTTGGGTTTAAGATGTTGTACTATGTAGCATCAATAAAGCATGAAATAAACAGGCTAAGAACTGCCTACTTGACAAATATCAAGAAGAAACCAGTCAGGGGAAGCCAGAACAGCCCTGGTGAGGTGGCGTGAAGAGCAGGACTATGCCCAGAACTCTTTGCTTTTTCAGCCGCGCTCTGGGAGTTGATGCAGATAAAATTGGCAAATGAAGCAAAATCCAGCAGCTCAGCAGAGACTGGTAAGATGAGGCTGTGATACAGCCACAAAAACAAACAAGGTATCTGGGTCACTGCGGGTGGGGGGTCAGAACTGACTTAAATATACATACTTATGTGTCTAGAAAGGAGAAACTTCCAGAACAGAGACTGCAACCCAGAATGGGAGTTGCAATGGCTGTAGGGCTGAACGTGGCCTCGCAGAACAGGGATTGGCAGAAAGACAAAAATCTTTGTCTACCAATCAATGGCATGTGGCTGACTTTTCATGCTGTGATGAGGACATCAGTCCTGGGATAAAATGCAATCTTCGACAACCTGGAGATCAAGAAATCATGGAAATGTCAAAGACAGAGAGGAAAAATGCTACATAAACTATCCAGACCAGACCCAGCCTCTCACAGCTCCTTGCTGCAGGTAGGTGAGATTGGAAAGGATAATCAAGCCTTAGCAGTGCACTCTGACACACAAATAGGCCTGGGAATAATGGGCTGTGCTATTTCTAATTTACAGCTTCCAAGCCACTGTAATTTGCAGTTTTTCCCAAATGAGACATTTGAATGTTAATTGTCTGCTACCGATTGCAAGATGGGCAGTACATGTCCTGAAAAATAGCACTACCCCCTTTTGGGAACATTAAAAAACAGCATTGCAATCTCTCCTGGGCATTTTAGGGGCTTAACCAACCAAAAAATTGCAGGTGGTTTTGGTGGGGTTTTTTTGGTGGTTTTTTTCTGTGGGTTTTTTTGTTGTTGTTGTTTTTGTTGTTTTTGTTTGGTTGGTTTTTTTCTTTTTTCTTTTTTTTTTAAACAGCAGCAAGAAGCTGCCAAAAGTGCCTTTTAACCATGTGGAGCTTGCCAAGGTGCGTTCAGCAGTGCTATCTTGAGACACCTAGACAGCATTATTTTGAAGATTTTGTTGTTTCTTTGCTTTTGTTTTTGTTTGGTTTTGTTTTTTTTTTTTTAAGGAAAAGCAGAAAAAAAAGGAAAAAAGAAGAAATATAGTCCAAAAAGAGAAGGATAGTGGCAACCTATAGCCTTTCACTAAGAGAACTGGATCTCCATGATAAAAAAATGCAGGCAGGAGCTTTCTGGAGGATACAAGACAGCTCATTGCAGACAAGTCCTAGAATCCATGTATTCATCTGGGCCAGCTGGTCCCCACGAACATGCAGGTCACCATGGCAATAACACTGCAGCTTTTCTTTCATCAATAAATGCAACACAGGTGCAGCAAACAGAGCTGAGTGACCTCTCCAGCAGCACGAACAAGTACTGCTGCCAACTGCCCCCAACTCCCCAAATTACTTGGAGCAGCCCAGAGGAGGCTGGAATAAAACCAGTGCACATGAAAGGAAAAATAAGCACCGTATAGGCAAGCAGCTTCTTCTTCAAATATTTGAGAATTTACCTTTTTGGCATAGATCTGGACAAGAGAAGTGGTGAAAGAGCAGAAGGAATTTAGTGCTGAGAGGACCATGCCTGGTTTATGTCAGCTCATTTGACATCACAACCAGGGCCAAGGGAGATTTCTTGTTTGGTCTTTTCTCATGAGCTGCCTGTTTCAAGCATCAAGCTTTGTCTCATTTCCCTCTCCAGCATCCACACTGCAGTTAACATTACTTTATGCAGGCTGTGCTTTCCAGCAGACACTGACAAGAGTTTCTGTCTCAGGGAAGGCTAAACTGCAGTGGGATGTGCAGAAACAAACAAGTTCCCTTCCCCGCAGTCAGTATTAGGCATCACCTCTTCATTACAATCATTTCTGGTGAACAACACCACCTCATCACCACTGAGGGCATGTGTAGGAAAGCTCTCTCCATTATATAGGAGATGAAGTAAGAGGTCTTATTAAAAAATGTTGAAAGGGCCCTAAAGATCTTATACCAGTAACATGTCTCAGACTGGCATGCAACTAGGTCGTCTTTTATCTTCCCAAAGACAGCAAAACCTGTCCTTGAACCCAAGGGCTGGAAGATTCAGGAGAGAATTTCATCAGGACTGGGAAGGTAACAGGGCTGTTCATCAGGTGGGTGGGACGTACCAGAAAATGAATCCTAAATCACATGGTGGGGAAAAGCTGTCCAGGATGTTTTTCCTGTATGAAAAGCTGTCCAGGATGTTTTTCCTGTATATGGGCTAGCAGAGTTGAAATAGCAGCTGAATAGTGGGATTTCACAAGCTAAACCTGTGTGCTTTTAACCTGAAGCATCCCTGGGCTGAAAGCTTATTTTTCTGTCCACGCACTTGCCATGAGAACAAAGAGCTGCCCTACAGCCAAGCCCTTGCAGTTCTAAAACACATGGCACACATCTTCCCTCAGAAACCTAAAATGTACTGCTCACAACACTAAAGCTAGATGTTGTCCTCTGCTTTCAAAATGCTGATTAAAAATTCATCACAATGTTTACAGTAGATATTTTTAACATAATTATCACTGTTACCCAGGTCTCTTCTTATTTTAATCATTTCTTGCTCAGTTTAAATACCTGAAAGGTTTGCTGTACTTAAAAGGTAGCAACAGTAGACTCTCATAGAGGCTGGGATAATTTTTCAGCTTTCAAAAAAGAAAAAACAAACCTGAAAACATAATAAATACTCTGAATTCCAATAGTTTTTAAATGTAAACTTCTCTTGCAAACAGATTGCATTAATGAAACAGGAAAAAATGCACACATCAAAAAAATGCACACTTCAGTTATAGAGGTTGAGCTTGATGACTTGTGACAAGACCCCTCACACCTTCCATGGGTGTTTGTCACTGCTGGCCTGTGAGCCAGCCCATGGTTTCAGTTTGAAATTGGTTTACAGGATTCTCATAGAAACTTAAAGGAAGTAGAGTGCTAATTAAGTGGTTTTATCCCTCTGAACATCAGGTACAACTCAAAGCAGCTGCACTGCAGTGTTTTCCCTGCAATGGCCCACTTACACCTTGTGAAGGCTCCAGATTGAGGCAGGCTGGAAAATATATTTCTGCCTTTTGTGTTCTTAGCTGGCTGAGGGGGAAGGGGCTGTGCAGAACTGTGGAGTGCATAAAACTGACTGATGCTCACCTGCAAGCACAAAGAGCTGCAATTGCTCCTAGGCCATTGCAGACAAATTTCCCCTGCCAATAAAAAGCAGGATCCTCATAGGTCAGAACTGTTATTAATAATGTGGAGAAGTCTCATTGCACACCATAAGTGCTCATTTGACCATGATAAAGACAGTTGATGAGAGGAAGCACAGAGGCTTCTCAGCTCAGTGTAAATGCTGCTCCTTAAATCACAGAACAAATTAAATTCTAAGAGAAAAATGCTATAAGGCACTTGGCCAGGGTGCCTGAGCTGGAGAGTTATTTACAGTTTCTTTCTTTCAGCAGCAAGTTTTCTTAGTGAAGCTAAAGCAAATATTCACTATACATCTAATTTGTAATAGACATTGAATGCTAAAAATAATTGAAGGCAGAGGAGAGGGCATCAGACATGCTAGAAAGAGATAGCTTCACTCACATTTAAATTATTGACCCACAGAATTCCAAATAAGCTCTCAAGAAAAATGTGTAACAGTTCAAAGTAAAAAAAAATGAACATGTAGGATGCATTGCCCATTGTAATATTGTATCCCCAGCCAACACACTGCATTAGTGCACAAGAACTGAAGATTAAAACCTTCAAAACTGTTATCTCCCTGTTAAAACTTAGGATAAGCCCAGAAGAATTTGAATTTTACCATCAAAGCAAAATTGAGTCAAAATGCCATTTAAAAATGGCATAAATTACTCTCCACAGACAGGACTGCAATCTCATTACCAAATCTGTATTTACCAGGCTTTTCTTTTTTAAAGTCCCTTGTTTTGAAGTGCACTAACTCCAAGATAACAATTTTCCAAACTTCTAGGCAAGCACCTAACTTCCATTGTGAACATGAAATATGAATAGTTTGACCTGGAGGATTAAAAAAAAAAAATGCAAACGTTCATGTATGGAAACTGTTTAAGCTGAGGGGAAATGTGGGCCTGCTGCTGAATGGTGTGGGGAACCTGGTGACATAGGGCACAGATAGAAGTGAGGTGTTGAATTAATGCCTTCTTAACTTCAGCTTTTGTTAGTAAGATCAATTTCAAAAATGCCAGACCCTGGAGACCAGCGGGAAAGTCTGGAGCAAGGTGGAAGAGGATCAGGTCAGAGAATGCCAAAACAAGCTGGACACACATATGACCATGGTGGGATGCACTCAACAGTGCAAAGAGAGGTGGCTGATATATCCCAACCTACATCCCTCTGTTCCAGTTTTTGAGACAGCTTTGGTTCAGGGCACAGAGCACTGAGCACCTTGGCAGTTTTATCAGCTGGCAGCAAGGCCCCACTATGTATTTTGCCTGTTTGTTTGTTAAATTGATCCTCATTGGTTTGCTTTGGCACTTGGCCAAAAAGAAGTTAAAACTCTTAAAAATGTTGATGAGGTTGCTTAAGTGAAACCACCGAATACAAGTACCAGTCTCAGAAGGAAAACATACAAGCATGTTAAAATAGCAACACAGCCTCAGATGACTCATATTCATTGAATTTTAGAACAATTTTTATTGGAGTGGACCTCCAGAGGTCAGTTAGCCCATCCATCTGCTCAAAACATGTCTAATCAGATCAAGGGATGCTTGTCAACTCCTCATGCATTATGTTTTCTAAAGCCTTTTCCAACCCTCTCAGTACATTACCAAGGAGAAGACAGCTACTACTCCTATTATTTATAAGAGGGAACTGGAAGAAACAGTTTGTCTGATCAGAGCTGTAAATGAAACACGAACTCTCCCTGTGGGTTTTTGAATCATTTTAATGTCAGTCTGTTCTGGATCAGCCTTCCAGAGAGAACACAGGATGGAGCTCAGCATGGAGCGGGTACAGTGGCACTGGAGATGTTCTCCAGCCCCACATCCACTTGCTCACCATCAGGCCACAACATAGCCCCCAGCACAAGGCCAAAGACTCCTGGTGGCCAGGGAAGACAATCTCTGAAAGGAAACCCAGACATAAGGCCTTTATCTGATCAGAGCATCTCTCTTAGGTGCTGCTCTCCACTAAGTGGGATCCCAGGGCATAAAGGAGTGAAGAACAACTAACACTGGGATCGCACTCAGCAATTCAATCTCCATCTGCTCCAGAAGAACCCAGGGACATTATGCTGTGTTGTCAAAGATGTTAATGAGATATTTGGCTTCATTGGTAACGTGCCAGCCTGCCTCAAAGACAGATAACAAAATGAATGGATCCAGACAGGGGAAACAATGACCCAGATGTCTAACAGTGTCTTCCAAACCATGACAAAAAGAAGTTAGAGAAGAGCAAAGAGCTCATAAAGAATATTTCTGATTCACAGGACTCAGCAAAAAATTTGGCCGCCCTGATTTGAATTTTTGACTACAGAAGAGAAGAAATATGAAGAAAATTCAAACTAAAAAAATAATTTAAAAAAAATCCTGTTCTTGGCCATGACATAGGGACCACCAGATAGGAACAAAGCAGTGCTTTTAGACTTCATCTATGTTTCAAGATAGAGAAGAAAGAAGGGTTCTGAAAAGAGAGAAAAATCCTTCAGAGTTCTGGAACAGAACTGATGCCTTATAGAGTAAAATGTATTCCAGAGCTCTTCCCTTATTTAATCATATCAATGTAGGTTATCCAAGTTACTGAGAAGTGTGAATTCTTCCATCTAGGGAGGAAAATAAAAAATCAAAATACAGTACAGCACTGAAAGCTGAACATATCTAAAAGGCATACAAATCAATCACCCAGGAACTTCTCTCAGGACACAGCAGAATCACTGTCACTGTAAGTCTGCAGCTAGCTGGGTAAAAGATCCATCCTAACTGAATCAGGAGCTGGGGGCCAGATAGAGAAACCACTGGGTAAAGTTTCAAGGCTTGAATTTATTATACAAGGGGATGATACAGAGCCATAACGAGCTGATCCAGCTTGAAGATCTATGAACAATGGAGTCCTGCTTTCATTTTGGCAGCAGACAATGTCTTGGATGCAAGTCCTCAGAACTCCACAGCATACACTATATCTGAGTTAAGTAAGTGGGAACACCAGCTGAGGATATAGCTTATGGGATGGAAATTTACAGAAATGAAACTAATTAGCAGCTTCCCAAGCTCAGCAGTATTCATCTGACTCTGCTGCACTGAGTATGCTGAGAACACTTTGGCTATAATTATGCAGCCCTGTTCATTGCTCCACTGCCCAGACCAAGGTGTATAGACTGACAGGAAATTTTTGGTTGTTAACCCTGGCTGTTAGTTACTGCTTTTACTTCATCTTTTCCCAGTCACAACCGATGTTTATGTTTCCTACATGCTTTATGAGGGTTTCACAGTAGCTTTTTAGGCATGGTTTCCATCTGGCAGCATTGCAAGAGGGCCATTGTCCTTCTTGCTTGATAGGCTTCTTCATCTCAAAGGCAGATTCAGAACTGCAAACTCAGGAGGTCAGTTCAGATTTCCCATTCCTCATGCCAGCCTTGCTGGGCAAGCCAAGGCAGTTCAGTTTCTTCCATATATTCCAGTGTGACTGACACTTCCCTTGGATCCAACACAGGCACCTTTTTCCTCTCACCCAGTAGTTTTACAAGGTGATCTTCAAGGCATCCAGAACTGCTTCATCATTGCTTTGTAAAAGGACACTTAACTTTTATTATCATGTGCTGATTGTATTGCAAACAGGCATTACCCTCACATTATCAGCTGCCTCTGATTTATCACCAGATTTATTATACTTCCATAATGGGGTCAGATTTATGCTTTCATTTACTTTTATGTCTTAAAGACACCAGCACGGGTTACATTTATCTTCTTTCCTGATGTTTTACTGAAAGCCACTTCTTTGCTGCTTTCTAACCAGAGTTCCCTTGCAAACAATCAAAATCTCCCTTGCCACACAGAGAGAAACATGGAAACTGACACTTTCAAACAAAATTTTGACTTTACTTACTACAGCTTATGTCACAGAAACAGTGCTTTCTACACTGAGCAAGTACATTTGCCAAGAGACAAAAAGAGAAAAAAGAGTGAGATAAAGCAATCTTCCAGTCACTACCGCCCTACAGCCTTCTTAATTAACCAGACTCTTAATAGCATGAATACATCTAAATCAGCAGCTATTTTTTCACACAGAAATCCTTACACCTCTAAATGTAACAAGTGAAACCCAGCATTGATCTAGATGGGGTTTTCACAGCACATCTTAATTTATCACCTCATATAGCTCCTGAGCATGAAGTGCACCAGGAACCTCTTCCTACTCTGCTATCCACAGAGTATCAGCTGGAACCTGTTACAAGCTAGGAACAGAAATGGAAGCACAAAGCAATAGAGACAGAAGCCCCTTCCTGGATGAAGCAGAGCTCTGTCAGAAAAGAATATATGAGTGCTGCATCTAAGAACTCTGTGCCATATCAGGTCAAGTATAGGCAGCAAAGTTATCCATCTCACTGCCCTTGGTAACATAGGCTATTGCAAATAGACTCCTTTTCATTAAAATACTGGAAATTTATCCACATTGCACGTCCAAAATGGAGAATGCTTTGATTTAAGCTTTTCTCAGGCTACAAACATTTCAGCATATATTTTCAAGTAGCTTTCTCTCTATTTCCCTAGAGACTTCTCACTTGAGAAACATTAAATGCCTCCTCATTCTGCTTCCTATATCATCAGAATCTTTTTTATATTACCATGGTTTCAAACTGAGAGGATAGAATTAGAGTAGATATAAGAAAGTTTTATACAATGATGGCGGTGAAACTCTGGAACATCAGTGAAGTGAACATCATTCATTTACAGTGAAGTGTAAATGCCCAGAGATCACTGGAAATATTCATGGTCATGTTGGACAGGGCTCTGAGTGACCTGGGCTACCTGGAGATGTCTTTGCTCATTGCCAAGCAGTTGGACTGATGACATTTAAAATGTTCAGTCCACCTCAAACTGCTCGAAAATTCTGTGATCCAATGTTTCTCCCATTTTCTAGATGGGTTCAGAGTCAAAAGGAGTCAAAAGGCTCACAGCCTGCTAGAGAATGGAGCACATTTGAGTTTTTTGAGAAGCACCAGGGCAGCAGCACTGGGGCCCTAATTTAGCCCAGGATCCTGCTTGGCCTGGGTGCTGTACACACTGCCCACCTGCATGTTACAGTCCAATGATAAGAGATGCCTCTGCCCAAATAAGGGTGCAAAAGAGACCCCCATCCCAAAGTCAATAGTATGGATTTCATTTAACAGTAAATGTGAGGTGGAGAGATAGAAAGATATAGGAGGAAGGGGGGGGAGGAAGAAAAAGAGAGACTGAGAAAGATAAAGTAGAAAGCCATCACCATCACATGGATCCCTGCAGAGTCCTGCTGGTCCTTCTTCACCCTGGTCTTTGGTAGTGGAGGTTCCTGAGTTGTTCCTTTGGGGTATCACTTTTATCCAGTCCAAGTCTCGGGTTTCCACAGAGCATAGATGCCATTCCCACAACTTGGGCTGGCATGTATGTCGCTTTCTCCAGCTTGCCACCGTGTGAATGCTAGGCCTGCAATTAATGCCTTCCTGTTTTGCCATCAGGTGCTTACCTCAGATTCCTGTGGTGGTGGCTTATATTATGGGAACTTCCTTTTTAACAGTGTTCTGAGATGTGCAACTGCATCCTTTAAATCCCCACACTGCACTGATAGATGGGGACACTGGACACCTCCACTGAGCTCCCCAGTCCGTGTAGATCTGTGTGCACCCGTGGCTGCTGAGCATGGAGAGAAGGCAGCAACAGGTTTGGCTCAGTCCTGGGCACCAGAAGAATGCAGCAACAAGAGATGCCTTAATTTATGCCAGGCAATGCCTGATCACAAAAATTGCTTTTAGCACAGAAAGCACTTTAAAATTCAATGCTGTTTTTGCTTGGCAGTGCTCTAGGCCCCACGATCACTGTGACGAAATCAAGCATCCTCTAGCACAACAAAGCTCCCAACTGCTGCAGGCTTACTGCTGACACCCAGGCTTGAAAGGGAGGTTGGAAAACCCATTTACACAGGCTCCGGACTGACCACAAACCTCACCTCTGTGGCAGGGCAGGTTTTTAGCAGAACAGACATGTTTTGAACACACAAAACCTCCTTGCCACTGAAGGGGCTGCTAGACCTCTGTCACAGTGGTGTTCATACCACCCACCACCACACAACTGGGACAATCCACCCCAGGTGGACACTCCAGCCAGAGCAATCAGGAAAACCTTTCTGGATCAGCTGGCAGTGGCCCAGGCCATTTACAGCACCATGGCAAAACTCTTCTACATTTCACATTTCAGTCAGTATAGAGACACTTCAGATATTTTTAAAAATCTTTTCTCACCTTGTTTTATTTCCTCCTGCTAAACAGAGCTTGGATTACTTAAAATCAATATCACAAAAAAAGGTAAATGTTGTACCTCTCATCAACTGCACAGAGCAATGCTTTGCCCTATTTCAAGATGACAGGGAATCCCAAATTTGTCTCTCTGAAGTGCTGATGCAGGTACCCAGTGTAAACAGTGTTCACCTAACTTGGTTTTTATAAACTTTTGCATGGAATAGTGCAACAGCCATGGACAAGCTGTGCTTTATCAGGAAAGGATGAAGCAATGCAGTATTCTTTCAACTATCTTTTTAAGCTCTCTTCTGCACAAAGCACAGTGTAGTAGCATAGCACCCATGCAAGACTCACTATCTTCATTCAAAACAGCTCTGGATTTGGTCCACTGATCTCTTCTAGTGTCAATTTATGGTGTAATGACAGTCTCTGTGCAATATCCTGCTCTACAGCCTAGGAAATTTAATCTGTCTCTCAAAACTCCTGTATTTTCAATCTTCTCTGTCCCACAGAGATGGGCACTTCCACATCTGCGTGTACAAGCTGTCACCTCTCACTTGCCTTTCTTCTTGAAAAAACAGCAGCTCAGTTCTTCCTCATTTCTGTTTTGATGACAGAGGATTTTTGCTCTTTTTTTTTTTTTTTCTTCCTTTCTGTGTTTCATTTGTTTGTTTGTTGCAATGTGTTTTGCATGAGCAAGCCCAGGTTAAGCATTGTGAGAAGTCATGGCATGGCTGGAAAAGAACTGCCTATGGCAGAGGAACACTCTCAGGGATATGTATATTAGAGTAACTGCTGGTGTTGATGAGCACAGTTTTGTCATGGGAAAGCAGAATGATTCCCTGGCTTCTTCAGAAAAATTTGGAGGTGCTGAGTTTACTTACACAGGTTAATAGGAAGATGGGTTTTGGTTAGATAACATCCTTCCATGAAATAAAAAAGGGGATGATACAATTCAACCCTGCTTACAGAAACCAGGCAAAACCCAGACCAAGTGAGAAGCCAAGAAGCAGGGAGACATTGCTGGCAAGAATAAAACCCAGTCCTGCACTTCTCAGTGTGCAGGAGCTCACTGCTTTTGGTAGTCCAGAAATGGGAAGGGACCCGGACATGGAAGTTTCCCAGCACCCCCCTTAAACCAGGCTGTTCCTCAGAACCTGCCAGCTGCAGGAGTGAGCACTAATGAGCAAGGCAGACACAGGACTGTGTGGGGGTTTACAGCTCCTTTGCCTTTCACTGACAGTCCTGCAGCCTGTCTCTCTCCCAGACCTGCAACCTCTCTCCAGAAGTCCCACAGCAGGGTTGTCCAGAGCCTCAGGGGCAGGATTTTCCATCTCAGCTTTCCATGCTGGTGTTCCTAATGGCTTTGAATATTCTAATGCTACGGGAAATTCCAGAACTACCCCATCTTCCCTCCTTTTATTTACCCCCTATTTATTTTGTAGCTCCTGTCTACATTAACACAAAAGTGAGTATTTGTGAATAATTACCACAGTAAATATAAACTATGTATGCCGTTAACACTTCTTGCAGGGTCAGCCATGCCTGCCCCAGTCTCCTGCTGCACACACTACAGCCAACAGAGTCAGCACCCAAGGGCAGAGGAAGGAGACCAAGACAGCTTTCATCCCAGGGCTTGGGGAAAGAGATGGAGCACGATCAGATTTGGAAGACTGGAGTGCATGGCTGAACAGTTGTTGCTAAAACACTCAGTTAAGCACTTGGGCAGCAGGAAAGTGTTAATGCCAGCGACTTTCACTGTTTAATTCCCTGCCACCAGCCAACAAGAAGATTAAAATTCAACAGCAGACCTCAGCTCTGCCTTTCTTTGTTGTCTGTGTGAACAGCCTTTCAACAGCCAGTGGCAAAGGCTGAGAAAGCCTCACTGTGGTCCAAGGGGCAGCATGGAGGCAACAGGAGGAAATCAGAGGAAGGGGGGAAAAAAAAAAAAAAAAAGGAAAAAAAAGA
>VZRH01000300.1:33955-60625 GCA_013397555.1 Urocynchramus pylzowi | reverse complement strand
AAAAAAAAAAAAAAAAAGGCAAATAATGATCAAGGAGAGCAGGAGACGGAGAGGAACTGTTTGTGCTCCTGAGCTTCATCTTGCCTGACATCCAGACTATGCTACATCAAACACGGGGGTGAGATATGATGAGAAAGGGGAGTCTGAAGCCCAGACTGACAGAGAGATGTGGAACACTGATCTCCAGCTCACCCCAGGCCTAACAGAGCACCCTGCTTTGCTGAGACCACTCCTGTGAGCAGCCCTCAACTCTAAATGCCTTAGGAACTCCAGGAACTACCAATAGGGAGGAAAATGGTACAAAATCCAAGGTACTGCAAGATTATAATGAAGCACAGCTGATGGGAAAGAGCAGGAGAGCCCACCAGGCCAAAGAGAAACACTTCTGGGCTTTGGAGAAGGCTGGAAGTGTATTTGCCCCCGCCTGGAAGAGGATGAAGGACTTCCATCTTCTCCTTCCTTTCCTACCTGCAAAATCTTGCCCTGGGTAATGGCTGATTAAACACTGCAAACTGCATTATTTAAGACACTGTTGCTGTGATACAAAGAGAACTTCTTTCAGAACCAATACCTGACAAAAACAAGCACCCAGAGATACTTAGAACTCCTGGAGAAGGAATTTAAATTGGTCGGGAAGAGCCTCTGAAAACCAAAAAATCTATGACAATGTCCATTTCAAGAAGCAACCCCATGGAGAACTATGTTTTTCCTCACATAACCAGCTCCATTGACCTAAACCACACTGAATTATGTTTTATTTTTAGTGAGGAAAGCTAACTCAGCAAAGGCCCTTTGCTTATTATTTGTGCTTTCTATAACTATCTTGAAATATTGGAGGATACCCAAAAGGGGGAGATACATATATATATATATATATATATAATTTATTATTTATTATTTATGATGTCTGCTTCAGACGGTACTATGCCAGTAGTTTGTGAAAAAATGACATAATAATCTTTTATGTACCAGATGCTTCAAGGCGAACCAACTAAAGAAGCTGCAAAGATTGCTGAAGGATTTATGATCCAAAATCCTTGTGGCCATTGCCAGGTCTGAAGGACAAATTCTTCCTCAATGTTAGGATAGGTTTATTTAGTCCTGTGTGACCAGCTCTCTCTCTTAACTCTCACCACGAGTTAAGAAAACACACAAAACTATTTAAATCATAAGTTTTCTTTGAGTACTGACTGTCCCATCTTGAGTATGCACAACACTTAATGACCCAGCTGCTAAACGCTAGTTTTGATTCGGGTCCAATAGAGAGAGTTTGGGTGGGAAAAGGGATATTAAGGGCACAGTCACAATAAATTATCTAGGCCAGACTCTGAGAAGGGCCTGTGGCTCTCTCTGCATGGATAATCTTTCTAACCAGAGCTCTCTCCCCTGTCTCTTCTCTCTTTAACAGTTACATTTTTTGGAGCTACAAGTTGGGTTTTTTTTTCCTGCTGAGTGCTGGGTTAACTAATGCAGGAAGCATACATTAGCAGTATTCTTTGGAGACCACCTACAGCAGTGAGATGAACAATGAGCCCTGAACCATGACTAATTTGTAGCCCAGAAATGCGTTGTATTTTTTAAATGTATAACTGTTACTCACACTTAATAGTTTATTTGAACTAAAACCATATTATTATCCCCTCATTATTTTACCTGGTATATTTTAGACAACTTATCTCAGGGTTGCCATAGCTACCTGCTGAGTGCCTTTGACTGGAGTGTTTGCAGTAATCAAAATTAAAGGCTTCTTACGAAAAGAAGTATGCTCTGACTAAAGAGGAACCTGGGCAAAATTGCCCATAATTGTATTCTTATGCTCAGTGCTGCTGCTGTTGGGTGAGCTTGTGTGGTTTAAAGCGCAGCTGGAAAATTAAACCCACTCAAGCTGCTCCCTTTTCCCTTCCTCTTCCAATAGTGGGGGAACACTAGACGATTGAGAGTTGGAATAACAATTTACTGAAAATGGCAATAGCCACAATAATATTAATAACAAAGAGTGAACAAAAGAGAGAAAGGGTTTTACCTACAGAAGGGTACTCACCACTGAACAAACAAAACCAAATACACTTCAGTGCTAACTACAATCCATAGTCTTCGCCATCAAAATCACATGAAAATAAAATTTGGAAAGGACTCTGGAAGTCTGTAGTCTAACCTGCAGCTCAAAGTGGGTCCAGACAGGATGGACCTTGTCCAGGCAGATGTTGGAGATATCCAAGGACAGAGGGGGTGTAAAGAAACCAGTGCCTGGCATCTTTATCTTTTTATTTCTCAGTAGCATCCAGTGTAAGGACAAGAGGTACTGGTCACAAACTGAAACACAGGAAATTGTGTTTGAGCACAGCAAGCACTTAGGAGTGACCAAGCTCTGGCAGAGGTTGTAGAGTCTCTAGCCTTGGCAGCTGTGCAAGCAGGTCTAGGTGGCCCTGCATGAGCAAGGGGTTGCACGGCTCCAGCAGTCCCATCTAACCCCAACCACTGTGAAATTCACCATCAAGGATGCAATCCCACAAACCCTTGAAAGGCAGGCAGGACTGACCCAGTGAGACCTTCAGTTTAAAGGACAAATGCAATCAAATACAGGGGGAGTACCCACTGAACTTCTTATCAGCACCTCTTTCAACATCTCTCTCCAAATCTGAATGCCTCCACCATGCCTAAGCTGGCCTAAGCCGTGATGCCAAACCACCAGGAAGCACAGGGTGCATCCAAGTTCTGTCACTCTGTCGCTCTGACTGCTGCGTGACACAAGGTAGGCCCTTCCCTATTCCTCTGTTCCCCCTTTGGACAGTGGACTGGACACATCCTGAGCTCTGATCAGATGGCAAGGACTTGTGGGGACAGGGACCAACTGCCCCAAGTCCCCAAAAGCAGTGACATGTGAAGTAGCTCAGCTTTCCACAGTGATGTTTCAGGATACCTCAGTATGCATCTAAATACTTACTTTACTTCTGCAAAGAAGTGAGAGCAAGTAACTTAATACTTTTGGAAAGAAACCATTTGTAATTAAAGCTAGCATGCCCTACTGGAACCATCCAAATGAATTGCAAGCAGTTAGACAATTAAAATTAGGGTCACTAGAAGTACATACTAAACAGCCATCCTGACAAAGTAATTAAGTACAGAAGAGCTGGATAGTGCAATTAAAACAGTTTGCACAAATACATTTCTGTTGGGTTGGGGGCAGACCTTTTCAAACAAATCAACAATGCATCAGGCTGCATTCAGGAGACAGACTGGTTTTCCACTGTGTCTAAAAGCAGCTCTAGGATCAAGTGGATCTGAATGTTATCAGCTTGTCCCCCCTGTACACCACCTGCTGACAAGCATATCCCTGTCTAGGGCTCACCTTAGAGAGTTGTGGCCTCTACAGAGGAGAAAGCACTCCAGAAACCTACTGTAATCCAGAGCAGGAGATGTGAAAACTTTCCTNTTTTTTTGCCAGATAAAACATCCCTGCAAATGGTAACAGTAGCCAGCTGGAAATGTAGGCACTCAGGGAAAAGTGAGTGGGGAGCTTGAAATACTCAACAGGTGCCTTGGCAGAGAGCTGGACCCAGGACTACACAGCCTCCCCCTGCCTCTTTCTGGAAGGTGTATAGAAAGGAGCCATTTGTCCTTTACCTCCATTCATTCAGCTTTCTGGAAATGAGAAACAAGAAAACAATCAAAAATCACAAACCCAAACCTCTGCAGATTGTACTGTTATGGTGCCTGACACATTAAAAAGGCAGGGAAACAATTTCTGCTCTAAAAATATGGAGTTGATTTGCCTCACACCCACATAACAACCCATGTGCCTGAAGCAAACCAGCTTCAAAAAGTCATTCCTCTTGTGCAGAGTTTCGCACCCTGAGTCACCTCTCCAGAACTGCAATCCCCTGATGTCCTCATCTACAGACTGCCTGAATTTCCACTCTCCTCAGGCTTCTTAGATTACTTGCTCTAAAATTAATCTGAAGTGAATTACTCCTTGAAATTAACTTTTTTAGGAAAGTTAAATGTCAGCCTTTCCTAGTGCCCACTTCAGCACAGATTTCAGGAGGAATTACTGGCTCCCAGTGCTGATGTGAAAAGCCAGTAATGCTCATTAGGTTATCCACTGTCACAGTTGAGGGATTGTCCCAGTGAGAAAACCCTGGCACATTGCCCAGGTGTTGTAGAGGTCCATGTCCAAGGTACATTTTGATCCTAATGCCTGGACAAAAGCCAGCCCCCTGGCTCCCATACTAGCACAAACCAAGTGTGAAACCCAAGGCAGTGCCCTCACACTCTCCTTGAGCTGGGTGACCAATGCACAGGACTTGACCCTGCACACTCACAGCTTTATTAAGGGGACCCACAGACCTGTTCCATTATTTTGCAGCTTTTTTTGCAAGAAGATGGCTTGCACAGAGAATAAGAGGAATCATTGGTGGCTCTTTCTGCTCCCTATTTGCTCAAAAAGCCCAGGGCCACTCACACATGAATTTCTGCTCTGCAGAGGCATGTCTAGAATTACAAACCAGCTCTACTTTATTTGTGACACACCTAGTTCAGTGGTGCCCAGCTCGACAGAAGGTTCAGCTTGTGCCATTTAAGACACAGGAACTTGCACTTTTACCCTCTTACCAAGCCATATCCTCTCAGTGATCCCACTGAATGGGGAACAGATAGAAACTCCGATTGAGCCTCCCAACACTGCTGCCATATACCATTCCTCTCTGTATCATAGTAGTGATTCCATGCTTAGCAAAGAAACCTGGGAAGAGCACAGCCCACTTGCCTGATGTGACAGGATTATGTCCAAGGAGCAACACAGCTGCAGGAGATGGGCTTTCAGCACAAGCTCAGAGACACAATTTGTCCCGTCACGACAAGAAGCTGAACTGCCACAGCTCTCACCCCCACCAATGACACCATGGAAAATCCAGTCAGCCTGGGAAGGAGGGTGACTGCAACAGGCACTTAAAGGGATTCATCCTTAGGAGGGGATGAGTGGAGAAGTCCTGAGAACTCATTTGGCAGCTGAAAGGTGCCTGATGTGTGTCTGGGAGATGGGTTGTTGGGCTTTGCTTGTTGTGTCTCACGTTTACAGCCACTGTTCTCTCCAGCATCTCTTCATACACCAGATCTTCACATTGTACTCCAGACCCATAAATGTGTCTCAACAGACAAATTCAGCACTGGCAGCCTGTTCTTCAGCACCTCTATGCTGCTCTGCACCTCTCCTTAGAAGGCTTTTTTATTGTACAAGTGAAGCTTGAAGAAAGGAGCTTTCCTAACAGAACCTTTTCATGTTTTCTCAGTGAAACACAAAACATAACTCGTGTTCCTGTGTGTGAGCATGAAAATTGCTGCACTAGGTTTTAACTCTTTTCGTCAAAGCAGTTTTTCCAGCATGGACTGTATAATGAACATTAGTATGAAAGCAGATCTATTAAAAAGTTGTCTTCAATGTCATTGTATCAAAAAAAAAAAAAAATCAGCAATTTTTTCCACCTTTCCCATCCCATGTTGCATTTCAGTTGCACTTCCTAAATTTTTTTTTTTTTTGCATCATCTTCTTTCAGACCTGTGGTCACTGGAAGAAAGGACAGTGTAAGGAGATTTTCTTACAGCTTTGATAATACACTATGCAGCCAAATTCTGAGCTGAAGAAGAGAATAACAGACTAAAAATCAAAGCATTAATTGAACCTCAGGTAAAATTCAGTTGTACAGTGTTCTGTGCAGGAGTACTTCATAAAAGTAAATTAATCGGGACTCTGCAGGAAAAACAGGTTTGTTCGTCTCACAAAAAAATATACCTTAGATTCACAAAGAAAAGTTCTCTTCACAGTTCAGAAATCACCCAGGTTATTCCTGAGCATTGAGGGCACAAATCAAGTTCTCTCTGCTCCCAGGGCACACACTCTTGAAACAGTTCTATCTAGAGGTTAACACACAAAGCAACCTTGCACATTTTTCTTAGGGCAAGTATATACCATCGCAAGTATGGAAAAAAAAGGCTTTGGAGTGAAACAGACTGAAACTAAAATAAGGAAAAAACCAACTTTGGTAAGCTGCCAAGCGACATCCCTTTCACAGTGATCTGGAGTACATTTGTTTTCCAGCAATACCACAACTGTAACCCCATCATCTGTCATTCCAACCCTTGGCTTTCAAGGACAGCCACACATCAAAGCAACCAACAGACATGGTGGTGGAGGAAGAAATATTGAGCTACAAAGAGATGGTAGACAAGCATATTTTCCTGGGATATTTTTCTGGGAGCTGAGGCTGCTCAGCTCAATACAATTTGACCCAGTAAGACCATGATCTGCAGTTCATAAACCACGCAAATGAGTTTCACAATCTTGCTCATACATTCCAAATATGCCCCTTGTGCCACAGGGGCTCACAGTCTGTCCTTGTCCCTTTGACTTCGCACAAACACAGCTGTGTGTGCCAGGCACCATGGAAATGGGCCCCTTCTTGCCCCCAACTCAGCAAAGCAGCCCCTCCCTGGGCTCCATGGGCATCCATAGCTTCAAACTCTTTATTGTAAATAAACTATTCTGCACCTGTCACAGGTGAAAAGGAGAACAGGGGTTCAGGGGGAAAAAATTAGTCTTTAGTGAGCAACAATTTGAATTAGCTAAATATTGTGACAGACAATCTGCATATACACAAAGTGGTTTTTGTGTATTCAAACATCAGCTGATGGAAAACAACAAAGTTTCATTTTCTACACAGGAGGAAGAATAGATAAACTTCCACATTCTGCTAAGTACCTCCATTACAGCATGAAAATAGCACAGCAAGAGTGAGTGTTTGTTTAAAACAGCTTAACTGCAACAGAACACCCAAATCATCTTAGTTGATAATGGAAATGGTTTGGGTATGATTATCCATTTCAAACATATTTATGTCATACTTCAGAGAAAGGCAAAACTAATGTTAGAGCAAAATAATACTTCAATGTACAATTACCTTGACTCTAGGAGCAAAGAGTATTCCTATTAAGTCTACCACCTGGGGTTTAAATTTCACATTTGCTTTACAATTTTATTTTTTAAACAGGGTGCCTCACAGGTATTGGGGGCCTGCATCAAAGAGATTTTATAGCTCCTAGGTGTAATTCTCAGTAGCTGTTTTTCTTCCACTAACCCACCAAGCCTGATTCTCTGGGGGTTCACAAGTGATGTCTCTGAGAACCATATGGAAGTTTGGGGGGTTTTTGGTCTGATCAGCCTGCTAGTCCCATTGCCATATTTCTCACAGTTCAACTTTCATCTCTCCTCCTGCTAACATTTCTCAGTGGTCAGCGGGAAGGAAGCAGAATAAAAAAAACCAAGTGACAAATCTCATGACAGCAACAGCCACACAGAAAAGTCATAGCTTTCCTACACTCTGGAGCCTGCTATTTCCCCTCCTCATTTTCACAAGCTTCCTAAGCCTTTTTGTTGACATCCTTACAGCGATCCAATGCTCTCTGTGAGCAGATGGCGTCAAGCTCAGGAATCTTACACATGCACTGTTACATCAAGCCCTGTCTGATCTGAAGCTATTCCCAGTGATATCATTGGCTTTCTTGGAATAAGCAGCAAACCCATCTTCAGAGCTCTTCATGAGCTTTTAGGCTCATGTATAGCCTGTAGCGTTGTTTAGGCAAGAAGAAGAAAATGCATAAACTAGATTTTCTTGGATTTTGTTGACAGGGTGTATCTCAACATCTTACTTTATTCAAAGTTTTAAAGAGAAAGCAGTTTATCTGTGAATTCCAAGCCTGCTGTTCCATTCAGACCCCTGCCCTGAGAGTACAAGCTGGCTTTCTCCTCTCATTATTGCCAGAGGGATAATTTTTTCCTGTCCTCTACTTCCTTCACAAGTTCTGTCCTCTCTCCCTCCTCTCTCCAAAACACAGAGAACATAATGATCTGCTCCATCCTTAGGTCTCACACTTTCTTCTAGCCTGGCCCTTGGAAAGCAGCTTTCACACAATCAGCCATCGCAGTGCAGGAAAAAATTTCATGGCTCCTTCAGCTGCTGTGTGTGAAAGGTATCCACAGGACACAGCAGCAGCAGCAAGGTACATGTTTGTACGTGGAAGAAAACTGTTCTGTTCACAACCCAATATGGCAGAGATGTCTCTAAAACAAGCTCAACTGGAAGTTGAATTACTTCAGCACACCCCAACCAGGAGTGAGCCTGTAGATATCAGGGAAGTCCCTCCTTTGTTACCACAGCTTATAATGGGACTGCAACTTTCCCCAACAAACACTGGCTCAGGCTGTGCATTTGCCCACATTTTTGCACAGAAGTCAACAAATGTAATGACTTTTAGTCCAGGCAGAAGAAAATTATCTCAGTCCATTGCCATGCTGCAGTTAATGCCTTCCCAGTGAAGCAGCCACAGACACACCTTGTTTGACCTGATGAGCTCTGACTAAAGTTTTGCAGCCAGATAAATGTCTTGGCCTGAGTTTTGTTGGCTGCACTGAAATGGAAGGGATGAGACAGTGGTGAAGCTCCACACAGAGGGACCTACACAGACAGAAGGGGGTTAGAGGAAGAAGAAACTCTGCTTTGCAGGGTGCCATTTGAGTCTTCCTTCTGCTCCATGATTCCTGTGTCTCTGAACTCCTGAATGAGGGAAGCTTTTTGTCTCTGCCACCTAAGTTTGCACTTTGTGACACAGAATCAAAAATTGGGCTGCACCGCTGTAGCAGAAGGTGCAAACTAATGCAGCATTTTGCAAAGAAGAGCAGATAGAAGGAATCCAGAAATTCTGCTGGGGACAGTGTGTGTGTGCATAGCACTGGTGGCGATGCAGCAGAGTCCAGCAGTGACTGCCCAAACACAGGCTTAACTCCTGTGGGAGGTTGGAGATGGGGAAGGAGTCTTCCTGCTTGAAGGAAGTTTTTGAAGAATTGCAGATGGAGATGGGAAGTCTGCACAGCATCAGATGTTACAGGAGAGAGAACAGAGTCTTCTCCAGGAATCTGAACACCCAATGGCACAGCAGGAAGAAAATTCAGAGCCTGTACTCAGTGGATTGGGGAAAAAAGACTCTTGTGATGGAAAAGGCTGTTAGTTGGTGACTTCAGGCACCAAGAGGAAGGTTGCTGCTCCACTTTCAATTCAGCAACTGCAGAATAGATTTAGTGCCATGATGCTGACATCATGAGGGGCTGGGAGTTATTTTCTGAGCAGTGTTGGAGGCAACTGAGCCTGAATCATACACTGGCACTAGAAGAGAGAGTGAAGTGAGTGCTGAGTAACAGCAATGAGTGTCTCCCTGCTGGGGAAAAATCTCTCGTGTGTTCTTCTTTTAAATGGATGTGTCTCTGAAGTGCTTGAGCACTAATCCATGCAGCATGGGGAGCAAACAGGAGGAGTTAGGAGCCTGTGTGCATTCCAGGGTTATGAACTCATTTGGATCACTGTCACATGATGCCTACAGGCTCATGTACCTGGAGGGCTTTGATGGATGGATATGGTTCTTCTGGCAAAACTGGCCAGAGGAGCAAGGATGGTTAACAGTTGGGTACAGTGATCTTAAATGTCTTTTCCAAACTAAACAATTCTTTAATTCCACAATAGGGAGATTATTTTAATGTGAGAGAGAAGAGGAATGTATGAAGCTTTATTTTTAGGTGGACAATGAATCAGCTGAGAGATAGTGGGTCATGCCCCGAGCACCCTGTTCTGGTTTACACTGCTTTGGGTCTGGGCATAGTCTTCAGAGATGCACATTTGTCTAGGACAAAAGCACTAGGCAGAAAACAAAGCTTCACCCCAAATACAGTACATGTGAATTTTAACCTCCTTTTCTCCCCTTGTTCTTAGGATTTTTCAATTATCTGATTCCTCTCTGCTCAGAAAGGGAGAAAATTAAAGCTGAAAGCAAGGACTCCAGAGGACTCATTAACTATACAAGCCTAGGCACAGAGTTCTGCAAGTGATGGACAGTAGATGTTAAATTAATCTCAGCATGTTCCTACACAATATGAAGGTGAGGCTGAGCATGCCATCCTTAACAACCATGCCATGTTCAAACAACACTGTCCATTAATTACACAAATCACACACAGGCCTACAATTTTACAAAGGCTTTCAGAAGTAATTTTTCGTGGAATTTCCTGAGATCTTTCTGAGAGCCTCCTTTACCTACCAGCTGTCATCATGTGGTTAATGGGCCATAAGAGTAATTAAAAGGTTGTTCTTTGCTGTTTCAGGCTTGTCTTTTATGTGTGTAGTGTGTACATTTTGCAGGAAGCACATTACAGTAAAGCTAACTCTCCTCATCTAGAATGAAGCAGAGGAGTCAGCCAACAAATCCAGGGATGTTCAAGTAAATGTCTTCAACTAATGTCCTTTGAACAAAATAGACCAAATATGCCAATACAGAAAATTATACAAATTTTACATACTTTGGCAGGGAATCTGCCCTTGAAAAAATGAATCAAGATGGACAGATGGCCTTTGAATCCACGAGAGGCAGGGAAGGGGAGCTGATGGGAGTTTATTTGGCACACAAATGTCTACAGCATTCACTACCCTGACAGAAGATAGGCTTGCACATCTGTACCTTCAGGTTCAACAGGCCCTACCTAAAGTGCCAGAGGCTGGGAAGGACTTTCGAAGAGAAATAACTCTTTGTGCACCTCATTTCTTCTGGCCCCTGTCAGAAAGACAAAACCTGGTCCACAAGAGCTCCCTTTTTCCTTTTTCAACAAAGACAATCCAACAGAAGAGAAGGGCAGAGCACATCCAGTGAGATGTGCTCTGCCCACAGACAGCAGTCATCACTGAACACTTCTATGCTGAAGAGAAAGGTTCAAGGTCAAGCAGGGAAATTAGGTCAGTATCAGCAGGTACAGGACCAGGCATAGGCTACCTAAAACACAGCTCAAGAAAAGACCAAGAGAAAGAGTCTGAACTTAGGGCACCTTTATGACAAAGTTTTTTCCCAATACTATGATCCCAAGTTACATCTGCACTATATTGGAACCACTCTTGAGAACAGCCATGCTCCCAGGAGGGGGGGCAGAGTGTGCAGAGCCCATTTTGTTTGCTCAGGTCCTGGCAGTACCAGAAGAAAAAGAAAGTAATGTAAAGAAAGTAAAATCATCTTTATGATGATTTTAACTGTTGAACAGATAGGAGTCAGAATGATTTAGCAGAACTTAAGAGTGAACCCAAATCTCCTGAATCCTTATATTCTGTGTCTGGCCCAGGAACTCTGCCACAACACTCAGTCACCTTATACACTTTAGGAAAAAAAAAATAGTGGTTCTTGAAAGAAGTTCAGGGAAAAGATAGATTTGTCTTGTCCCACCTCTTCCCAGATGGATAAAGTTATCCTTCTTCAAATAGGGAAAACAATACTTTGGGAATGCTTTGAAGTTCCTTTTATTAATAACAGAGCAGAAAAAAAAAAAGATGTGTGAGAACTGCAGAGAGAGAAATCTGCAGGGCTGAAAGGACTAATTGGAGACAGATGGTCAGATACAGGCTCTTAGAAGCATGAAGATCAGCTAAGAACATCTGAAAATCTCTTGAAATTCTGAGAGAGGAAAATCACATATTTTAGTTCCATGAATCCAGCTGCAGTCCTCAGTAATAAAACCCAACACAGCTCAGTAAACATGAATGTGGTCACAACTGACACAAGAACACTGACTTTATGCTGACATACCTGTAGATGCTCCCAGCAAGAAACCTGTGAGAGATTCAGCTCCTCTTGTTATTCACTACTTCACCCCACCATTGCCATCTTTGACTGCATGTTTATAACACCTGCCTAATCTTCCTTCATTTTCTCCTCTCAAGAACTCTACTATCCCCCTCCGTGACCACCACTCCCACTGCCTGACTCAAAGGGTCAGCCTGACATTTACACCTCTGCTCACTGCAGAATGACTGACAACAGGCCAGAGTTGACTCCCCCTCCAACAAGCATGTGAAGCATTCCACAAGTGGATTAAGACTTGACTTCATAAGCAGTGTGTGTGTGTGTAGGCTTTGATAGACCCAGTCAGTGACCCCATAGCCTCCCTGTCACCCTTTTGGTCTCAAGAACAAGCAGAAGTGCTGGATTGAGGTAACCCCATGGTCTGGGACAGTAGACATGGATGGGACAGATGACTTACACCTCCAGAGGAAGGCCTGATCTGCCTTCTCATCACTCAGCCACGCTGCTGCTCCACACAGACAACACGCGTGTGGGAATGACATTGAACAGCTTCCTACAAGAGACCCCAAAATGAACAAACCTCACTTGCACTCAGTCTCTGAGCCAGTGCAGGGGAGGGCTGAAAGTGTTCCAGCAGGTAATGTGGGAGGCGTGGGGATGCCCATGTCACCAGTGTGATGCCCAGGGGAGCAGCCTCTCCACCAGCTCTGCCTCCTTGGCAATTGCCTGACATCCCCTTTCAGCAGGAACCCCGAGGAGCTCAGACCTTCACTGCTGCAAGCAGCACTGATCTTTCATGCTGCAAATGGGGCCATCAATCTCTGGCTAATGCAGCTTGTTAAAACAGCAGCCATCACTTTGATGAAGCAGCACAGTGAGAATGTTGTTTCCTAGCTGCCACTTTTAGGGAGATAAGCCCAGAGATCTCAGATAACTAAGATGTTACAGGAGACTTAAAATGCAGTGCAGAAACCTCACTTCACTATCTCTGTCCACTCTCATGGGTTTTTTTTCCTCTTCCTTATATTACTTTGGATGTTCTGTACACGTGATATAGTCACTCCTTCTTTCTCCCATGTTTAGTACAGGGGACTTTTTCTCCATCTACTCAGAAACAGCATCTGTTACGTTCTTAAGTCAAATACATCCCAGTGGAACTGAAACTCTTTGGGGCACATAAAACACACTGTGTGAAGTCCCAAATATGAGAAAGATTGCTTCAAGGAAATAGTACCGCAGCACAGACGGGGGTAAGTCAGAGCAGAAGATATTTGGACACAGAGATAAAGTTGATTTTTCTTTATAGGGACATTGTGCCTGTCTGTTCGATGCTAATGCCTCTCCCATCGCAAGTTTCTCTCCCCTATCTCTCCATCTTCAATGTTTCCCTTTTGTTTGAGGCTCCCTGCCATCAGGCTTCCAATACTGTGAATTTCTTCCCATAAAACTGGTTATTTTTGAGGCTGCTGATGTGACACAGCTCTAAACTTTTTCCTTTTGGGGTGGGGGTTAATCACTGAAATTCAGATCTTTGCTATTAAAAGCCATCAGACAACAAATGAATCAAGGTAATGCGACAAGACTGTCACTTTGTGGGAAATCAACGTCATGGTGTTTTAGAAGCAAATTCCACTTTACAGTCACATTAAAAGAACGAATCTATCTAGACCTCTCATTTCAGTGTTGATTTTGAGACATGCACCATCAAACACCAGATATGCAGCTTGTGCAGAATATGAATACAAGCACAGAGCTTATGTTTGGAAGAGATGCTGCTAGACTGCACTTCCCAAGACTTTTGGATGAAAGCTTCCTATTTTTTGGAGCTTACCAGTCACTTTCAAAGTTTTCAGTAGAAATAAATGGTCAGTGTTAAATGTGGTTACACAGGTCAGTACTGTTTTCTTGTCCCACAACTCCAGCAAGATGCTGAATCCCTGATGGAAGCACCTGTCCTACAGAAACCTGCAGTTCTTGTAAGAAATCTCCCAGGAAAGCCATTATGATACCCTAAAACAGTGTCCTGGTGAGGAAAAGCATTTTCTAAAGCTCATTCTAGGAAGTATCCTGTGAGCAGAAGGGCAGTCCTGTGAGCTTGAAGAACCAAGGGCTTTTTCCTCACCAGCCTCTTTGCCAGGTTTCCATCTCCTGGGTGTCTCCACACAGCAAAGCCTGTATCTTAAAGATTGCAGATGCTCACAGAACACAGAACAACATGAACAAAGAACAGAGCCTTTACTGTTCCCACAACACCAGCAGCACTCACATGAACAAAATCAGCAGCCCCACCTAATTGCAGTCTACCTTGGTAGCACAGAGTACCTTCCTCCCCTGCTACAGAGTCAAGCACAAATATCCTTTAGAAGTCCAGAACAGAGGGGCAGGTCTTCTTTTGGGTTTATTGCGATTGCTGTAGTTGCTTTGTTTGTTTTGTTTTTCCAAGCCAAATATTCAATAGGAGATCTTCTCCCTTCTCACAGGGTGTGGTTTTTGCAAGTCACCTTTGAAGTGAAGAGTTTAGAGGTGGGTGTCTGCTCTCTACCCACCTGGAAACCTGCAGCCAGGCCCATCAGATGGGTGACAAAAAACCTACAAAAACTGTGGTGATTATTAGCTATGGGGACTCCTGTTATGGGGGTCTAACAGCCTGGGTCAGGAATGGCAGCATCACCAAGCATGAGGCTGCCCATTTCCTGCAGGGAATGTACAACAAGGGAATCTGGGTCTCCAGGCTCTGACATAGATGAAATACCTGGAGCTTCCTGTTTAAGAAGCTTTGCTTTAGCAGCTTTTGGAAAAGACCCTGCTGATTTGTTGGCTATGAACTACAGTCATCAGCCCAAAGATGATAAAACATTCAGAAGGACTGGAGGGCAGTTCTTTCTTGTGCAACACCAGCTGATTGATTGAGTGTAAACACTGAGAAATACAGCTACTCCTCTGCAGTGAGATTTTGGACCCATGCTAATCTCTTTAGAGAATTAACAGAATCATTTTTGAAACAAACCCAAACACCAAGGCAAGAGTTCAGTATCATTGCTGGAAAACCTCAAAGAAACTTTTTCCCTGGCAAGACCTCCTGAGTGCTCTCTGCTTAGGCACAAAAAGCAGGTAAACACATGTCATCAAAGTGGGTGCCTGCCTTAGGATTGAACTCCAGGTGGAGTCCTGATCCTGTAAATTGCATCATATAAGAAGGCTGCTGTCCCTGCCCAGAGCCCATTGCGGAATCAGGACCTCTTGGCACAGCAAGATGAACTATTTCAGGGAGCAAACCCAGGGCAGTGGTGACTATCTGTGTCACAGTTTGAGGACCCAGACACTCTCTGTTTCAGCAAATTGCTCTCAATGCCAACAGTCCAAGGTCCAGCCTAACCCCATGCACCTTCTTAACTCTAAATGATGTTGGTTATTTTTCCTAGCAAACATTCACAGGCTTCACACTTCCTTCACGAGGGGCTCTGCCCTGCAGATGAGTTTAAACCAGCCTGCCATGGCCAGTGAGTCACATGAAACACTGCTGTCCCCCCTGGATTTCCCTGCTGTCAGCCCAGTGTGGGAGCCTCTTTGGGCCAGATGCTGATGTTTTTATTCACAGCCATTTCCTCACCCCACAGCTCGCTACAGGCACAGTGTGATCTCCCCGTTCTTGCAGACTCAGAATTGAGATCTTGGTGCAGGGAAGTCCCCAGAAATTCGAGTAAACCCCAACACGGGCTCATGCAAGCAACGCACCATTCCGGTCCGGTGAATAGAGCAGGACTGGACCCGGTGTGTGAAGCAGTGTCCCCGTGCTGGGTCTGCCTGTGTCTCTTCGCGGCGCTGTGTCGGCGTGCCCTCTGTCGTCAGAAGCTGCGAGTTTGTCACCTGCCCCCGCAGAGCCGCCAATGGCAGCAATTCCTGCTTTCCTGACGCTGCTCTCCCTGCAGCCTCTTGCAGCCCAATGCTTTGGCCGAGCAGTGCTCCTTTCCTGGCTGCCCGAACAGAGCACCACCCGCTGAGGAACCCCCAGGAATTTCCCTAAATTTGATTAGTGGGGAGCAGTGACCCACAGCTGCTTGCTGAGCTGAAGGTCTGCATCCATCTCACCCACAGGCTACTCTGCAGTCTCCATGCTCAGCTCTGGTCTGGAAAACTCCTGTCCATCCTCTTCCATGCTCCTCTGAGGAGTGGTCTGCATGCAGCCCAGCACGTGTTTTACTTCAGAAATGTTTGAATTAATAGCTCTGTGTCACTCACACCTCACCAGCCTGACTTCCAAATTCAAAGTGAAAGCTACAGGTGCTTAAGACATGAGTCAGGATGCTGTTTTCCTCTTCTATGCTCTTTCCAGGGAGAGAACCGCAGACACCTTTCAAGAACAAGCCACAGGGAAGGTATGACTAAGGAGGAACCTCTGCTCTCCCTTCGATTGGGCCGCTCAGGGCAAGGCTTTACAAATAAGCACCAGAACAAGTCTGGGTTTAGCATTTTAGCACCAGGAACATCCCAGGGCTTGTGGCCCCATTCTGTTCCAGGAAATAAGTGTCTTTTCAGACCTACTGTACTAATGAGATAGAGTTGTCTAAGAACCACCATTATACCCATTTTCTCAGCCAGTGGAAATGGTACTTTGCCCTTGTTATAAAGCTCATTTATGGCCCAAGTGAGCTGGAAGAGAATTTAAATTCTCCTTCCCTTGATTAAGTACTGTTCTTTAAAAGCTGGGTTCACTGTTTATGGGCAGCATAGGATTTAAATAGGACTTCCTCACATTTCACACTTTCTGGCTTCCTGAACCCTACAGGAATCTTTCTTGTCTGCAGCAGACAGCATACACAGAACATGGTGCACGGACAGACACACACAGTCCCATAGGTAGTGCTGTCCCTGTGGTTTGGCACGGGACAAATGACAGTACCAGGCAGCTCGACACATGGGACTTGCAAGATCCTGTGTGTCCCTCCACAGGAACCCCTGCAGGGGAACAGAGACATGGGGTTACATGATTTGCAAATAAACACCTCTCTGAATTGCAGTGACTCCAATATGTACCTAACCACTGGCATTTTAATGGGCACTGTATAATTAGTGAGTAAAAATAACTTTAGGTTTATTACCATGAAAATGGGAAGGGACTTTACTGTCTGGTAATTAAAATCTTACCCCTTTTGGTAGCATACGGAATCAAGGAACAGGCATTTTTGCTTAGGGTATAGAACCAAATTGCACAAGCAGTGACTCTGCTTTATCTCTTGGTAATGCACAATAAAAGATTCAGATCTAACTTTATAAAAGGCAGCAGTAATCAAAAGCCTCACAGACTCTTATCAAACATTTCAAATATGTTAATATTTATTGACCTTTTTTTGTGTCTCATTTTTTTCTGAGATGTTTTACTTATTTTAATGGTCTGATGGTAAAATGGAGATGAAAATGTAGACAAAAATTACCCAGAGTTTCTCTTGAAGTTTGCTCAATGTGACTACCAAAAAGATCTGTGTGTACCATGTGCATATGGGTCAGAATGAGTTTTGGGGGTTCATTATTCCCAGTGCAGATAGATCAAAATATGAAAAAGAAAACTGCAAAAGAGAAGGTAAAATTACAACAAGAGTTTCCAGAGGTGTGCTCATTTTGAATCAGGAAACCACACCAGTAATATCCCATTCCAAAGGCCCCAACACCATGCAACAACTCCTGCAGCATTGGATGAGAAGGGGAAGGTCTGGCAGGGTTGTACTCACTGCTCATCAACAAGGCTGAAATAGCCCCTGTACTTGGCCTTCCAGGATCCAAGTGTCATTCCATCTGTGCTTCTCAAGGCATGGAGTACTGCCATTCTGAGACCACCAACATAACAAGGGCATGAAACTGTTGGATCAGGTCTGGAGGAGGCCAAGATGCTCAGAGGACTGGAACACCTCTCCTGTGAAGACAGACTGAGAGAGCTGGTGCTTTTCAGCCTGGAGAAGAGAAGGCTCCAGGAAGATCTTCTAGCAGCCTTCCAATACTGAAAGGAGGCCTGCAAGAGATCTGAAGGACTTTTGATTAGGGGCATGTAGTGACAGGACCAGGAGGAATAGCTTTAAATGGGAAGAAAGTAGGTTTAGATAAAATGTTGGGAAGAAATACATTCCAGGGAGGATGGTGAGACACTGGCATAGGTTTCCCAAAGCAGCTGGGATGTCCCATCTCTGGAAGTGTCAAGGCCAAGCTGGATGGGGCTTTAAGCAGCCTGGACTAGTGAAATGTGTCCCTGCCCATGCCAGAGGGGTTAGAACTAGTTGATCTTTAACATCCCTTAAGACCCAAACCATTCTATGATTCCATTATAACAATAATTATTTGAAACCACTTAATTTAAACCTTCTCAAATGCAATTTTACTTTTATTAAGCAAAGCTTTGCACACTGATGGAAAGAGTCCAGAGCTTGTATTCATAAAACTAAGTTATTGCTACCAATAAAAATAAATAGATGGCAATTACTGAGGAATTACATTTAGAGCAAAAACGACTGAATTTATTACCCCTCTGAATATGTGCAGCATAATATGCAGCAAAACAGAAGTTTGAAGAGAAGGAGTGGGCAAAGAAACTTCTCTTTCTCTTTAATGATGAAGTCAAGCTCACACAATGTCTGAAATCTGAAGCTGCATGTGAAGAGGGCCTCTAGGTACAGCACTCATGTGCAGATAACAGCAAGTGGTTCAGTGAGGGGAGTAATGCAAAAAGAGCAGAGACAGCTCTGCATTAAATGAGAACACCAGGATGAGAAAAAAATGCTATTAGAGAGATGCCTTCTGTTAAACTTTGTCCTCTACAATCAACAGGTTTTAGTCAAAATCCACTGATGTTCTTCCCACTGATGTACCCGAGCTCCGGTCACCAAGCCTTGTTGCAGGTCAGAACCCTTTGCTTTGCCTCTGGAGTGTAATTCATGTGGAACACACTTGAAAAGTGGACGAGGTTATCAAGCCCAAAAGTACTTACAAGGGTGTATATGTGCCTGCACTTCAGGAGGCAAAAGTCAAGTTCCTGGTGCAAAAGCACGACTGCAGCTTTTATCAGCTTTTTTGCCTGTGGGCATTGTGCTGTAATGGGAATGTGAAGCAAGCAGAAGATGCTCCCACACAGTACAGCCCAGACCATTCTCAGATTAATAATGATAGGTTTCAACACACATTCTTTTAGTACAATATTGCTGAAATAGAAACTTTTTTTTTTTTAAGAGCACTTAAAAGCTGGGAAATTTTAAATTATAGTTCCCACAAGTTACCTCTGACTGTTCTCTCGGAAAACCACATCTAACTACTGTAGAAATATGAGGTACATTTTTCTCTAAAGTGATAATAGTTTCCTGGTTAGGACGTGGCAGTGCAATAGCTTACAAAAGATGTTCTGAAACAGCTTCCAGATGATGTCCTTGAAAAATGAAGAACTGTCCAAAACCAAAATTGGCACAGATTATCTTACATATGCTGTTTCAAGAGTAGAGACCCTTGCTCCCACCCAACTCACTGAGGTATTCAATGCTGGGGGAGACTGCTGTGCAGGGCTTTGGTTTATTTGTGAAATGCCTGGTTTCAGCTCAGCTTCCTCACTTCCTTAGTCCTGTTCCTCCTTTCTCTTTCAGACATATTCAACCAGAGGCGGGTTCTGTCCTAGAAGCATCACTGAGGAGATGCAGCACTTGCCACACAGACTGATTGCTTGGTCCCCTTGTATCTAATACCCCTGCATGAAGTCCCAGAATTCTCTTACCATTGTGCTAGCAGGCTACTAAAGACATCTCCCTTTAATTTAAAGACTCACATTGATGGAGAACTCAGTCCCTTGGCAATCAAGCTGATTGCTCTCTCTCTTGAAAATCTACATTATATTTCTACATTGATTCTCTCTGACTTCAATTTCCAGTCACTGGGTATTACGTCCTTTCCTATTAAGAAGCCCTCTAACACCTCTTCTCCCTGGGCAGTCATTTCATCAGGTTCTTTGTGACACACTAAATAGGCTGGCAGCCTTATTTAGGCACCACAATACAGCTGGTCCCAGTCCTTACCCTGCTCCTCCTGCTCTGTAGTTCTTTAATTTCAGGATAATACCTGGCTCCTATTTGTCCAAGACTAGAGCAAAAAGGGGCATCACCACTGTTGCAATAGGAGCAGAGTGGGATGTCCAGGAAATCTCCCACCAGCCTTCTTGTGAAGATTCCATGTTTTTCAGAAATTTGTTTGTTTGTTTGTTTGGGCTGGGTTCTTTTAAGAGGGAGAGAGGCTCAGGTATTTTGTGAACACAGATCTATTTAGCTGATACAGGGGCAGCTGAGAACTCTGATTTCCATGAGGGCAACCTGTGAATGCTGCTGTAGGTGCTTGTAGTCCAGAACAATCCTCAAGGAAGACCTACATCCCTCACCTTGCCACAGACAGGACATGAAGAGTGCATTTGGGATCATCACTGTTACTCATCTGACCACAATGCTACTGATATCCTGGGACATTTTTCTGATGTTGTGTATAAAGACAAAGTCTTGAAGAAAGGCATCCTTCAGAAACTGTGGATCTCTGGAACTGGAAAGGTAGGACAGCATCTTTATGTACCTAATGGAAAGTCTATATTTGGCTCAGGCTGCTAATACTAGCCTAACCTGGTCTCCCCAAAAGTGCCTCAAGACATCTCTATTTGTTCCTGAAGTCAACAGCTTGAGGCTCTGTTCACGACTCCCCATCATGCTGTGTTGACATGGGGATTTGGGCCAGGGTCTGCAGCAGCAGGATCAGGATGTTCTCACAGGTATGGACCAGCTTGCGAAGAACAACTTGCCCCCTTGTTACAACCTGTAGTGGTACAGCAAGCTCCAGGTCTCTTTCTCTGTGAGCTTATCTGCGCCCACTTTATCCACATTCAACCTCCATGACTTTCCAAAAGCTGTCAGAATGACCTTTTGACTGAGGTATGCTCCAATTCTTCCTCCAGCAGTGGATGTCCTCCAGACATCCTCTCTGCCCCATGGAACCAACCTCTGACTTCTCTAAATCAGCACATTCCCCCTTTCCTACTCACACTTTCATTCAGATTCTCTCAGGGTTATCTTGCAGCTGGGCTTTGTGCAGTCTGACCCTCTGTGTGGAAAACTCCCTGAAAGCAAAACCATCCCTGCTCCTGCTGCAGCAGCACAGCTCATACCCTGCTCACTGAAGGACCAAAACACTTCAGAAGAGGGTGAGCTGGAGAGAGCCCCTGAGTCTGACCTCATGTGGGGAGAAAGAGGAGGCATGGGCATGGGAAACATTCATCCTTCATGCTCAGAGCCCTGGTGCAGGCATTCTTGCAGACACAGCTGGTCCTGGCTTGGTTTCCCAGCTGAGTGTGGAGAAAGGCCTTTCCTCCTTGTTTTCCCAATGGTCAGACCATATGAAGAGTACTTGTTTGTCAGAGCATGGATTGCCTGATTCCAGGCTCAGGCTGCTGATCCCAGTGCCCCAGTCAGTTCTCCTTTTCTGGGGAAAGTCCACACCCACCAGGTTGATTATTCTTCCTAACTGGAGCCAGTGGTTGCCCAGTCTCTGCCTTCTCCTGTGCCCCTTTTTCCTTCCTTGGCCATTGCTGGTGTCAGTGACCTGCAGCCTTCCCTGACCCAAGAGGGCAGGCTCCCTGTCAGTGCTCCCAGCCAGAATGGAACAGACTTGGCTCCACTCGTTCTGGATGAGCTGAGCCAGAGGTAGGTGTTACTGCCATCCCCAGCACACATTTATTTCAGCCCCTGACACAGTCACACAGACATTTATAGACGGCCTGGATATTGACTGGGGGAATGTTTTCATGCCTAATCCAATGTCAGTACAACCAGCAGTTGTTGTGTCCATTCTTTCTGCAACTGCAAATAACAGACCTCAGGCCTTTGGACAGATCTCTGTGGTACAGGACTGCCACACAAGGCATCCCACCAGTCTGACAGCTGGCTAGTCACTTCCAAAACCTCATTAGTAGATGGTGTTAATGCACAACAAAACCAAACAAACCCAAATCCAAGAAAAAGATGTTTTTTTCATACATATACGCAAGAGCCTTGCATTCAGAACTCTGTTGCTTATCCGATTTAAACTGATCTACAGATGACAGACAATGAAAAAGAGTCAAATGAGAGCTGATGAGTCACAGACCCTGTAAATCAAGAGAAAGCCCTCTTTTTACTCACTGGCATTCGTACAAGTCTGCAGAGTTTAGCAGTGTGGTCCTAGAGCTGAGGTTGGGCAGACACATCAAGGTACTGGAGGTGATTTACCATTTGACACTAATTCTATCTAAAGGATGTGCTAAGATGGAAACTTCATTTGTCAACAGGCGTTCATGTTCAGCTCAGCTCCAAGTGCTTTTCTGAAAGATACAGTTTCCATTCCACACCTGGGAGGCCAGGGAAGGAAAATTAACTCCTTTGCTTCTGAATGAATCCCAAAAATGTCTCACCTTCTGTGCCAATCTCTGCCTGCTCCAAGGTCTCCTGGCCGCTTTTATCAACCTCAACAGGAATGCACAGGACAGACAAGGCTGCAGTTCCCCTCTCCTCTGGCTCATTATCGTGCTTGTGTGATGAAATGCTGGGCTGCCCAGCAAGAAGGAGGAAAATAACAACCTCCTTGAGTGTCCAGGGAATTTTTCTCACACCTCAGTGTTCATTTTAAATTTTCCCAGCTCTTTCCATTTCACACAGAAAATCTGCAGGGCCTCACTTTACCCCATTGCATTACTCATCCTAATGGGTGATGAGTCTTCCCTGGCAACTTGTGACAAAGCAATTCTATTCTGTGGGGGAATGCTCTTTCTGACTGAGAGAGCTGCTCACTGATCTCTGCTCAAACTCTATGTCTGACATATCATTGTCTCAAAGAGGTCAGCAGTCTGAAGAAACAGAAATAAATGGGAAGACCTGATCACTGCAGCTGCTTGGGATGTAGGAGAGGGTCAGCTTCAAGGAAGTCTGTTCTCTTCCTGCATCTCTGCTCCCACTGCCAGAAATAACGTCTTACTTTTCAGCTGTCACCCTCAGGCACAGCCCAGAAAAACGAATTTGAAGGACTGCAGGGCAGCACCACTGACACACAGCTTCCCACTCCACCAGTCTTATACAAAAGATACCTCTTTGAGCCAGAGCAAGAGCTCCAGTCCTGAGCCCAGGGGATAGTGATGGAGCTTGGCTGCACTTAGGGCACACACTGCAAAATGAGGTACTACTAAATGTGCTGGAAAACCAAGAAAGCCCCAGAGGGAGATCAAAGTTAACACACAGCTTGACCCTTTTCAATACCCTGCACACAGATGTGTGAGAACAGCTCCCCTGATGCACTGCAGCAGCCCTGTTTACTGGCAGCACAATCCAAAGTACTCTCACTTGCTCTGGCTGTGTACTGCTCGTGAAAAACATAAAAAAAAAAATAATTTTAATCTAAGGTACCTGAAAGAGCTCATTTCACAGCAATATATTTTGACATTACAACAAAATATCTTCCACAGAAAATTCCCAAGCAGTGTCTCTAGCGTGGCTAAATTAATTCTGCCAGTCTACAACAGCCAGCTGCACTAACTCATTCCAAGAGAAATGCAGAAATCTCACAGGACCTCAAAACAAGGTAAAAAGACATCCCATTGTTCTCTGACCACCACTGCACAGCTCGCACAGTGCTCTGAAGCAGGGAGGCTTAGAGGCTTTTCTGGATCCTTTTATAAGACTTAAGCACAGCCATTCCATCCTTGTTAACTACCTGGTTTTTTTCATAGGCACTGACAAAGCAGGGGCTGTTCATAACTGCCCTCTCAGGTGAAGCTAGTTTTGAGAAGTCCCTGTTGTCTGCAGACAAGGGCTTTGAAGCTTTCACTTTGTGCCTGTGATCAAAATCCTCCTCAGCCTTTCAGCGGGAGTGGAAGGACAGGGATTCCAATTGCTGAGAAACAGCAATTTTGCAGTCAGGGAAAAATCATTAAGCCATGATTGATTCTTCACTTTTTTCGCTATAGAACCACATTTTTTCAGCAATGGATTTCAGCAGGTAGCAATTGTGTGGCTGTTCAGCCTCTGCCCAAACTACAGGGAGAAGCAGAGTGGCTGGGAATGGAGGGTGGATTTCACTTGCTGCCCTCAGCCTGGGCACCACGTGTGCCTAAAGCAGTGATGGCGAGCACACAGTTCTGCTGGGTTTAAATTTAATTTAGGACCTGATTTTCTGCTCTCTACAGGACACCATTCTCCAACACCATCCTCATAGCCAAGGGAGTATTTTGCACATACTGGTGTTGCCACCTGTATATGAGAGCACATCTCAGCCCTCCTTTGGATCTGCTGGTGGTTGCTCCTTGTGTATGTGAAGAAGCAGGGAAGAGCTGGCAGTGCTGGTGAAAGGGAGCACAGCACAGCAGAAGCAGCCTCAGGCTGTCAGATCCAAGTCTCACCAGCACTGAGTAGATGGGTACCTGCCAGGCAGAGGAGCTCCACCGAGTTGTGGAAAGGATTTTCAAACATAGCTAGAGAGCACAGATTTTTCTCTCCTCACATTGGGAGACCTGCAGCATGCACTGCATTGCAGACACAGGCCTGCATTGCTGTGCCAGTGCCTCACTGTGTCTTGCACTTGCTTTTTCATGGCTTGTGTTAGGACTGATCCTGAATACCCAAAATCCAGAGTTCATCTGATCCTTGACAGCTGCCATCCTGAGGCAGCCTCTCACTGCCACCCCTACTTTGGCCACGTGGATGGCTTTTTAGCAGCTCTAACCCTCTGTGGCTTCCCTAATGGTCACTTTCCAGTGTGATAAGACCCATTTAACCAGGTTGGTCTCCAAAGAGGACCCCAGCCAGATGACTGAGCCAATGCTTCCAGACTTCCGTGCATCTGGGCTCTTCAGTTGGAGAGGGAAGGAAGGTTTGTTCATGTCAAAATTCATAAAATAGCCACAAGGTAAAACATGAAGGGGTCTTCACATATATCACAGCCCCCTGCAGTGCAATCCATAGGCCATCTTTCACAGCAGCTGACAGTGCTGCTGGCAGATAAACTAAATAATGGCACTGTCGTGTACCCTACCCCTGCCTCAGCCAAGTTTCTTCTTCACATCTCTCCCCTAGAAATGTATGGTAACCAGATTATCCTCAAGCCTCCCAGACTGCTTTAATATTGGATAGAAATTCAGAAGTTATTGCAGGTAGGAAAACAAAAAAAAGCAGATGCTACTGCATGAGCCTCAATCCCCTTGAAAAGTCAAAGTTTCTTATGCAGTGGAGGTACAGGGGAGTGTAGGTGAGCTACAGAGCACCTGGCAGGAAAGGCAAGTAGACAAATTCTCTGGTTGGAGGTCAACCCACCAATTTCCCCCGTGTTACTGTGTACGTGGACACAAATTCACAAAAGCAGCCACCAGTGCTGACCGGATGCTCCTTCCCCTTGTACCTCACCAAACTCGTTCAACCACACCCCTGTTCAGAAGGGTATCAAGTATCCTGGAGCTTGTCCGGGTGGTTTCCCATTTACAAAAGCTGGGCTGGCAAGGTGTTCCTGCTGTAGGAAGCTAGAGGAGTCCTCAGATGAATTCTTTATCCTGGTTCTTCCTCCTTGAGCTACCCTTTCTCTGGACCTCAACAAATTTTGCCCTTGCAAAGTGCAGATCTCCAGTATGGAGTATCTTGCTCAAACCCTTCATTAAAGCAACACCAACTAAATTAGCTGCCCTAGAGATCTGATGATAGCCTGGAAAATGTTAAAAAGATATAAAGGGGAAAAAACTGCAACTATTGACAGTGGTAAATACATCTTAATTAAAAACTTGGAATGCATAATTCAAACACACTCCAGTCATCCTCCAACTCCCTGCAAAAGTTAATGAGATTAGTTTTTCTTACAGTCCCCACTAATCCACGAAGTACAAAAAGGGAGTGAGAACTGAAAAGGAAATATTGTGAGTGGAGAGCTAGATGCTGATTGCATTTACAGGAGTATAATTGCAACAGGATCCCTTGCAGATCCTGCTGCCATTGTTCCAGGAAGCATGGCAGCAACTGCTGGGTTGTGCTGCAGAGTAAATGTCTGGCCCTGAATAACTGAAGCAAAAAGTAATAATGAGGAAGTCCACCTCATGTTCCAAATTCAAATCAAATATCAGGTACAGTGGCTTTTCTGCTTCTTCAGTCCAAAGGATAAAATTACACCCCTGATTTATAAATAATAGACATTTGGTTGGTTTTTTTTATTTTAATCTAAAGAGTCCCCAGAGTTGCACTCTTGCCAAAGGTTCTTGTAACTCAGGCCAACAGTGAGAGAGAGAATGTAACAACCCTGCAAATTCCCTTGCAGAAAACAGAGCAGCCTTGGTATCCCAAGGGTTGCAATAAACATCCCCTACTCACACAAAAAAAAATTAACACGAGGGTTCTTCATGTGTGCAAGTCTTTAAAAATCCATATAATACATCTTAATGCAGAAAGATCACAAGTTTGATTTAGACTGGGTCAGGGCTAGCTATTTGCTTAAAGCAAATGCTCTGTTTACCCCGGGATAACCTGTGAGTGTTTCTGTGCCCACTTATGCTCATCCTCTCCCTGTTCAGGATGCCTGCTCACACACTGGGAAATTCAGTGAGTGAAATATACTCCACGAAGTGCCCCACATGCCCTGGGCTGGTGTGGAGGAGATCTACACATGCTTTCCAGGGAAAGAGGATGAAATTCCTACCAGTGACCCTGAGGGAGCTTCAATGAGAAGAGTATCTGACTCATTTTTTGGGGTTGGATGTCAGACAAAACATCACTCTGCTCCACTTCTGCAGATGGATTTGGGGCACAGAGCAGTATCCCAGGAAGTGACACCTGCTTGGAATGAGACTTTGCAAAGGGACAACTGTCACAGTCGCCAGTTGCTGGTTTATTCCACAGCACAAAATTTCCCAAGGAAAATGAACAGGTATATATACATTGCAGTCTTAGAGGAGTTTGATACTGTTTGGTTCTTATTGGGGGGGGGGGGGGGGGGGGGGGTTTTGGT
>VZRH01000300.1:6211-32859 GCA_013397555.1 Urocynchramus pylzowi | reverse complement strand
GCTAAAAAAAAAAAAAAAAAAAAGAGGGAGAGTAATTAAAATCCCCTCAATGTAGTCCTTCTCATTCTGTGTCAATGTTTTCCACAGGCTTAGGAGTCTGATTCAGCAGCCTATGTAAGAAGGACTGATGATCAGTGTGACACACCATGCTTGCCCCATTCCTTCTCTGTGGGACATTTCAAGAGGATTTTTCTAATCCCTTCCTACAACAAAATATTAAGAATATCTTCCTCCAGCCCTTTATACACCACCTGCAGTGCCCTGCATTAGGACTTTACCTGGGGCCATTAGATGCCTCTGCTCAAAAAGGGGCATTGCTGGGGCAAGTGAAAGGCAGCCATCACCTTCCTGCTCAACTGAAACATATGCACACACACACAGAGCGAGGTCCACCCCCCTCAGCCTTTCAGTGGGACAACACTTCATCTCCCAGTCTCCTGAATCTGTCAGCTGGTTATTTCAGCTGCACCACAAAGTCTGGCAACTAAGCCCTTTCCCTGGTCTTTCAAGTTTCTCAGCATGGGCCAGCACTGCCTAGAGAGAATCTTCTGGAAATCAAGGACTTAACATTGGAGAATCCACCCACAAAATTGATAAGCTCTGCAAGCCACAGAGAGATAAAATACCCCTCTCCCCTTGTTTCTCTTCTTTCTGGATAGCACCTAGAAAAAAACTCATCCTCTCCAATACCACTCTTTCCTGTAGTCATATCACCTTTTATAAATGTAGAGTGTGATGCTCTCCTCTACCACCAAATCCAAAATGTTTTCCTTACTGGTTTTCTTCCACACAGCCCCCTTGGGTAGGTACCCCTAAAACTTCCCCATCTCCCTCACCCAATCCCCCACATCTCCACATCCTGGGAAACAAGACACTGGACTGATCATGTCTGTGAGGTGTCCACATACAGATGCACAAATGCAATCCAAGAGCCACATTCCCAGGGCTCATTGCCTATTTCTTAGGTATGAAGTTTCCCCATGATCCTTAAAGCACCTAACTGTAACTCTCTTCACCCCCACACCCCTTTCCAGTGCTGTATCATGTATCTGTCCATGCTTCAGCCCAGTCCTTGAGGATCACAAAGCAAAAGTTCCTGTCGCATGCAAGACTGGTGCTGCTGCACCAAGCCACAGCTTTGTGGCTGGGCTTCGAGGTATGTGGTCATCAGCAGGAAACAAAGTCTGCATCAGAGCTGTGATGATTCAGGGGGTTTTAGGGTGTTTTTTTTCCTCCCCACCAGCCAATAAGAGCAGTCACAGAAGCACTTCTCTGTCAGGAAGCAGGGCAGTTACTCCTCTGGCTGTCGGGCTCCTCTTCTGGAGTGGTGGAGATGGCAGCGAACTTTGCCTGCAGCTTCACTGCACTTTGCTGTTTGGCACTCTGGAGCTTCACTGGGACTTCAGGTGGTAAGAATGGAAAATAATTGCTGTTTTCCTTGTGTTTTACTCAGCTCTGTGAGTGCTGCCACATAATGCTCTGGTAAATAACAGCCTTTCTCCCACTGCTGCCCATGCTGGCTCAGCACTGCATGGTTCAGGCTGCAGCTGAAAACCCAACTGCTCCAAAGACTTTCTCCTTGTGTAGTGAACCATGCTATCCAGGGATATCATTTAGGGGTTTAAAAGTCTTTTTATGGTTTTTACTCATTTGTCAGTGTTTAAACTCTGCATGACCTTGATTATTAAATCTAAAGGCTGTGGGTAACAATCTGACTGCTAAGTACAGATGGACACTTGAGTGCAGATTAGCTGACTTTTAATGAAGCATTAACCTGTTTCATTTCTTCCTTTGCTGAGCAAGGGAACTCTCTTGATTGCAGCTGGCCTTAAATCTTTAGAATGGGAGCTGCAGACATGAGTGTTTTTCTCTGAAGGTTTTGGTTCAGTACTACTGAATATATTTCGGTATTACTTTGGTTCGCAGATACAGAAAGAACTCAGGGATGGTGTTTGGTTAGCCGGTAGCTTTTTGTTTCTGCTGTGGTTTCCTTTGGGGGTTGTAGAGGCATGCAGGAACTCTGCCACATCTTAAATGTAAAGATAAAGCCCTAGCCTTGCTAGGGGGAGGAAGTTTTTAAAGGAGGGAGTAATGGGGAGGAGGTTTTCGAGGCATTCGGTGGGAAAAAAAAAAAAAAAAAACCCAACATGTTGCAATCGCTTATTTGTTTCACTACAGCCTGGGTGGGAGCAGCCACCAGATTGTTCTCTCATACTGCAGGAACAGGGTCCTCAAAGCAATCTGCAAGGAGGAAAGCATAAGAGAGGGCCTCTTAATACAACATTCAGCTCATATCTGCAAAAACAGCCCTTGCTTGCTTAACAACAGATGGTTGCCTGTTAATTCTAAGCAAGAAAAGGGTCTAACCCTACTATTGCCCAACAGGGGGAGGGCTGGATTTTCCATCTCTCTCTTCACATTTCCAAGTCCAGGAGCAAGGACAGGCTCTGAACATGAATGCTCTGGTCCTAAGCGACTCTCACTAGAGCAGCAAGAGTTGTGCGCTCAGATCGTGAGATCACACTCTCGTGGCCTCTGAGTATTGTAGGTGCCTGGCCAAGTTATGCTGTGCCTCTGCTCCTGCACAGCCTGGATGTTTCAGGAATGCTGGTAAGCCTAGAGCCCTGCAGTGCTATTTGACCCTCTGAGCCAAGTCTGCCTCGTGCCTGGAATGGGGCCATCACCTTACACAAATTCTAATTTTTAGGAAATGGCACTCAAGCCAAACCAGGGATGAAATGGTCAGAAAAGCCTGCAGAGAGAAAATCAGAATTACAGGTACCTCACACCAGAGAGTCTCTGGGGTCTGGAAATAGAGTACTGCAAACTATTCCAAACACTAAAAGTGATTTCAGACCTGTGTGTTTGCCATGCAGTGACCACCTTGAATGGGAATGAAAGCACACAAAGAAAACCAAATCCTAGCCTTAAGGAATCTGAGTCCCCAGAGGAAAATGGTGGGATAAAGATCTCCAACAAGGGCTCAGTAGATTTTATACCCACTTTGCTCTGGTATGAGTCATTTTCAACACCAAGTTGCAACAGGTGAATGAGGTAAAATGGCCAGTACACCTTGTTGAAAGCTGGGGAAGAAATACAACCTATAACCTATCCCCTGCTTATAATACATGGTTTATTGAGTCTACCTGTCTACAACACCTGTCCAGCTTGCTCACCTCTCCAGGTGATGCATTTCAGAGGTCTGGCCATGTATGACACTGCTGGATGTCCCAGACACTGGACTCAGGAACAAAGGCTCTTGGACTCTGACTCTTGGTTCGAATAATACAAGTAAGAGTTTTCTTCCCATACACACAGTGTGATTTCAGTCAGCCTCATTCACCCCATGCCTATAAAAGATGTCACCATGACTCAGGAGGTGTTGAGGGTTCTCAAAAGCCCCAAAAGGGCATTGTGTTAAGATTGAAAGAGGCTGTGGCTATCACCTCCTTCTACAAAGAACAGTATCTGATGTCAACACCCTCACCTCTGCAACACCTGACTTTCCAACAGGTGTGAGAGCAGATATCCAAGCAAGGTGCGGGGGAGCAGCAAGAAGAGCCCAAGCCAGCAACCTGTTCTCCACCTGGCAGAATGTCCCAGTTGCTAGGTGAGCTCAGGAAAAAGCTGGTCCCTATAGCTGTTGGGTTAGTATTGATAGCACAGGAAAAAGCAAAGCATTTCTGAGAAAGAGGAGAGCTGGCCTTGTGGGCAAACCAAGGCCCTGCTCTTCCTCAAGCTTTATTTCTGCCTGCAGACAGGTCCTGCATGGCTCTCCTGAATTACCTGTGGATGCCTGTGCCTTAAACCCCTGTGAAAAGTTTTACCCATGAGCTGAGCACTGGGTAAGATGTTCTTGCGTGAAAAATACCTTCAGTCCAAGGCTGCATGATCACAAGTTTCTGTGCCTCTTGAATCCCACCCTTGCTGCAGTGGGAAAACACCATCCCACAGAGAACAGTCTTGGGACCTACAAGTGGATTCTGGGCTGTTGGGTGAAAAAACACCCCAATACTTGCCCAGCACTGGCTGCACACCCATAGTGCCAACACAGATCACAGGCATGGCACAGGAAAGCTCATCACCTCCACACCAGACACAAAACCACCTGCAGAACATCCACTCCTCTCCAAGACATGGCCTGGGTCTCTCAGCTCCCACCTGCAAGAAAATAAGGCCATTAAGGTAGATGGGGTATCGGCCAGGAAGAGAGATGGATTTGGACATCCTTGGGTTGAAGAGGCTTCTTTGCAGGTCAAGGCATAAATCCCTGAGCACTGTTACAAGTGGGTGCAGCAATTAACACCTGTGAGAAGGATGTGACAGTATAAGTAGGATGTGCATAAGCAACACGTGAGATAAATTTTTGTCGCCTTCCATGCTGATGATGGCATGTAATTCTGGTTTGGTTTCTTTTTCTTTTTAAACAGACTTTTGATCATAAAACTGCCCCTGCAAACTGGCTTAAGTACACAGCCTGTGCTCTGTTCAGCTAGCTGTGGGTGAGAGATCTATCTGTGAAAAACAGCTAGAGGTGATAAAAAGCTTGACTTTCACAGCAGATTTAATACAACCTCTGTGTGTACATCTGTGTGCACAAGCACACACAGGCTCACTGCCTGCACGCACACAGGGTCACCTCCTACACTGGCACCCCTTGGCATTAGCAGTGGCTGGATGGCACCTTCTGCAGGATTGGGGATTTTTTCTCTTTGATTTCAGAAGTTGGAAAATGGAGAGGGAGGGAAATGTAAAAGGGGGTGAAATAATGACATCAACTGTAAGCTTCGAGCTTCTTCTAAATGATTGAAAAATAAGTGGTGCATGGGGAAAGAGCTACACAAGCAAGTAAAAATATACAGTAAATGGTTTTATGAACTGCTCTAGTGTGAAAGGTCATGGGTTAACTCCCCACACTCCTCAATTTCTATTTCCTACACACCTTGCTTCTTCACTCCATGACCTTGGTAATCATAGAATTGTTTGGGTTGGAAGGGACCTTAAAGACCATCTACTTCCAACCCCCCTGCCACAGACCAGGTTGCTCACTTTCCACATCTTCCACTAGACCAGGTTGCTCAAAGCCCCACCCAGCCTGGACTTGAAAACTTCCAGGGATTAAACATGTACCAGTGTCTTATCACTCTTTCAGTGAAGAATTTCTTCCTAACATCTGAATCCTTCTAACATAAAAATCTCAAGATGCCGTCAAAGGTTTAAGGGTGGGTGTGGGATAAAAACTTTTATCTGCAAGATAAGATATGCAAATTAAGAGCAGCAAGACTCTTGAGCCAGTGTTTGATGTGTTATCAAAACTATACTGCACTCTGAACAACATGACATATCTTTATAAGCAGTTTCAAAGTTGGTCCTTCTATAAACCAGGAGTTATACCAGAGACATTTAAATAATATTTGTGATACTCTGGCTTCTTCTAAGTAATTTTGACTCTGTTTTCACTTCTGGCAGCATCTCTTTATGTCACTTCATTTCCTAGGACTGTTTCACCATTTCAGACATGTGAACAAAAACTACTTTATAACAGACGGGAACAGAGACCTTCTGAGGTACAAATGCATTGGACAAGTAAAAGGGTTTTAGCATTGGTTCAGAGAGCTGAAGCTCCCACCCTTTCATGCCCCTGATGTGCTTTACCCTGATGTTTTGTGTTGTTTCAGGTACACATGTAACACCACCCCATTCCACCATAAGACCTGGCTTCCCTGTCTCAGTGAACACCAACAACCCCGAGGTCCGCAAGGCCGCTCGCTTTGGGGTCTACAGGTACAACAACAGCTCCAATGACCTCTTTCTGTTTAAGGAATCACAGATAAAGAAAGCCATGGTACAGGTAAGAGCAGCAAACTCCTGATGGTTCTCCAAATCGTCTTCTAACTGACCCTCCTATGGCATATCTAAGACACAAAATCCCTGATCTTCCTCAGGACTGCTAAATCTGTCCCCTACAGCACTGCTACACAGGAGGGCTCTGTGTAGGTGACACACAGTTCTCAGGTGTAGCACTTGATTCCTAGCCAAAGTTTTGGCATCTCTTTTCCCTGACCTCACTTTAAAGGAGGAAACTGCTTTTTCTAGATAGTCAGAGGGCTGAAGTACATGCTTCATGTGGAAATCAAACGCACCGTGTGTGAGAAGAGGGATCACTCCATCCTGGACAGCTGTCACTTCCAGAGGGGAAAAAACCTGCAACGGGTAGGTGTTCAATTTATTTGGGGTGCCCAGGAACTGCAGGGGATTCTTGGTCATCTCTAGCTGTACAATCCCTTTTAGTCCAGATCTGCCATGTCTTCATATGGCACGCCTTATACACGCCTCTCCTCTGCAGAGCCAGTTGGGGTGAGGCCAGGTTACCACCTTTCATGCATCCAGGGCCAGCTCCTGTCTGCAGGGAGTTGAACCAGACACATCCACCTGGCCCATATTCCTGGGTGACTGAGGAGAGTGTGCAGAAATAGAGTAGCTGCTAAATAGGTTTCCTGGGTGGGAAACATTTTACACAGGCTTTCCCACTAGACAGGATTACTTAACAAACAGTACTTTTCCTAGGATAAAGTAGGCAGACAAAAGGATGCTGTTTTCTCCTGCCCCATCACGGCCTGCAATGCTGTGATCAACCAGCAGACACCTGAACTTTCTCACCTATTCCCCTTTTATTCACAGATGCTGAGATGCTATTTTGAGGTCTGGATAACACCTTGGACACACGAAGTGCATATCCCTGTTGCCCACTGTCACCAAGACCTTTCCCCATGAGAGCCTGACTTAGAGAGGATCTCCCACCCTGAGTTTTTCCTTGCCTGGACTGCTGAGGTCAATACTGAAGTGGGGAACAGCTGTACAGAACTGCCACAGAGCTTTTCTCTCAAAGCACATGGTTGTTTTTTCCTTGAGAAAAACACTCAAAAGACAAGGCCTGCCTTGACTGAATGTCTTGCTATCCAGCTATGTATCTGTTTTTCCAAAACTAAACTGCACATGGACACGTGTTGTCATTCATTCACCATCCATCCTCTGGCTGAATGTCCAAGCACTCCCAGGAAGCTCTGTTGCACTTGTTTTGTGATGAACTTTCAAAAAGCCATGATGGAAACAAGTCTAAACCACAGCATGTGTGAATACAACACCTAGCAAAGCTTTACAACAGTGGGGTGGTTTGTTTGTATACACATACAAACACACAAGTTTTAAGATTTTCCAGTGCCAGAGAAATGGTCAGACAAATTGGTCAGGAAGGCAAGAGGGAGAGCTGCTCTTTTTTTTTAAGAAAGAGGTATGGATAAGGATGTCTTGAAACACAGACATCCCAGAAATTACTCAGTCCAACAAGTGCTTCCACTTCAATCAAAAACTAAGCTACACTGTGAAAAGGCATCACTGCAAATGCCAAGGCTAATAAATTTAATCATATTGCCAAATAATAATTCTGAGGTTAAACAGCATAGCTCCATTCAGGTTAATATACAACATTTAATGTCTGGCAGACCACAGCTTATATTCAGGTTCAGTACAATGATGGTCTTCTCTAGGTAGGCATCTACCATTCCTTCAAGTCTTCACTCTTCTTCCATGGGCTAATTATTGCTTACAATGGACTAAGGTCCCTATTAGGAAGAATTTGGGTAGCTGCCTTAAAACAACCATAAAGTCTGAGCCCATGATCAGTCATACACAGACCAGCACTTCTAAATGGGCAGGGCCCTGATCTAAGCCACAAAGAACAGTGGGTTTTTTCCCCACAAATAATCCTTTTTTTTTCCTGAAAGTTGTTGCCTTTCTGCAGCAATATTGTAACTCCTATTAGCAGTAACACCCCCACTTTCAGCCTCTTAACAACCATTCACTCAAGAAAGGCCAGTGAAGGCTCTAAGCCAAGGTCTGGGGATGTTAAGACAGACGGTATTGCTAGTACAGCTGACTATCTGCTCCAAGTAATCCCAAAGCTGGGCAAGTCTCAAGTTCTGTTTCAGAAACACCACTTGTGATGAACAGGTGGTTCAGCAGCAGCTCAAATTCAGCATCCAGTGCTGGAGAGGCAGCTGTGCTGCATCTTATCTTTGGGAACAGCAGTGTCTTGGCTGGGAAAAAACCCAACTAAACAGTGCTCTAAAGAAAGCTCCAGAAGGGCCACAAGAGGATGTAATGTGATGCTACATTTAGCCACCACCAAGAGCCTGGTGCCAAAGACAAGGAGAAAGAAAGTCAGCAATGGTGGCTTGGGCTGTCCACAAAGCAGGAAAGCCAAGCCACAGCCAAGTTTGTAGGAGAGCAAGAGAAGCCAGGAAGAGCTGCTCTTTGCATGTCAGAGGGGTTAGGAATGGTCTCAAGCCCTCTTCTCCTTCAGCTGCATGCTTCACACCATGCCAAGGGCTTCCAACCAGGCTGTCAGCTCTAGACAGTCTGGGCCAGAACAGGCTGGGCAGATCCATGTTCCTTCCTTCAGCCAGCAGGACAGCCTGGTGTTCAGGAACAGATGTCATTTGCCTCTCACGTGCCACCAAGGGGGTGAGCAGGCAGCATGCTGTCACTTCAGGTCTGTGCAGAGATGCATGCAGGCAGTGAGCATGTCACACAACAGTGTCCCCTGTGCGACCCTTCAAGCCCCTGACACACAGTGCTTCATCTCAGTCACCTCACCATGCCAATTCTCCATTTGTCAGAGCAACAAAAGTTAAAGCCAGGTGAACTTGGCCCATGCAGGCTGACAAACCCAACAGGCCTTTGCTGTTCTCCCAAGGAAAAAGCAGCATGACTGTTCAGACCTCTCTACCCAAACAGACAAGCTCCTGCTGAGAAAGACAGATCAGCCTTATGTTCAAAGCTGCATCCAAGTGTTCACTGTGACATATAATTCCAGTGTGCTTTACAACAAGAAAGGCACACTGGAATTGTAGTACCCATCATCCCCTCAGCTATGGTAACAGAGCTTTCATCAGCACCAAAGAAAGGAGCAGAGCTAAAGGCAACCGAGCTCTTTGTATCACTCCAGAGCACTCCACTGAGGAAGGATTTGGGTAATTAAAGAGGAGGACACTGCTAGCACTGACCTAAAGAACTGCAGCTAAATACCACTTCATCACAATGACATGCAATAGTCAAAAAGCCAACGTCTCTGTCCTCTGCATCTTGGTTACAATTTACACCAAGATTAACAGTTCACCAGTTCACTCCAAGGAGTTAATACCCCTGCAGACCTTGCTGGGTCTCTGACATCTATTTCAGATTACAATGGCAATTCAGTAATATTTTTAGTAAAGATTTAGGGCATGAGGTGAGAAGGAAAACTTGTTTCTGCCAGCTCTGAAGAAAAAAAAAAAAAGTACAATCCCAGCAGTGACATTAAGAGCTTGTGGGACAACCACAACCTGAGTTTTACCAGAGCTTCAAAGTGGCCAGTGATCCTCAAATGGAGATCTGCACTTGCTCAAAAGCTCTGCTCTGCCAATATTTCCTCTCATACTCCCACTTCTTAAATTGCACAGGAAACAAACTGCCTGCCACCAAAATATAAAGCATTGCTGGGTGACACTTCCCACTTTGCATTCTCTTGACATCAGCAGCTCTACATGAAGGACCTGGGAGTTCTGCCTGTACCAGATGCACCCAGTTTCACAACCTGACTGACTTTCAGAGCCCACTGACAGCTGGGGGAGTAACAGCTCCATGGAAGCAACACAAGGTTTAGCTGGCAGCAGACAGATAAGGAGACACAACAGCTGCTGACTGTGAGGAAAAAGCCTTCATAGCTAACTACAACAACTTACTGCTAAATTTTTCAGTCCCTGCCTCAAAAAAATCAGCATATTAGCAAAAATCAGCTGCCCCCGTGCTCATTCTTTTGCAGCACTGTTTATAAGCAGGCTAGATGAGAAGGCCCAGGTGTCAGCATCATCAGATCCCTGTTGAGATCACTGAGCAGACAGACCCCAGAGGCTTAAGAGGTCATTATCTCACCTGCAAAGTTTTTACTGGCACAAAGCAGACACAAATTTACAGGAATCAGATTAATGCCAAGGCTTTGCAATCACTTTCATCAGCTGTTCACACTGAGAAACTAACCTTTGCATAAAAGTGACAGGGGCACACAAGTTACATTCCAGCAGCTCTAGTACAAAAGTTTGCTCCAGACAACCAACAGGGCAGATAACTGTGGAGTAACATTTTAAATACTTTCAGCAAAATCTTCTTGATACTTGTGCCCTGCAGAAACATCTATTCCACCAACAAGTCAAAAAAAACCCTCACATTTTTTAAATGCACAGCTGTGGTGTACTCCAGCTCAGTTCCTTTCCTTGGATAGTTTTACTGCAGGACTTTACATTAGATCAAAAATTTTTCCAGGCCTTTCAGGAGACAGGGCAACATTCTCTCATATGCCATACTCTGTCCTAAAAGAAACTTGGGTAACAAACAGGAAGCAGCCTCAGGTTTCTTTGGGAGTTATGCAGAGAGAACTTCCTCCCTTTTTTAGGGAACCACAGCCCCTTTCTTCTGCCACCAAAAGACAATCATGCTCTGACAAGACCTTTGGATACCTCTGTAAATGCTCTTGCATCCAGTAAGACTTCTCACACAAGAGAAGAGCCAGCCTCAGAGCTGCAGAGGTGTCATGTTCCTGCACTCATTATCATCAAAAGAGAAGACTGACTGGCTTTTTCCAAGCCTGACTTGTTCCAGGTTTCTCCTTGCTCGAGGCAGGTGTGTCACCATCCATCTCAAATCAGCACACCACTGACTCAGCCTCTGTGGAAGTGAAATGAGCCTATAAAACCAGTCCTCACAGGAGCATCAAGAGGACTTTATGCCAGTTTGTTTATTCCACAGGCATTTTAGTGCTGCTGCTTTACTCTCTCGTTTGAAAGCCAATCAAAGATTAGAGATTTTTTTTGAAAAAAATAGTTTCTAGAAAAATACTGTTCTTAAGCTACGCTTATACTGAATAATGAGACCTGTGTGTCAGTCAATGTGTTTCATCTGGGTTTTACTACAGATCCCCCCACTTATGCATACCATGGATGGATTATCAGGATCCAGCACAGCAGGAATGGGAACCAGCTAAAATGAAGTGTTAAGGTTTTTATGAGAAATGGAACACCAATGGCCTGGTTAAGCAGCCTGTCACCATGCAAAGTTTCTTGCTTAGCATTGTGCCACCCACTACAGTTGGGACTTTGTATAGACTTCAGAGAGACTTAATCTCTCAAACTGAATAAAGCCTGTCTGTCCAGCCTGTACAAATAGAGGGAGCTTATGGTGTACAAGTCCAGTCAGTCGGCAGTACCCTAAAAAAAATTAACTGAGAACTGCACTCTGTCCAAAGGTTACTTGGTGAAATACTTTGGCAAATAAATCACTAGTGAAATCCATGTACCAAGAGGCAAAGTTGTGCTTGCCCCAGGGTGCCAAAGAATCAGCAAAAAACAATCACCACAGCAGATTTGCTTTTTCAACCCCAACTTGAGATCCCATCAAGTTTAACTTTCATATCCCACCAGAAGAGGACAAATACCTGCAAGGGCTGGCAGAGCAGTGTTAACTAGCTGGTGCTGAAGCAGCCTGCCCTGGACTGGGTTTTCCCAACAAGAGCAGCCCCTGGCCTGTACAGGAACAAGTCAGCCTGAACCAGCAGCCATCAGCTGCCACAGGACTGCTGCAGCCTGGCAGTAACACAGAACAAGGTGACAGAGGAACTGACAGGGAAGAGTCATTTTCATTTGCATAACCTTCCATTAATAGAAGAGCAGAAGGCCATTGAAATCAGGCAACATTTTTAGCATCCCCTTTTCTGATGCTTTTTGTTATATATTTATAGCAAATATCTTTCCTTTCCAAAGGTGAAGAAATGCAGCAGTAGTGTAAATTTAGGTTGGATTGTCACCCAGTGGCAGAAAAGGAGAGAGCAGCAAAAGCTTTGATTCCAAAAGTATCAATGCACTAAATCACACAGCTGCTGAAGCAACCCCTTCAGTTCTTAAAGATGTAAAACCTCTTATTTAAAATTATAGTATGCTTTGGGTTGGAAGGGACCTCAAAGATCATCAGGGACACTTCCCATGAGACTGGGTTGCTCAGAGCCCCCTCCAGCCTGGCCCTGAACACTTCCAAGTGTGGGGCATCCACAACTTCTGAGTAATATGTTCCAATCTCTCTGTTCTGTGATCCTGCCTGGCACAGAGGTGAGATTGACAGGCTGCAGTTCCCCAGGTCTTCCTTTCTTCCCTTTTTTTTTTTAATGGGGGTAATCTTCCCCTTTTCTAGCTGGTGGGAGCTTAACAAGACTACCACACTCAAATACAATGGATAGTGACTTCATCCATCAGTTCCCTCAGGACCCATAGATACATTTTAACAGCTCCTGTGCACCTTCATGTTCCTCAGGTGATCTAAAATGTGATCTACAGTGGGTGATTCTTCAGTCTCCCAGTTCTTGCCTTTCCTTTCTGCAACTCAGGCAGGGTAGCTGGAGCACTTCCTGGTGGAGAAGGGGCAAAAAACTCACTGAGCACCTCAGCCTTTGCCATGTCTCAGGTAGTTAGGTCTCCCCTTTCCTTCCAGAGAGGATCCTCCTTCTTCCTAGTGTTCCTTTTTATCACCCACATACCTGCAGAAGCTTTTCTTCTTGTCCTTGATGTCCCTGGCCATGTTTAGTTTTCTCAGAGCTTTATATCCTCTAACCTGATCCCTGGCTGCTCAGATGACCTCTCAGTATTCCTGCCAGGCTACAGCTCCTGCTTCCAACCTCCACAGGCCTACTTTTAGTATCTGGGCTTGTCCAGGTGCTCCTCGTTCATCCACACAAGGCCTCCTGGCATTTTTGCCCAGCTTCCTCTCTACTGGGATGCATCACTCCTGAGCCTGGAGGAGGTGGTCCCTGAATATCAACCAGCTTTCTTGGGCCCTTCTTCCCTCCAGGGCTTTATCCCATGGTATTCTACCAAGCAGATCCCTGAAGGTGCCAGTCTGCCCTCCTGAAGTCCAGGGCAGCAAGTTTGCTCTACACCCTCCTCCCTGCCCTAAGGAAGTTGAACTCCACCACCTCATGATCCCTGCAGCCAAGGCTGCCCTTGAGCTGCACATTCCCCCTCCTTGTTGGTGAGCACAAGGTCTACCACAGCCCCCTCGTCCCTGGCTCCTCTACGAAATTTGAGTTCTTGTCTGGAATTCCTTTGTGCTGTCAGCCATTCCAGCCACAAAATGTAACAGCACAGGCTTTCCTTTGCAATAGCTGGCAGCAAAGCATTCTCCAGTTTTACCAAGCAGAGTATCTGTTAACAGAGGAAGTCTCTGGAGATGCATCCATGATTTCCATGGTTTAGTATCACATTCCAAAAACTGCCACCAAAGCTTTCCTCATCCACCAACAGTAGATTTTACAGGGACCATTTGAGTCCATATCTATCTCCAGACACCAATCTCCCCCAAAATCTTTACCAGATCTTCATAAAAAGCATGTTGAAGAGGATTCCTGCAGCTAGCCCTTTTCTCCCTGGTGACATAGATAATGAACTGGAGACTTTCAGGACCTGGTAAAACATGGAAGAAACAAACAACCCTTTTCAGACCCATTAGAACTAGTCCTTAATAACACAGAAAATGCAACTTTCATTCATTATCTGACCTCAATGCTATAAAGAAACACAGGAGTCCACAAGTAACGATCCAATTTGATTCTGCATGTTGATTAGCAGTTAATTGCAATGTCTGATGTTACTTACACAGGGTGGGACTGAAGAAACCCAATGGCACAACTAGATTCCTAGGCATGTCCTGGATGTTGCTGCCTCTACCACAGCACCATGGTATAACATTAGAACATGCACTGTAATCACTCCTCGACAGGAGGCACTAAAACAGAACTTAACACTTGCAAGCCACCCTCTTCCACCCAAATCACACACAATTAAATTCCATCCATCACAATTCCTTCCAGAGTATGAGGACATACAGTTCCATTAACGGCGACATGATGGTGTCTGTTCAAGATGATTCCAAACAAGGCTGGGCACAGGAAAATCAGTGGATTTCCTTGGAGGAACAAAGAACTGAATGAAGATTCCTCACCATAGTCCTCAGATATGAACAGTAATACAGGCCAACTCCAGAGCATGAGCAGTCAGCCAATACAGAGGACAGTTACAGCAAACTGTATCTCTTTGTATGGCCACAGTGCTCCTGCACCTTAACAGACTCTGTCACTTTTTGTCACTTGGTCACACACTGCTTCACGCACATGCTTCCTTTGCACCTCTGGAGTAATACAGGACAGCGGGACTTCACCATGGGCGGGCAGTTAAACATGCTGGAGATCAAGTCTGCCAATATAGGGAGAGCGGAAGGATCCCAGGTAAAGGTGTCCGTTGTGTTCATGTGCCTCGCTGACATAAGCTACTGTCACTCCGTTGGGATCATGGAAGCTTCTTTTGTAGGATCCTGTCTCACTGAGTTCAACAACAAGGCTATATTTGGGTACAAACTTTGTCACAGTTTCCTGACTCAGCAACTGGAAGAAAAGAAAAAGAAAGACAATCAACAAAAGGTTTTGCTCTCCACAGTCTGTTCTCAGACATTTATACAGGCAAAGACCACTTCACGCTCCCCAGAAGTAGCAGCTAAGAACACAAGGACACATTTTGAGTAAACACTCTTGCACAGGGTTACATCAATATCTGTAAAGCCAACTTGAGAAGAAACAAAAGGATCAGCAGAAGCTCACTCTATTCCAGAGGCAGGCTGAAAGGCTGCCCACAAAATAGACAGCAGCTTGCTCTGGTGCAGTTGATGCCAAGCTCCCCACAGCATCACTCAGAGCTCCTGCACTGCACCAGGAGAGACAGGGACAGCACAGAGCTTGTTCAGCTGGAATGGAATCCTAAGCACTGCTTGCTGTTTTTTATTTTTTTGAGGACAGAAGTATTTTTAAGTCTTTGTATTGTTTAAAAAGCACCATGCTGTTTCTTTAGGCCTTAAAAAAAACACATTATCCTTGCTCATCCTAAAGCAGGGTGACACAAAAACAGGCATAAGTGAACCAGAACAAAATGTCACCTAACACCATCCACAACATACACACTGTCTCCTAGGGTGCCTAGGGAAGTCATGGGAACAGCTCACACTTCCCAAATGCTCTTCAGACACCTGGCAATAAGCAGTTTAGGCACTTCAGGTGAAGTCTTCACATATCCAAATGAAGATCCTGTCTTGCTGCATGGTTAGAGATAGTCTCTTTTTCTTTCCTAAGATCAAGATGGAAGGCAACTTAAGAGACGTGTACCTGCTACTCAAAGAAGCAAATGTTAAATTTTACTTCCTAGTAATATATAATGGCTACTAGGGGAAAGCAACAACAGTTTTAACCACAGCACCCAATTTTTTTTAAATCTTCCTGTGAAGAGGAAGAAACAGGACAAACAAATATTTATCACTTCCATTCCTCTACTAAAGGTGACATTTTTTTAAAAAAGTTCTTTTCAATATTTTTTTTTTTTTTACCTTAAATATCATCCTTTTAATCCATGTTTTTTCAGATAAGAAGTCCAACAAAGAAAATCCAGGATTGGGTCGCACAGCTGCCATAGCTACCCAATATCCTCCAGAGCTGCTTAACCTGATATTGTCTGGAAGACCAGGCATATTCTCAACAAACATATCTGCTCCACCTTTCATCAGCCCAGATACATAATACCTGAAAATTATAGATAATAGATTAGAACATCTCAGTCAGTTTAAATAATAAATGAGAGTCCCAATATTTAAAAAAAATAATTTTTCCCATTATTTTGGTAAAGAGAAATACAGCACTGCCACACACTTCTCCCCAGGAAAAAAGTCAGCTTACTCCACTCTGCTTAAGAAGCCCCTGATAGAAAGATTATGCAACCCAGACATTTAAAGTGAAATTAAAAAAAATAAATCTTGAGGAAGGTCACCATTTTTGTAATTTTTAACTAGGCTTAACTGAAGTGTAGGGTTTCCTTTGTCATTACATTCGTTTATTTAAACAATCCCTACACAGATTAGTAATAATTCCAAAGTCATACTCGCCTTCTGATTCTAGCCATGGTTGTCTCCTGCACCAGGACAAAGTCTTCTGCAGGAGAGAGCTGCACACCATTGGGAAACCTCAGCCCCACCATTAAGACTTTCACTTCTTTTGTCACTGTGTCATATTCAAGGAGGCTGAAAAAACCAATTTTTGAGTGAACGTGAATATTTATGCATGTGTTTCATTCTTCAGGCATTCCATCTTTCCTCACATGCACCACATTTAAGTTAAGAAGGCAGAATAGCCAGGAAGCATTTGTTTATGAACACAAAAGAAATAACAAGGCACTTGAGAGTAGCAGCATTCATGAAGGATTTGGGCTGAACGTAATGCTAACACCTTCACTTTTAAAACAAAGCTCCATGCCAGTCCTCTTGAAGGAAAAAGGGGAATCTCATTTATTTTGCTGCAGGTCTCATTAGCAACACCCACACAATTCTGTCACCCTCCCCTGCGCAGTGCAGTGTTTGCAAATGTGGGTTTATAAAGAGAAAAAATGTGAAGATCAAGGAAGTAGTGAAGTCCACTCCTACAACTGAGCTTACTTTACTGAGCAAGTTAAATGCCTTGGGAAGGAGATACTTGCCGCCCATCATCTGTGCCTTCCATAAGCAGGAACAAGTAGTCTTGTCTTTGCCATTTACTGCTGGAGTCAGTGAAGTAGATCTTCCTCCCATCCCTGGTCACTGTAAGATCATTTACAAATGACAACTTCTGGCCTTCTATCGGTGTTTTGGTTGACACAAGCATCTTCGTTTCACCTGGATACAAAAAGAAGAAAAGAAAAAAAAGACACACAATGTAGCCACACCAAAATGCATCTCACTTCACTTTGTGTAGATTTGGGTTACAGGGAAGTGAAGAGCTTTCCATTACCACTATGAGATCAAGGCAGAAACAAAAGTACACCAAACATGACGAAAGGTTTTATGTATCAATCTTTTTCTTTTCCTTTTATGACAACTGAAACAGCTACAACAGAGCTCTATTCATGGATCCTAGGATACCAATTTTACCAACAAAAACCATGTAATAGATACAGAAGATAAGTCACTGGTAGCTCTGATCCAGACATCCAGACACAGAGAGGAAGTGATTGCTACAAGGAAATAAATATCAAGTTCTTGCATGACTCATTTCATCCAGACAGCTTCAAATCACTTTACAAAAAAAGACAGGCATTGTTTTTTTGCCTGCAGCATCTGGCAAAACTGCAAATGAAGCCCAGATTTGACAGTGGAAGAAAACTTTGAAGCAGAAAAGTCATACCTGTGTCAGGATCAACTTCATAGAGTCCATAATAAGCATCTGCCACAAACAGGGTGTTATTTGGCCCCACTCGCATGCCAAGTGGTCTTCCACACACTGGCTCATCTTCACGGCCTCCTTAGGAAACAATTTTAAAATGGTTTTCCAAACAGAAATACATACATGTCATTCAGGGTACCTATACAGGTGTGCTGGCCTGGCTGAGATGAAGAGCCCTCCCAGTGCTGTGCTTTGCACAGGCAGCTAAAAAGGTGTTTTGGCTACTGCTGAGCAGGGCTGGCACAGCATCAATGTGTGGAATCAGCATTCCCCCCTCCATCAGGCTGGGGGTGGGCAAGATCCTGGGAGGGGACACAGCCAGGACAACTGGCCCAAACTGACCAAAGGGACATTCAATGCCACATGGTGTCAGCTGAGATATGAAAGCTAAGAAAAAGGAGGAGGAAGGGAAGCAATTATTATTTACATTTGCCTTCCAAAACAAACTGAACACATGCTGCAGCCCTGCTTCCTGAGAAGCGGTCAGACATCACTGGCTGATGGAAAATAGATAATAAAATATTTGAGGTTTGTTTTGTTTTTTTTTCCTTTGTTTGCACATGTGACCTTTGCTTCAAACTGTGGCTTATGAAAACTCTATGGCATACATATAGCACATATATTCATTTAAAAAATGATTCCTACTTTACTAGGTAGGAGTGAAGCATATATCTCCATGTCATGTTTTCACCAGCCTAGAGATAATCACAGAATCTGTCAGGCTAGTAACTAACAGCTGCCCAAGTTGGGGTAAAATCAGAAAATTGGATTTAACAAAATGCTTCTTCTCTGAAAGAATCAGTTTTACTGCAGGTTTGGCAGGGTGTGTGCTCTGTTTTTTTAATTAAATAATTTTTAATTAAAAACCTCTTTCTTTCTCTGGAAAGGTCTAACATTTTCATGAACAGCTAGTTTCTCAAGAAAAAGACACTGAAGACTTCTATATGAGGAGGAAGGGGAATTCTGCAAACCTGAAGAGTTTAGATAAATTCAAGGAGATATTTGAGTCCTGAAGAGCTAAGAACTTTAGAACATCAGCAGTCCAAAAACCTTAGCAAAAGAAATTTTTGGAGAAGGCAAAGGCTACAGCCTTTCCACTTCCCAATTCAAGGAGCACAAAAGTCCAGACTCCCCATTACCACTTTGGCCCCAAAGATACAGGGCAGCATATCCTTCCCACCTCTCCCAAGCTGCTCAAGTCCAATGGAAATGAGCAGGAGAAAGGTGATTCTTCACACCTGCCCCCACCCATATTCATGCCTAAATCCAGCTTCCCATCAGCTGTCCTACCAAGGCTGTTCTACTTATTAGGCAGCCAAGAGAGTGCTGCCAAGTCAGCCCGGAGTCTGATCATGTGAACACCCACATAAAATTACATAGAATAAATGATGAACATGCCAATGAGAGCTAATAGGGACAGCAACAATTCCTGACATTAATTTCTAACTAGCAATCAGCACAGAGCTGCAGGACCTCAGGTGAGCTTCTGTATCATTGCCACAGACAAAACTCCCATCAGTCCCAACAAACACCAGCCAGGCTTCTCAGACTGCCCAGACATTGCTGAGATGGACATTAAGCTCCCCACAGAGATGGTTCTGTAATAAATAAGCTGCTACCAGTTTTCCTCACTCAGTTCCAGAAATCCCATTAAATGAAGCAAATAATTTGTTCAGAAAGAGGTGTAGAATTCCACAAGAAATAACTGCAATTTAGCAGTGAGAAACAAAAATACCATGACCAATGCAGGATCTCTGCTAAAGTAAGTGCAGCCACAACTCCCACTGTGCTTACAAACACAGGAAGGGAAATAGGTACAACAAAATGCAAGTCAAAATTCCATAGATGGGGAAGGTGATAGTCGTTTTCAAAAAATCTCTAAGTTGCTTTCCTTGTGTCCTGGGTAATCCAAAAAGTGTGTATTGTACTCCATATCTTCCTTACCCCAACCTGCCCAAGATGACTGCTGTCCCTTTAGAACCCAGGAGCTGGAAGAAGAAGTGGGGTGTTTTAGCCCAGGCTCATGGATGCAGGTGACCTGGGGTCTCTTTAGAAGAGAAGGAACAGGCACACGGAGCTCCTCTGCTCTCCCTAGGGCTTGGGAGCAGAGGCTGCAGCTTTTTTTGGCCAGGCTGCCAAGAAAGTTGTCTGGGGCAGGTTCTCTGAGTCAAGGTAGTGCAAGGCAGCCTGGCAGGTTTGTTTATCTCCAGGCTTTGGAGAATTCTGTAACATCTTTTTGGCTGCTGTTGCCAGGGGCAGCCCCATTTCTGGGCCAGGGAGGACGTTCCCTTCAGACCTTTTTTTGCTGCTGCCACCCAGGACAGCTCCACCAACACCATCCCCTCTCTCCAGGAGCCCAGCCACTGACCCAGTTCCAGCTGCCACTGTCAGGAGAGTTCCTCTCAGGTGGTGTGGAGCAGATGGATTGGCAGCATTTGACTGGTTTTGGACAGGATTCTTCTGTTTTGTCCTTGTTCCCTGATGGCTGTTGTTTGTGGGATGAGGGGGTTCTGTGATCATGGAGGCTTGGTTGCTATGTTGATTTTTCTTTGTCAACAGGATTCAGCAAGTTTGTATCTAGTGGTTATTACTGTTATCTTGGTTGTTACTGTTTTATTTTCTAGTGAACTGCTATTTTTTCACTTACATCTCACATTCATCTCTCCTCATGGTAAAAAAGGAAGGAGTACAAGGAGAGACATTAAAAGTACAAGGAGAGACAACTCATTTTGGAGTGTCCTGTCTGTATAACTGTTCTAAACCAAGACACTTTCCCACTCACAAATTAGCTCAAGTACATTCACTCACACTTGTTTTTGTGAGGTGGCCCTTCAGCTCAGAATCTTGGTGACTTCAGCTTTCATAAATATTAGACCAGGTTGCTGCCCATTTTTTTCTTAAGATAGATACTTTTTCTGGATGGACTAATGGGAAAAGGAATGTTATTTGTGATGTACTTCACTCTTGTCTTCCTCCCAATGTTAAAATGCAGGATTTTCCACCAGCACATTATCCACGGTGAAGGCCTGGTAGTCATGACACAAAAGCTCACTGCATTCTTAAATTTTACTGCTGGAAACTGTGTACTCTGCTATCAAGACCACCCATTTTCACTATTTTGGCCCTCTGTTGTACTCTTCCTTCCAATGTTCCAATATTTTTATTCATACTTCACTGATACAAATATATTACTATTTCTGCTGCAAATTTCTGCAGAGCAAGATGTGCACCTGCAATCCAGACTGAACACAGTTTAACCAACACATGGCCTTGACCCAGACATTTTCAAACACACTGTGCTCAGGAGCTGTCACTCACCACAAGGACCGTGGCCAATTCTGGCTATTGTTTGTATTTCCCCATCTTCAATTTTGATAATCTTCCCGTCAGCTGTCCCAGTAAACAGAACATCTGCAAAAACAACTTGTGTGATTAGGTTGATCACAAAACAATACTGGTAAGCATCCTTCTACTAGGAATAAGGAGACTTCAACATTTATCCACAGAAAACTTATTCCCAGTCACATTGATTATTTCACTCATAGGTCAGCTGTCCCTTGCAGGAAGTTTTCCATAAAGAGTTTCCAACAAGACTGATGAAACCAGGCAACATAAAAAAATCAATAGCTTCAGGTAATCCCTTTAGCAGATATAGGTAAAAAAGTGTAATCTGAGGATAGAATTTACAGTAGCTTCTTCCTGGGTAATGTCATTTCTTACAAATATTTTACTAATAAATTAGAAGATAAAGAAGAAGGAAAATAAATTATATGGCACCTACTGAGCACCTCTTGCACTGAAGGATCTTTCAGTACGGGTTAAGAGTAGTTCCTAGCCTTAGCCCTCCTTCAGGAGGCACAAGAAACAACTCCTGCACAATGCTGGGTTCCCACTACAAGGACGTCATGGCATTAGAAGCACAGGGAACTCATTAAGCAATTGCTCAGAGGTGGCATGGGTTTGTGACTTGGGAAGAACCCACGTGCCACAAGAGGAAAGTACAGGATGGCACCTGTGTTGGTTACACTTCTTGCAAGAAGAATCTAAGCTTTTAGAGTTATTAATATAGAATATGAGGGAGTTATGAATATGGGATATTATATTGTGCAACAGCATTAATATGTAAATAAGCCATTTATCAAGTTGAGATTTGTTTTCTGTCATAAAAGCAAAGATCAACACCACAAAATTCATCTCACTCAGCAGCAATGAGCTTTAAAAGAACAGGTAGTAGCTTCTAAACATTAATTCCCAGTTAAGAGCTAGCCAAATGAAAAATGGGACCACTTCCTCCAAATGTAAGTAGCCTGACTCCATTGTTGATGCTCTCAGTCCTGGAAGACAGGGATTTTAAATGTGGCAACAAGATTTATTTCAAACTCGTGAAAGAGGAGAAAAACAGTATAGAGAACCTAGGTTTTTCTGCATAACACAATTACTTTTAGAAAACCTGCACATTGAAAATAACTCTCAGAGTTTGTTATCTAAGAGGTCTACTGCTGAATAAACTCTTACCAATGGAACAACGTTTAAAGAGCCTTCTTTAAAAGATGGTTTTGTCAGCGCTTACCCCCAATATTGACAATGGACTCTGGTCCAACCAGCTGGTTTTCCCACAGCCGTTCAGCTTTCTGTAACTTGGTGTTGGGCTCTAAAACACCCATCAGGAGGGGAGGCTCCTTCAAACTACAAAACAGGAGGACCACGTGAGCCTTTGCACAAAATGCAAACATTTTTGAGCAGCATATTTGATCATTTTTCCCCCTAGTTTGCCAACTCCTGCATACGTGACTTATGCTTTATATAAAGCATATTTCAAGAAATGTTGCAGTAGCATGAGCACTTGGCCTTTAGTGAAAATGCAGTTCTTGTCTCACAGAAGGCAAGAGTGCACCTGTGTAATTACAAGCTGCACTGACAGCTTGGGTAGCAGAAAATAATTTTCTAGATTAATGATTAAAGAAAGTAATTGAGCTCCTTCCATGATTAGCAGGGACACGGAACTGCACAAGGCTCAGAAACAGACTGGGTGTGGATAAATAATATTGCAATCACTCCCCAATTTCTCAATCCAGATAGAACCACTGTGCACTGTTAACTCTTGTTTGCTGAAACAGAACAACAGAGCATCCAGGAGAAGTTATGCTTCCAGAACATTTGCTTCAAAACAAAACAACCTTTCACCTTATGGGCTGAGGGTCTATAGGACAATCCAGGAGAACAGTCACTCCAAGCAGTGGCACAGCCACAGACACAGCCAAAGTCAGGAAGGTAACACGGAACACCTTGCTGCTGTAAGTACTGCCAAAACCAAACAAGAAATAGGATTAACATCCTTTTCAGATACAACAGTCCTTAAAATATCTGTAGCAACCTCTTTTCTTCAGAAAAGGAAACAGTAACACTTTTGCAAAACCACCATCCTCACCTTCAAGGTCCATTTTGAATCTATTAGGACAAGAGAAAGGTCTCAGGATACTGGCATAAAAGGCTGAACATTTTTATGTGAAGGTTTCATTCATGCTACAAGTTACAGCTGACTAAAATAAAAAAAAAACAAATAAAAAAAATATGCCAAAACAAAACAAACCGCCTGAGAAACAGGGGTTTTTTTTTGGTTGGGGTTTGGTTGGGATTTTTTTAACTTGATCTTTAGTTTTAGCAATGGTTCCTATCCAGCACAAGTTTTGAATAAAAACTTCCACTAAAACAACAAACACAGAGGAAGCTAAATAAATGGCTGCTTAACTTCCTGAGTATTGCTTTGAAGCTCAAACCCCAGAACACAAAAGAAATTAAGTATTTTCTCTTTACCCATTGAAACACAATAAAATTATTAAAACCATAAAATAAGTAAAAATTTCTTCCACGGGAGAAAAGCATATTTTGCTCTCTACAAGTTTAAGAGTAATCAATCAAGCATTTACAGAGAAAAGCAGAGAGCCAAGCTCAACAAATCCTAGCCTTGAACTGGAAAAGCAGCACATCTAATTTTAGCTGTTCTGAACCATTCATTGGCCCAGCCAGACAGGCTCCTTACAGGATCAGTTAAATAATGACAAGCAGTGCCTGGTGGTTCTGCATTAATCCCTGGACCACTTCCACTGTTTTGTCCTTCATTAGTCAATCATCCAGACAGTAGGAAATATGAACCACTGCCCAGAGCACAAATATCCGAACTGGGCAGCTACATACATGTACTTGTGGTACTGATGTCAGCATCAAGGTAACCTTTGGGATTATCAGTGACAACAGCAAGGACAGAACTAGGCATTAGGATTTAGGCAGGATTTTAGCACTTTCTGCTTTAAGAGTAGACGTCTTGAGGAAGCAAAAACCTCCCAGTCTGTGTCTCCTTGGATCTGGAATCAAGAGCAGGGTATAAAGATAAAAAGCAATCCCCAAGTTTACAAAAAGACTTCAGCTTTGGCCTGGTCTGTCCACTGTCCTTCAAGATATGAAAGCTCAACAATGTAAGATTAAAAGTACTGCAGCAGACACCTGAGAACCTCTGTGATAGCTGAGAACAGCTCACACAAAAGGAGCTGGGAATGAACAGGAACAGAATGGGAACTCATCTGCCAAAACCAACCTAATTAAAGCTCCTAAAAGCATGACTTAAGTAAGGGCCATATTTCTGATCCTCAAGCAAACTTGCAACAAACTGACAATAAAGAAAAAAGGCAGGAAGAATAAGGTGACAAGTAAACTCCCACTTCAAGCCTGCAAATTGCAAGACCTAGTTTAGACGCTGCTGAAACCACAAGAATTTAAATAAACCCCAAAAGCTTAAAACAAACAAACAAACAAACAAACAACTAAAAAGTCATCTACTCAGAATCCTTCTCAAACTACACAATATTGAATATTGACAACCCTCAGTCACTGGAGAGAATCACCGGCAAAGGTTCACCAACAGTGAAACAGAAAACCTTACTCAATTGTGTCTCTGTGATTAATCCTACATGGCCTGCAGCCACAAATCTCAATAAAGCAACTTACCAGGACTCCAGCTATAATTACAGCAATTTAGTCGTTACTACGAACTAAAAAGCAAAGCCATTAAACCAGCTCTTGAAGACAACAGTAAGCTGGCAATATGCTACTATGGTCACCATAGCCAGGCCAGGCTGCCTCATCCCCTTGGCAGAAGAGCGGCTGGGCTGGAGAGAACAGCATCTGTCCTCAAGAGTTTCTTGCCATGGCTACCAGCCAGAAAAAGGCCAGGTCCAGGAATTTCCTCCACTGTTTTCATACAGAACAGCCCCTGTGAATACTCTGGGTCAGTGATAGAGCCCTAGAAATTCAACTGATTTGAACACCAAGAGAGGCTGAAGGCAGGAGGAGCATTCTCTCAAGCTCAGAGATGCTGATGCTCTCCTCCAAAAACAAGGATGGAGTGCAAGCCATCAGCCTTTCATTCTGATGACCTGAAGGGCAGAGATAAGAATCTACAAAGTACTCAAATCAGAAGAGCTATAATGGATGGTGAACAAAAGTATTACAAGTCATCAGCTACCTTATACAATGAAAGGCAAGGCAAACACTACCACTTCCTTATTACAGCTACTGCCTTTAGTCACAATGAAGTGATTTTTTAATAAAATTCCTAAACAGAAAATTGTAAATAGAATCTTTTTTCTAACTTAGCCACAAACAGACTGTTTATTAGGTCAGACACGTGTAGATCAGTCAAAAACCTGCAGATTACTCTTTAAACTATTATCAAGACATAAACACACTAGCCACAATTACACAGGACTTATTCACACCCACAATAAACCTGTACAAGCCACATTGGGATAACTGTTATTTTTTTTGCCTGGCAAAAGATGAACAGGAGAGGAGAAGAAGGGAGAAGAAGAGGGGAGAAGAGGGAAGAAGAGAAAACCTATTTTTTTTTATTAACAGCCGTTCCTGCAGGTCGGTAGAATAGGTGAGCAGGCGCTGTCCCATCCCCTCCTCACCGTCAGCCCCCTCCAGGAGGAGCAGGAGCCCCGGGGGTACCGCCGGGCTGACACCCACGGGTGCCCAGCACCNCGTGGCGATCTCGTCGTCCGAGGTGGCGCCGCTGGACGCGGCCGATCCTCATCCCGATCCCGATCCCGATCCCGATCTCACAGCCGCCGCCGCACACCAGAACCGCGGCCCCGCCCCTCTGACCCGGCCCCGCCCTCCATCCCAGGCCACACCCACCAACCCTGGCCACGCCCATCTCTCCGGGGCACGCCCTTCAACCTGGCTACGCCCCATGAGAGCCCCCGCGGTGCCGGAAATTATTTCCTTCCATAAGAAAGTTTTGGGATTTTTGTCATTTGGATACACTGCCATACACAGTGTGGCTCTTGCTCATTCACTGGGCCTCTATTACAGACTTTTTTTTGGGATTTTGACAGATATCTGAGATTTCACTGGCAGGAAAGACTTAGGCAGAACAGTGTTTTCTGTCACCTTTTCTTTGTAACTACAAGAAAGGCACAAACAAATTTCCTCCCTAATATGAAAACATCTTGTTAGAAATGAGAAGCTTGACTCAGCCAATATATCAAGCAGTAATCCAATTTATTAATTAATATGGTAAAGTATGAGCTAAACCAGCACTGGGTACAGTGGTGGGGGTTTCCTCTCCAACTGCACGCTGATTGTTGGGCTTGCTGGTATTTATTGATCATATTCATGCATAGTCACAAGCTTTCTCAGCAGTTTCTATTCCCAATCTTTACGTCACAATTCTATATTTCAGGATCATAAATCTGTAATGATGATTGCTTGGTTCCTTTCCAATTTCTATACTCTATTGTGATCTATTCCAGGTTTCAATATCCCAGGATGTGTACCCCAGATGGTGGGGTCCAGCTTCCAGATATGGGGTCCAGCTTAGGACCATTAATCTATTATAGCGATGTCCAGCTTCCCTTTTTGAAGTCATTAATCAGCGACATTGATAGCCATCTTCCTTTTTCAGGATGTTTTCCCTGTTTCGTTAGGAGCTTGGGATAGATTCGCTTCCCTCTTTTGTTTAAGTCCTTTATACATTCTAAGGCTACAGTTTAAAAATCCTTAATACAAAGCAACATTCTAAAGCTATAATTTAAAGGTTCTTATTACAAAACAGCTTAAGAGTTATAAAAGTTAATTGCAAGCAAAAGATTGGTTCAAGGGCCTTCTTTCATGTTTTACTTTCCTTGGTTGTTTATTAGAACTCATCTTTATAACTGTCCCATTGTGGTGTTACATTTTATTTAAATGGTATGTTCTGTCTCACCCCTCGAAAATGCAC
>VZRH01000299.1:1058393-1075031 GCA_013397555.1 Urocynchramus pylzowi | reverse complement strand
TAATTTCACTGTGATAACCATTTCACCTCATATTAAGGATCATTATAGCCCTTAGTAAAACATAAGCAGATAAATTAGAACAAGCATGTAGCAGGAAAAAAAAAAATAACCCTTCTTTCATGTGAATTTGACCTGGGATTTTGAACACGGGCTCTTGAGCTCCTAAAGGAAGTGAGTACCAGAGTAATCTGCTCCTAATCCAAACCCACCTACATCCACAGAGGCCTTTCCATCAGCAATTCAGCTCCCTCTGAACACTACACTGAGTAACCTTTAAATAACATTTCTTCATACTTGCATATGCAGTGAAAATGAGAGCTAAATTAGCTGCTTTCAGAAGGAATGTTCTAAAATAATGAATTTAGACAAAAGTGAGTGCTAGAATTCTAACCTAATTCCTTTCATTTTGCACGTTACTCTTCAAGGCAATCTCAGTAAGAGCAATGAATTGTGTTTAAACAGACATTAATGTTCCTTCAAAACAAGCATACAGTTAGATCAAAGATGAGCAAACCAGGATATTTTAAAGTCTATGTTACCTTCCAACAGCCACTTTGTTTTCTAAGGCTTTGATGATTAAGACACAGAAGGCCATCTGATTCTCAGGTGACAGTAAAGATTGCACTACAAGGGAATATAGAATCCAAAAATAATCAATACAAATATTTACATCTACTTCAGTAAAATTTAAAAATCTAATACCTTTTGCATTTTTACATCTAAAACAGTAAATGCTGACTGCATGTTAAAATTTCCCTTTTACATAAGTTTTTCCTGAAAAACAAGATAGCCCAAGACATTCTCAGAACTGCCTGTCAGTCCTTTAAGACTATAAAATAATTTATTTTTCTTTGCTGCTGCATTTGAAGTGCAAGATTGTAAAAAAAAAGGTGAAAATCAGGAAGTTATAGATTGGCTGTAGTAGATAAAAGCTGAACAAAATTTCTAATCTTTGACCATCACAAAGAGTTGTTTTCTTAAGAAAAGGCTCAACTAACCCTTGTACATCATAATTCTAAATCAGTAAAATTTCAGCAAGTGTTTTAATATGGACTGATTTTTGCTTAGGTTTGATTGGTCTGGGGTTTTCCAGAAACTCAGAACAACCAACCAATGCTTTAATATGAAGGTAAAGTGTTAAATTCTGAGGTTTTTAGAAGGAAAATCATACCACCATGGTTTCCAAAACTGAAATGAAAAGGGTAATTCCCTCCCACCTCCCAATGAAAAAAAAAAAAAAAAAAAGGAAGAGAAAAAAGTATTTTTATTAAAGCAGTTAGAAGCTTCTATGACAGATGGGGAGTTACAACAAATTTAAGTGTTCTGGCTCTATTGCTTTAATGAAATCCTCACAGAGTAACTGCCTGAATCTCAAAGCAGACTAGGATTTTTCATGAACATTCCCTTGCCTGTGTAACTTCAGTGAGAAATAAACCCTGTTCCCCCAGTGAGGAATAAATCCTTAACACCCATAGTAAAATCATATTACTAAGAGGCATTTCTCCAGAAGCAACTCCTCATCTTTCACATCCTTTGTGTGTCAGGCCACCAAATACCCAAGCAGGAAAAGAGTTCCCAAATTACAACGTGCACTGGTCTGGGAAAAAAAAAACCTCTCCCAACAGAGGCACTGGTGTGATAAGCAAAGAATTTCAACTGCCCAGTATTTCACACGAGTAGGTTCTGAGATGCAGCAAAATCTTTGCTCTCTGGAATGCAGAGAGGAAGACAACAGCTTCTTCTCAGCATTCCCAAGGGTCCCATTCAAACATTTCCTCTGACATTACCAAAAATGCAGCTCAACTCCAAGTCACGTGAGTGCTGCTTGACCAATACCCTGCTTAAGGAATGGCATGAGAAATACTCTGCAGCCACTGGAGACTTGCTCTATTATTAAGCCACAGTTCAGTTTTACAAGAAGTCTAACCCTTGCTACTTATATAAAAGGAACCATGAGATCTGCAGCAATTTATTTTTAAAAAATCAGTTTCCTGCATTCTTCTGAACTGTTCTAGCTACTGTTAAAAATCAGCTACTAAATCTAGAACAGATATTTAACAGCTCATTATTCTGGTGTTAAAAGTTGAACACATTTATCATTACAAGCAGAGCTGTCTGTCTCCAGACTGCTCATGAGAGCACAAGCAATATACAAGATGAAGCTGTAATTTGAAGTCTCATCTGAGTCTCACACTCTGCTTTAGAGGACTTAGTGTTAAGTAGTCAGACTAATCTGATTTGTCTAAGAATAATCACCCTGACATGTTCAGATGTTGTAAGCACAAATCTAAGATTTTTCTGTCATAAAAAAAAAAAAAACAGGTATGCTTCAGACAGCAAGTCCCTGCTGCTTAGTTATTGAAAGATAACCTGATGAGATTTTAGAAAAACTCATATGAACACTTGAGAAAGACTTCTAATGTGATTTTCATAGGTTTACAAAGATTATGAATCAAGGGCTGCTTTAGTACTACTCATGCCTTCCAGTGCTGTCTCACAAGGTAACAACCACAATTTCTGCTGTTAATGTAAAATGGCCCACCATTTAGCAAAAAAACTTAAATAAAGGGATGACTGAAGAAAAAAAATTAAATATTGCACAAATAATTTAACTGCAGACAGAACAGGACACTTAAAGCATTGATTCTTCTGTCAACATATGAACTCTATTATATAGTCACATTTTCTATAATACAGGGGTTTTTTACAAGACATTTAAATTCAGCATTTACATAAACAGTTATCTTTACAGTCTGTCACCATACAATGCTAACAGTTCCACGAGGAATTAATTTTGTCTTTGTTTTAAAAGCTCATCTATCTGAGTCTTGTACATGTTTTTCACATCTTCCAGATCCAGTCGGAGCTCCTCAGCCTCCTCTGCCTTCTCCCCATACATCTGGAGAATGGTGTTGTACCTCTGATCCAAATCCTGCAAGGACACACGGTGTTATCTCACTGCTTGTCATTCTCAGCTTCAAACAAGCTGCTGCTGGGACAGTAGCACTTGCCAGGGGAAATAAGTGCAGCACTGCCTTATCAAAGTGTAACCACAGTGAAGCACACAGTAAACTCTTCAAAAGTACTTTGTGCTTTGAATACAGCTAGATTTATATTCTAGATGTTAAAGGAAGATATTCCAAAGATCCTAAAAAGAATCAGTGCTGGCTTCAGAGGACATACTGAAGCACCTTGAAGTTCAGTTGCTATAAGCATTAAGAACAGTTAGAAAACTACACTGTTTTACTAGAGAAATGACCAATTTGGGAAATCAAAAATTATTCCAAAACTCTTCAACTATTTCAATTTAAATTCTTAAACATTTGGATTCAATTATTTGTCCTATTTCCTGTATGTCTACCACACATATATATTCAACTTCTGCATCAACCTCAAACCCATGCTATTAATCAAAACCCTTCCTCTACTAAAAAATCCAGTTCCAGACAAGTGCCTAAATGACAGAAACCAAAATGGTCTCTCCCTGATTTAGCACACAGTCTTATGCATAGCACATGTTTCCAACAACTGTGTTTTGAAGTGACTCCCTAACCATGGAGTGGGCATTTTTAGATTCTACTATATATATTAAAAAAAATCCCACCAAAAACCAGGCTCTTCAGTCACTTATGCTTAGAGACAGATTTGAATATATTCCTAAACTGGTAGGACTACTCCTAAAAAAATGCAATTATCTACATTTTATGATGGATTTACACCAGAAATGCACTTACCTTTAACTGTGTGCGTAATTTGGGTATTTCCTTCACTTTTTCTTCAAGTTCATCATTTTGATTTGTTAATTTAACCAGCTCTTCTGCCATTATTGATCGAGTTTTCTCCAGGTTTCCAATTTCCAGCTAGGGTAAACACACATGACAAGGAGGAGAAGGAAAGAATTCACTGTATTTGTAAAACACCATATCAAAATACAAGTAATTAAGGGTTATTCTTAACCAGACTGTGAAACAGCACATCTCAGATCCACTCTCACTTTCTCCTCAAATCTTAGTGTCTTGGTTTTTTCATACTTTTCAAACAGATAGCTTTTCTGGATAGGTCCTTCCAGATAAATAAAAAAAGGAACCAACAAACCCTTCTTGTACTCATCCCTACACAGCTGTGCTGGTTCACAGAATTCTTGTAACATATACCAAGCTTTCTGAAAAGATACCTGTAGATGTGAAATCTCTCCTTCTCTTAGTTTTAGCTGTGACTGAAGGTTTTCAATTATACTGGAACCCGACCCCATCCTTATTGCATCATAGAGATTGCTCCCACTGGTAGTTATTGGTCCAAATGAATGATCATGAGGATCATCCTACAAACAGAAGGTTAGAGAAGCTGAAAATTAGACAAAAACATGCCCATTTTGGAATCTTCCCTCTCCTAATATGCTAATATATTATGACATATATCCTAATATAATATGACATAATTTAAGATTTAAAATTACACTGTGCTAGGCAAGCATTTCAATGCTTAAAGCTTGTTTTCAAAACAAAATCTTGATGTGAATAGGTACAATTTGGGATAGCTCCCTACTGGCAAGCTCTCCTGACACTTCTACAGGTGCCATTTAACATTGGCAGCATGAACTGGACTGACAGGGAAGGAGCAGCAGTAGGAGACAGCAGAGTACAGCAGTCAGTGATGCTGCCTAGGGAGCAGAAATGTGCCCTAAACCAGGAGTGAAAGTAAAAACAAATTGATTATATGTTTTACAATCACAGACATCTTACAAGCAGATTTCAGATGCTTCTGCACAAGATGTTACTTTGCCTAAGACAAATACACTCTTGAAGAGTCATTTTCTATGTTACTACAAGTTCTTGAGGAGGAAAGTAAGTGGTCTGTCAAGAAGAAAAAAACCATTATAGGTGATCTATCCTACCTGTGAGAGGAAAGAGGTCTGAAGACCTGCCATGTCCACCCCACTTATGGAACTGGAGCGGGACATTGATGGTGTACTTGATACAGTTTCAACCGTAAATGACTTTCGGTCCTTAAAAACAAACAAAGCCACCCAATATCACCAGTCAGAAAAAGAAAAAACATTCACAACATGCTAAAAGAAATTCTATAAACAGCCTCCCTTTTTCCACCAACACCTATAGAACACTATGTGATAGATTTTCTACTTGACCCACAGCTAAAACATATGAAAGTTCAACAATAAAGAATTTCTGTGCTGTAACACAGCCTATTTTCAAGATCTTGGACCTTTCAGGAAATTAAGACAGAAGCTGCAAATTACACTGAAAAAAGGTTCTCTTTCAGGTACTCAAGGGAGACTCAGAGGCAGTTTTGTATATCCAAATGTATCACAGAAAGAATCTCTCACACCCAGAAAAATGTCTCTTAGAATGAATGTTAAGGCATTTTTCTTCTTTTTAAATAAAGTGTATTAATTAAATTCCAGGATTTTTTCACAAGCTAATAATTTACTGACATCTCTTCAAAACAGACTGGCCCCTTTTTCCAGGCAGCATCTACAAGCATGCTAACCTCTGAAGGGGAAAGCACTTAGATTTGAGGACTGGAGACAGTAACAAACAAACAACAGGAATAGCTTTACTGAATACTAACTGCTAATTAGTGGTAATGAATTTAATGAGTATTGAGGATTGCTCTGTGACTTGTGACTTCAGCTGGAAAGCATGTGGAACATTACACACAGTCAGCAAAACAGGAATTCAGTGGAAGCAATGCTGGTAGTCTAAGCAAAGGAAACAAGTAGCTTCAGAAGAAAAAGGATCCAAGAGCACTCAAGGAACACAAAGGATTAAAACAACAATCCATATTTTATCTCTTCTCAGGTTAAATAGACTATTACTCACAACTTATTTCAGTGAGTCTAACACATCACCTATTTCACTGGAAAGATAGTGCCAGGTACTAAAAGTTTCAGGTATAGATGTCTACTAAAAGAAAGAAAATATCAGTAAGACTTATAAATGTTAGGTTTTGGCACCTTTTCCTTTGCTGCTTCTTGGACAAGAACAGCCTTCTTTCTCTCCTGTTCAACCTTCATCTTCTCCATTTCTAACTGAGTAGCCAGCAGTGCCTGCAAAGAGAAATACAAGCTGTTAATCTCCTGCTAGCTCAGATTACAAGCATAACAGAGATTAAAGCTGAACTAGACAATACCTTTTCTTTCTTTGCATCTTCCAAGGTTTTTGCATACTCATCTTTGAGCCCTTCTAGTTCAACCTCATACCTACACCGAGGAAGGAAAGAGGTAATGTTAATAAATAAGTATTCTCCATTCCGTTCTCTGTAGATTCAGATGCTTTTAAAACAAACACAGCTGCAAGGCTACAAAATGTTATGAATGTAACACTTTTTAATCTTTACAATGAAACAAAGTATCCTCGGCATTTTCTGTAACATTCTGCCAACATGTTGCACAGTCATATCAACACTCCACTACATTACAAAGAAATGCTGTTAATCAAAAATGAACTCACCTGCTGTTCTCATTTTCCATTTTCTTCAATTTGTTTCTCTCCACTTCCAGCTGAGCCTGAAGACGGGTATTTTCTTGCCTTAAAAGACTATTTTGAGATTCAGAAGAAGACATCTGAATTTTATTAGCAAGAAGTTCCTCTGTAGCAGCCCGTTCTCTCTCAGCAGCTGCTGCTAGAAGAGTTTGAGACTCACCTAATAGTAAGAAAAAACATAGAATTTAACCTTTTTTGATCAAACATCTAGAATATGAGCCATTTACTTATATATCAAAATTGAATTTGAGATTTTTTTTAATATGCAACTAATCTTTCTAAAAAAATACATCTTGTTTTCTTTTGTAAAGTAAATTAAATATTTTCCACACACAGACAGAGGATCAAAGCAATGCAGAATGAACAGAATTCAGACTCTTTCAGAATACAATTACAGATTGCCTCCAGAAAGGGTATAATCTCTTTAGCTCCACCTTTGGGCTTTTAATGTATTTTTCATTTATAACAATAGGTTACTACTGTATCAAATAATATATGTATCATCATCAGTTAGGTAAGTGATTCCAAATTGTAAAGTTTCTCAGCATCAAGCTCCATATTGGAATACTTTCAGTGTCTCGATGCCCTTAGATGCTGTAAGGACTTGTACACCTTACAATCTTATGTCACAGAGAGTTTTACAGAGAACCAAAGGATTACCTGTCCAAGAACCTTGGCATAACCCCCCAGGCCATTTCCTTACAGGAAAACATTTGGTGCTCCTCTCTCCTGCTCCGCCATCTACACTTTGGGCAAGTGTGAAGCCCTTTACATTTACCTTCACACATCTCACATCTTCACCCAGAGCCTCACAGCTCAGCAGAAGCTAAACCATCTTACCCAGCCTGTCAGAAAGGTTCTTTTCCAGTTTCTCCCAAGCAGAGGTCTGTGCTCCCAGCGTGGCCTGCAGGTTCTCTATCTGCCGCAGGAGGGGCCGTGTAGCAGAGGTCACACTCTGGCTCAGCTCTTGGTTCCTGCTCTCTGCTTCTTGGAGTCTCTGAAATCACAAACCAAATAGAATTAAAATCATATGATGGATTGAAAGATTCATACAGAGTTCATCTAAATAAATAGCAGCTGCTTCACATTCTAGGATTACTGCTTTACAATCTAACATTCATGGGGTTCAAACTCACAGCAAAATGTGAAATTCCAAGAGAGAAGTTAAACATTTTTAGATACATACTAGAGCAAGGGCCCAGAAATTCCAGAGTTCTGGGCATCATTTGAAACATTTTAGCAACAATCTATATTCTGGCCCTTAAGAACAATAAAAATATTCTTAAGAAGCAGATAAAGAGTCATTCAGAAGTGCATTTGCCAGCAATTTTACACAACTATCACAGAATTAATGCCTGTATTTTGTCTCCTATTAAAAAAGGACAGCACTCTATTTAAGAGGCATCATAAAAAACTAAGACATTTTTTCCACTATGTGATTTAAATAAACATCTCCATTAATATTTTTATTGCTCCTCTGTAAAAGACAACCACTGCAAGTAAAAAGGAAAATAAAGCCTCTCTTTCAGGCTGTTCATGTCATTGTAGCATTTTATTTTTGGGTTTTTACAAGTCCTCCTTGCAGATGCAAGTGGGCATCATCTGTTTGTTATAGTACCTGCTGTAGTTCACCAATTTCCTGCCGTAAATAATCTTCTTTTCTTGCTGCCTGCTGCTCCGCACGTTGCAGTGCCAGCCTCAGGTCTGCCACCTAAATAAACAAGAAATTGTTACTAAACTCTTGCCAGAAGTTATATCATCACCTATTCCTTGCCACAGTCCCACACCATTTTCAAACAGTGTTAGATAGGATATGTTTGTTTACAGGTAAAGGCTTCATTTCTGCACGCACACAAATAGTTAGACTAATTCATTTATCACTAAAAATTCTAAGAGGTAAGAGTACCACAAATTTAACATAGAGCCTGTCACAGCAATTTCATTTAGACAAGTTATAAGTACTTTTAAATAAAATTAGTATTTTAAAGGTTAGCACAACCACCCCTTAATATGGAACAAGTTCCACAGGGAAGGAATCCATTGGGTATTTGCTAAGTACACAAAAACGAGTTCCACCTGGTCCATTACATCAGGTGTACACAGCACCCCAGTGCAGTCACTTGTTGAATTAAAGAATTTATGACTGCATTTCAGACCCACCTGAATTGCCAAAGCTTCCTGCTGCTGCCGAGCCTCCTCCTGGGCCTTTTCCAGTGCTAACCCAAGCTCTTCCTTTGCCTTCATTTCCCGACTCAGGGCTGCTTCCTGAGCCTCACTGTCCTTTGTAGCATTAGCTTTATGAAGATCTGCAAGTTCCCTGGGGAGAAAGAGCCAAACAAACAAATAAACAAACCCCAGTACATTTAAATGCCAACAGCGACTTGGAAAGTAACTTTGTTACATTTAAATATTTCACAAGCATTGCACAAGAAAGAGCCACAATCTGAAGGTGTGATTGCTTTGCTTACTTGTATGCACTGTCGAGTGCAGCCTGCACACTCCTGTTCCTTTCTTCAAGTTCCTCCACTTCTGCCTGAAGTTTAGTAAGGTCCTTTTCTTGTCTCTCCACAACACTGTTCAGTTGTTTGATGCTGTCTCGATGCTGTTTCTCAAGGTCTTCCTTGCCATCAAGCACCTGTCAGTGCAGACAAGAAACATGAAACAAACCCCAGGACATGGGGCAGACAACACTGCCTGAGCACAGGGACAACAGTGGCAACCAGCTTGGGATAAAGTGGCTAAACCAATCTAACTCTTGGCAGAAAGAGAAAGGTTCTGCTTCCCTGCCTTCCCCAGAGGAGGGAGCTGCTCTTCACCACAGCTTCACACAACTCCACATCCTGGGTCTGAAATTTGTAAGGTCTTGACTCAATCACTAACTGTCCAAATTTTGGTGGTACAGGTTTTCCAGCTCACATGGTGACAGCAGTGCAAGTGCAAACAAGCAGCTGAGAAGATCCCTCACTGCAGTTTCACAAGGAATACACACATAAATCACAACTCAGTGCTCCAATAATGTGAAATGGTGAGACCCTAGCACAAGTTGCCCAGATAAACTGTGACTGCCCCATCTCTGGAAGTGTCCAAGGCCAGGCAGGATGGGACTTGGAGCAGCCTGGGATAATGGAAGGTGTCCCTGCCCATGGGAGGGGGTGGAACTGGATGGGCTTTAGGGTCCCTTCCAACACAAACCATTCTGGGATTCTGTGAAATAGAGAAATCTCCAGAAAACAAAAAAATGACAATTTATCAAGAGCCCTCCCAAAAGGCAATTTTGCAGCTACTATAAAAAGCTTTAAAAAAAAAATCAACAAATGTCTCACCTGTTTTAAATGCTGCAACTCCTCTTCCAATTCTTTAATCTTTTTGTTCTGTTTTGTGTTAATATTTTCTCTCTCTTTCTCTTTGGCTCTTAATTTCTTAATAATGTTGGAATTCTGCAGCTGCTGTTTGGAAAGCTTTTCTCCTGTGAAGAAATTGAACATGAAGCCAGTGCATATTGGTGATATTCTATGGATTCTCTCTATTCACACCAGCCTTACAATTTTTCACACAAGTTCTTAAGTTTAAATCTTTCTTATCCTGAGATACCCTTGCTACATTGAGCTACAGTGAGCTAGGATAGGATGTAAAAGGCTTTGAAAATAAAGCAAGTGAGCTCATCATGTTAGGAAAAAAATTATCTTCTCATTTAGTATCCATATTTCAATTCCAAAATGAAAAAGTATTAAAGGAGACATTGTAGAAATGCCATGAACAATGCCCTCATTAGATTTCTTCTGGAAACATGGACTGCTGTTCTGCACATGCTGGTTTTATCTCTCAGCCCCTTTTACTGCATCTTGCAGGAATCACCTCTCTAACCATCTGTACCTGCCTGACCCCTCCTGTTACTCTTTGCTACTCACTAAATGCTTCAAACATTCAGAAACATTCAACATGCTTCAAATTTAGCACTTTTTCCCCACACAAAGAAGGCTTGTGTGCAAGGCCAGTAGATTTCAAACTACTTTACACATTTTTACTACAAAAAAAAAAAAAGTTACTTCTCACCTTCCTCCATTAATCCTTTGATTTGCTCTTCTTTTTCTTTCAGTAATTCAGCAGTTTCATTGGTATTAAGTCTAGTAGCCAATTCCTCTTTAACAGTCTTTACTTCCTAAATAATAGGATAAAATACTTAGGACTGTTTATTAAAATGCATGTAGGGAAAAACACAGAGTGAGTTACACTGATCACCTTTTTCTTCTTCCCTTCCTCTCACAAGACTTTGCTTGGAAAACAATTTAGGTCGGAAGGGAACTCTGGAGATTATCTGATCAAAACAGATTGCTCAGAGCCTTATTGCATCAAGTTTTAAAAAACTCCAAGGATTGAGACACCGTAAATCCTCTGTACAATTTGTTCTGACTTCCCCATCCATTTAATTTTCTTGAAACTTTTGCAATAGAGAAAAACCAACCTGTCCTATTCACACGTAGCTACTGAATAATTTTTCTAGTTCAACTCACTGCTGTGTCAACACAGTGACAAACAGCTGAAAAATATTTGGTTTTCAGTCAGATTTGAGTTTCCTTTCTGCATTAAGCTAGAGAAATGAAATGCTGTGACACCAGGTCAAGAACATTTAAACCCCATAAACTTTGCTGCTGTAGATTTCTTTGCTTATTCCAAATCAATCTGTCATCAACCCTTAATTTTCCTCCCAGCTAATCCTCTAAAGAAGCCATTCCCATTCTTCACCCCTTCCTCACATCCCCAGGCCATTCTCCCTCACCAAGGCAAATACATATTTGGTACAAGGTGAATGAGAGCACACATTAAATCTCTTTTTTTCCCAATTAAATGAGTTCCCCAAGCTGGTTCACAGCATGGATGCAAGAACACAGAGGTGAACACCAAGCAGCCTGGATGGTTGGAAACAGCTCATGCTGCTTACGAACAGCCTCGTGCTTTTCCCTGGGTTAATGTTAATTGTTTTTTCCTCAAGAAATTCAATTGTGTCATAAACTAATAAATATTAATTTCATAAAAAAAGCCAAATCACCTTTTTAGCTGCATCTCTCTCTTTGCAGGCTAGTTGGAGCTTCTTCTCAGCATCTGCAATTCGCTGAGCAAACTCCTCTTTAAGAGATGAAAGACTGCTGCTCTCTTCTTTCATTCTAAACATTTCACTGCATTTAAAATCAACATTTCAGAACAGTTGCATGGGTATGTGACACTCCAAACAGTTTGCAATAAGTTGTCTTAAATGCTTATAAGAAATTTTTGACTTGTACTACACAGGTTAAACTGAAGTTAAAAAACCTCACATCTGTATCAGAAGTCCTAATCAAAGATCTTTATCAATTCAGTAGTTTACCCATGAAAACAACTAAATGCTTGATTTATCTTAAATATTTTGCTTGAAAAAGTCCTTTTTAGTTAACCATAATCTGTATTATATAAAGGATGAATTATTTCATCTGTTTTTTAAGTTAGGATCAATTTAGTCATTAAACAACAGCATCATATATCTGTAAATTTTATAACTCAATATTTGATCAATGATCTGGTAAATACAATTTTCCCCTTTTAACTTTAACCAAATTAAATAATTATTTCAAGTTTTTCCCTACAACTAGCCCTTCTTCCATACCTTCACTACCTACATTTTAGTCAACAAATTACTTAGTAAATCAGGTTCATCCCTCTGTATCAGGAAAGTCAGTCTCTCTTAACAGCTTATAATAAAGATAATTATTAGTAACCAAGACTGATTCACCACATTTGCCATTCCTACTGCTTGCTTACTGAAAAATCTTTCCCTAGCTCCCTCCCAAAAGAGATTTGGGTCCCAAAAAATTACATGTCTTTAAAAAAATCCCATCACAGCACATGCAGTCATTACTGCCACCTTTCACAAACAGTGCACATCCCCTGTAACCTTTGCTCCAGTCACAAAGCTCCTTGTTTTATCTATTGTCTAAGATTTTATTACAGCAAAGTCACAGTTACAGCACTGAGTGTATTTTCATACTTACTCTTTGAGGTTATCATAAGCTTCTTCCAAGCGAGCCCTTTCTTTACTAGTGCTTAATAACTGTATTTCCCTCTTCTCCAGCTTCTCACTTAATGAATCAATCATCTGGACAAGGTTTTATAGATAAAAATCAGATGAATGGGACAATTAAAACACAAGAGGGGCAGGCTTTCCCTTTCCCCCACCCCATTCCCCCCAAAGGATTATTTAAAATTGAACTGCCAATGCTTCAGGAATTTGAGGCAGAAGTCAGTGAGGATTACCATGTTTCTGCCACACACCTGAACATAAAGACACCTGTTTTCTACAGGTGTAGAAATTCTACTAAATCAGCACACATGTCTCAAGTAAGTTCCTCAACAAAATCATCAACTGTGATATTTAATTATACATAAAGTTTTTAACTAGAACTGATAGTCTATAAAACTATGGCTTACATTAAGCATTAAGACTCCCAATGTTCTTTACAGAATAATTTCTATGGGAAGGTCTCTTCTGGGAAACATTAGCACAGAGAATAGCCTCAGATGAGGGAGGAAAACTTTCACTCAGGGTCAAAAGCTCTTAGCTCACATCCTCAAAATAATTTCTTAATACTAAGTTTGGAAAGCTGAACACAGATAACAAAAATACAAGAAAATATACAAATATAAACACCAAAGAACTAAAATAACACATTTGACTTATTAGGCTTTCTGTTTGACACCCCTACTCACAATTCACAACGATGACAACCTGGTGGGTCAGGTGAAACCCACAACTATCTGATCAGAAATTTTACCAGTACTGTTCCACTGCAGGATATCAGGGACAGCTTTCTACAGGGTCAGATAGCTCAGCATCGATTTATTCATTCAAATAAGCTGATATAAGAGATACAGGACAATGTAAGAAAATGTCAGGAGTCTCATTTGCAATTAAAAGGTGTGTTTGCAATACATGTTTTATTTACCTTTTTAAGCTCTTGCTTTTCAGTGTCCTCTTCTACCAATTGTTCCCCAGCATCCTGCTGGGGCTCGGCCTCCTCCTTCACAACCTGTTCTTCAACAGTCTGCACAGCAGGAACCAAAACAACATCTGGCTGCTCAGAATTAACAGGAGTTGCACTTCTCCCACTCTCTTCCATCTCAGCTTCCTCAGCATGTAGCACAGGAGCATCATTCAAGTTTTCAGACTTATTTTTCAGGGCGTCAACCGTTTCTGTCTTTGGCACGGAAGGACTGACAGCAACAGACGCTGAAGCAGAAGCCCTGCCTGATAACTCATCATCTGAATTTATTTCACTGACACTCCTGCTATCCAAGGACTGCACACTGAATGAATCAATTCTTTCAAAAGCATCCGAGGAGCCACAGCTCTCAGTCATTTTCTGGAAGTCATCTAAGCGACTGTAATCCGCACAGGCAGACGTGGATAGGAGCTGGAACGACGTCTGCATGAGGTGAAGGCTGGATTTGGAATCTGCAGCTTCTTGTCTGGAACTTACTGAGCTCTCACTTATCACACTTTCGTGGTCCAGAACTTCAATATCACTGGTTGTGGAAGTGCCTGAGGAGAAGGTGCTGATGGGAGGTGATGGGGTATTGCTTTGTCTGTCCTCAGTCTTTCTCTCCTTCCCTTCCAAACCCAGGTCTTTCGTGCCTGCTCCAAGGGGCTGAGAAGTGCCCTCGGGTGCACCTCCTGTTCCATCCCCTCCCACACTGGATTTTTCAGTAGGAGAATCTTCAGGTTCTTCAAAATTTAGAGCAGACACCTTTTTGTCAGTAACTTCATTTGTGTTTGCTTCATGCTGGGCATCAGATTTACACGCAGCATTCTCTTCTAATTTCTCCTTGGGAGTATCAAGGCTTTTCAAGTCCAGGACAGCTATGGAGGAATCCTTCACCTCTGCCTCTGCTGCCACTGGCCCTTCCAGCTGACTGGAGTGCTGAGACTCCTTTAAAGTGCTTTTCACCTCCTCTTTGGGTCGCTGTGATTTGGCTGGAGGTTTGGACACCACTGGGTTTTTCTGTATGCTCTGCACGTCTGTTGGGGAGAGAAAGGCACTGAAGAAGTTTTCAGATTCATCCACCACCGTCCTCCTCACCGGCTTTGTGATGGCTGTGGGTGATACTGGCTGATTCTGGGGTTCTGTATTTGAGTTCAAGCCCCAGGAAGATGTGTCCCATCCTCCACTTATGAGAGAATTTGTTCCTAAAAAAAAAAGGAAAAAAGGGAGATAGGCAAAAAAACCCCATTTTGAAAGCTACAAGCAAAAGCAAATGTGGCCTCCTGCTTCCCTATGGTGAAAGGAGTCCAGGCAAAACAACATGAAAAGCTGTAGTTAAGAGAATTATACTGACTAAAAAAAGGAGGAAAAAATTACAAGGTCTTTAAAGTTATCTGCAAGTAGCACATAAACACTTCAGACACCATTACAGAAAACAGAGGGGAAAAGCTTTAAGTATTTGCAGCATTTACACTGTAAGAAGGGTTCTTGCCCTTCAGTTTTTTATTCTTTCTTAAGTTTCAGACCTTATTTTTCCTCATACACCAAGCATGAGCATGGAGCTGGCAATAAAAATCAGCAGCAGCCCAGCTGAGAAGTTTTCTCTTCTACAGAGAAATACTGAATACTGTTCAGTTCTGAAGCTGCCCTAAAACAACATCAACAATTTCAATTATTGTATTTCTTGCAGCTTTTCCAGGACTTGTCAACAGCAAGCACAAGAATTTCAGCATCAAATTTCAGTAGCATGTGAAGAAAGAAAGAGAAATCAAAAAACAATATCCAATTTTTACCTACAAACATAATCTGGGTAACATAACTATTTCAGGCTACTTAAAAACAAACTCGCTCTATACAGCAGCATCTATTAAAAACACTGAGTTACAATATTTAAAGCTTGCTTCTACTTTCAGAACAGATGATAGCTGTTGGCCTCCAATCTCAAATCCAGATAATTACTGTTTTCATTGCCCAAAATACTACAAACGTGTGATTTATTGCTACAAGCATCTGACTTATTGCTACCTTGTCCATGATTCAACAGCTTCAGCAGAAGCTCTGACTTAACTGTAACGTTCAGAACATATTTTGACACCTCTTAAAAGCAAGCATGTTTTCCCTGAAAACCAGATGCAGGCTGATCTTTGCTGCTCTTCTTATGCATTACAGAACTACCATAAACACTAAGATACAAATAAAATTTTAAAAAATTGGACAAGTCTAAAGCTTTGAGAAATTAAGCATGACAGAGTTTTCTATAAACAATTTCTGCATTTTAAGATGACACCAGACTACTTACATGACTGCCAAGCCCTCAAATGGACAAAGACATCCCAAACTGACCTGTGCTGAGCAACCAACCTGGAAAATATTTTCAGTTGCTACAGCTTTCAGTTTTCTGAAATCTCACTCTGCTGTGGCTTCACCTGGAAATAACCTCCTGCTCCTCCAAATACATATCATTTTTCTAGATACAGTTGTAACAATGACACTGATTCCAGATGACTTCGTTTCTCTTATTATTATTATTATTATCTTTAAGACATTATTTGGGGGGAAGATTTTAAGAAAAAGTCTCCTTTTTGCTCTCTCCCTTCCTAACAGCAGCTGAGAGCTGACCATTCCTTCAGGCTCTCCATTAGCACACGCACAGGGGAGACACTTCCTCATAGCCATGACAACTTTTCCACCAGCACATTCCTTTCGACAGATGTTGGAGGATTATGAACTGGAAGCCACGAAAAGTGGAAATTCCATTTGTTTCACATGGACCAGACTTTCAGCTTCTACTCTGCCCTCCTTGTTGACAAAGAGTGAATTCATGCAAGCCTCTGAAAAGAGCATGATTTCCCCTTTTATATCACTGAGCAGTGCTGACCAATTATTAGCCCCTCAGCAAAACAACCAGAAATAAATAACGCCTCGAGAAGCAGAGTTTTGAAGCTCAGGGCTACTCATGCGATAGAAGCAGGGCACAGGTGACAGCAGCCGGGCTCTGAGCTGAGCCTGCCCCGGCTTCGTGCCGGTGTCACCCCGCACGGGGGGCGCAGGAGGGGGCAGAACGTGGATTATTAAACCACAGGAGGCTCTGAATTATAAAACCGGGGCGGCTTTGTGCGGGGGGG
>VZRH01000299.1:1043638-1056911 GCA_013397555.1 Urocynchramus pylzowi | reverse complement strand
AGCAAAGAATTTCTTCCAAGTATCTAGCCTAAGTTTCCCCTTTTCCAGTTTGTACCTATTAATCCTTGTCCTATCTCCCTACTTCCCCTTGGGTTCAAATTGTACCCATTACTCCTTGTTCTATCCCCTTATTTCCCCTCATTAATCCTTATCCTTTTAAATTATGCAATTCATAGTTAAAAAATTGTAAACTTCAAACACAACTAACACATCAGACTAGAATTCACTGGCACTGCTTAAGTCTCTGACCAAAGCAGCCAAATGATGCCCCAGATTTTTTAATGGAGGTTATAAATGCTCTTGAATGTCCACAGAAAAGCCACAAACTAAGGTGTCTTTCTGATTTTTTTATTAATAAATACCTTAACAGCACCAATGATATTTGAACATAATTTTGCAATGCTGTGCATGGCGGCTGCTTGGGGACAGTGAGGAGACACATCTGTATTTTCATGTGCAGTTGATAATTTTCTCCTTTTGTGTTTCTTGAAACAAAGCCATCTCTTCCATATTTAACACCTTCCATAAAATTGATCAAATCAATACCAAATAAGAGGGAAATCCTCATTTTAATCTACTGCCTCCTTTGGTTTAAGGTGACTCAGTAAGTCTCAGGAGTGCTACAACTTGCCACCAGACTGTTGTGGTTCCTTTTAAAAATACCTTTTCTTTGCATATATGTGTGCACACATGTTGAAAACAAGACTTTTGGCCACCTCAAAGTTCCATGTGTTTGAAAGTACATTAGCATGAACATTTTGACAACAAAACCCGGGAAAAGTGTATTTCTATACATCAGAGGTCTGTACACGAATAAGCATTTATACAAATATAATCCACCAAATATTGGCTTCTACATACATTTCTGAAATATGGTGATTCACTGAGATTTCCTAACCTTCAACCATGCTGGCACTAACAGGAACATTTCAGGCTGCCTTAACACCCACAGAGTATGTTTGTTTTATAAGGTGGGCACAGATTTCTCTTGCTGTATTTGCACTTTACTTATGAATAAATTAAGTGGTAAAGTGAAGTTTGAACAACATAGTCTGCGGTGTAGTAACATCAGCAACTGCAAGTTCCTGGCCATCCACAAGACCCAGTTCTGAAACAGAAAGAAAAGCTTAATTAATTTAATTAAACCCATATGCTTTGCCTTTTCAAGAAACCCATAAAAAAATTAGAAATGCTATCCCCACAAACCATAAATATGATTAAATAAAGCTGCAAACAGCTCACTGGCTAAATTAGTATTAATTTAATTTAACCAGGAAACAGACCTTGTTGAGAAATATATATAAAACTCTACTGGAGAGTGTGTAATTTACAGCAGTTATTTGGTTGCTTTGTTGCAGTGTTCTGTGCATCTGCTTGCACTTCACCTTTTAAGAATTTATATACCTGAGAAATGTGAAACTAAAATTGAATGTGTATTGAATGTAAAAGGACAATGAAGCAAATTCTACGTCATAATGCAAGATAAAGCCAAATATCCAATATGCAAATTCTACTGCATAATGCAAGATAAAGGCAAATATCCACACAGAGGGGTGAAACTGACTTTCTCCAACTTGAAAATCTACACCTGACAGCTCCATGATACCTTTCAGTGTCTTGGAAAGATTTGGCCTTGTTCGTTCTTCAATTGAAGCTACTGTCTGCAAATTTAAAAAGAAACAAAAAAGACCAAAATATTTTAAATTCAAATTCAGTAAATTCAAGTAAACTCAGAATATTAAAGTCAATTATGTATGTTCAGATTACCTGTAAATAAAGTGTTTTATTTCCCCCATACATAGTTGCTGTGATTGCAGGAGATTTCATCTGCCTATATATAAAACATTTAAAAACAAACAAATAAACAGAACAAAACAAACAAAACCAGGCAATCAGGTTAAAAACACATTTTAAAATTACATTTTTTAAGCACTAAACTAACAAATGATCAAATTACTCAGAATGGTTGCAACTTACAATGAAGCATTATTTGTTAAGTAATCCAGGATCTCCTGCAATTTAGCTGATGGGGAAATCTCTATGTTTTGGGGAAGCTGGCTGCAGGCTGGACAGTTCTCCTATCATAAAACAGCACAAGAATACACATTATGTTAAAGATTATTTTAGAAATGCTGCTAGTAAGGTCTCAAAAGCGTTTGTGTTGTGGTTTCTTTTTTTTTAATTTTAACTCTAGAAATATTAATAGTTGCAAATATTAACGGCAAAACCCATTTCCTTCTGAAGTTTGTCACTGATTGGCTCCCAACAGCACCTAAGTATTTATGAATGACAAATTTCATCTATAAAATCCAATAGTGCAAACTTTCAGATCAATTTTTACCATAACCTCTTTTTGAGAAGATCTGCCCATGAGTCGTCTTAGATTTGAGATCTTATTTTGTAGCTCTACTCTGCAGAAATATCAGACCAGTAACACTGTAGTTTCCACTTTTAAAACTTCAGAAATATTGTTATTCAGTGCCAGGGGCCAATTGATTCAATACTGAGGTTCAGAAATACTCACAAAGTGCATAAATACAAATCAAGGAAACAACCCTTCAAGCCTTTAAGGGCACTAACCTTTCTTTCAGCTTCAAAACTGTATGTATATAATCCATCCACATCATTGAACACCAAGTAGTTGTTAAGAGGAACATATGCACTGTAATGACAAATATGTCAGTGTTGATACATGGCATTCTGCTGGAAATCATGTCTGTAATTAGTAAGAAATTAAATACCTTGTGGCTATCTTAAACACTTCCATGGCGCAAACAGCTGGAATGAGAAAAAAAAATTTCTTAACCTAGCTCTACCAGACATGCAGACATCACAGAGTTGTACCAAAGTGACAAAAACAATCAAGTATAACAATCTATAAAGAGAAAAAATAAACATCTGAAGGCAGCTGGTAGTTCTGTGCATTAACACCATACATTTGGCACTAATCTGAGTCTGTGTCAAGCCTATGTACTGTGTTTTTCAATTTTTCTCCCCAGTCTTAAATACTTTTGCTCCCTCCCAGAGTCATAACATTTATCCAGTCACATACAGCTTCTCTATGGAAAACAGAAATAAGACTGTAAGAATAAACCAGACACATTTAAAATTTACTATTATCCTCTCCAGGTTTTCAATTCCAAATTGTTGTCCCACAAAACTCTCAAGTCAGTAAAGCAGAAGTGAAATGAGTTTTTTCAGCATACCTGCAATTACTGCATTTGTAGAAGCTACTGCTGGAATAATTCGTTTAACCACCCCTGCAAAAACAAAACATACAGCTCTGGGTTTTCTAAGAAACTCTTGAGATACTACTTTTAGACAGAATAATCTCAAAGGATGGGTCCAAAGGTACTTCCAAGTGTCCAGGAATTTCAGTAACAAACAGGTATAAAGGCATGCTGCTACAGTACTTGGGCATTTTTTTATTTTAGGAATGGATCAAGCACATTGAAAAAAAAGCAGGTATCAAACAAAGAGAACTACTGAACAAACTCTGAATGCAAGTATTCTGTATTTAGCACTGAAAATTAAAACTCTGTTCTATTCCTGTTTAACTGGGGAAATGCACAAAGAAGAGATAGTTTTCTATTTGGTTAGTGTTTAAAATGCTGATTAAATGAGTGTCAACATACTGCACTTGCATGTGAACAGAGGCAGGGACAGCAGAGAGGAACAGGTGCTATAGACTTAACCAGCCTGAACTGGCACAAAGTGTTGCTAAAAAGACAATCAAGTCCTTTTGTTTCTACTCTTTGACCCAGCAAGAGTGGTCACCGTGAAATGTAAACTGTGGAGCTGCTCCAAGCTAAAAATAAAATAGCAAGAAGAATGTTCAGTTTTATCTCAGATAAGTTCCTCTGATTCATCCTGAGTGCCTGAACATCTGATTTGTCATAAAAATATTTGTGCTGGAACAGGAAACAAGCTGCTTGTTTCTGTTTTAAGGGTGAGGAGAACTATCCCAGCACAGCTGCCAGCTTAGTCATAACAAAGACAAAGAATGCCAATCCAGCCTAGGTGCAAATGCCACAACTTGGTGAAATGCCATCCCCTTACCTTGGGTGAGTCTGTAGGTAACACCTTTGATATTAAATTGTGATGCTCTTTCTAAAGACTTCTGGTAAATCCACTGTATATGTTCAGGGTCATCTCCATCCAATGCAATACCTTCTACAGTAAAGAATTTACAGACAAATTGTAATTATAAAAGTTCTTCTGAAACACAGAATTCTTTTGGTCTAAAAAAATCCCTGTTTTAATTTAAAATTAATACCCCATGAAGCTATTGAAACTTGATATTTTAAATAACCAAAGTATTATTTTTACAAACATTTTTAGTTTAAACACATCCTATACACAAACTATCATCACTGCACAATTTATAGAGCTGTTACAGGTTACATTTTAATTCAGGAAAGACACTGTGCAGTGTGAGAAACATGAGCAAATATGGAACTGGAGAGTGAGTTCAAGAAGAGGAAATCCATCTCCAGCTCAGAGGAGGCTTAGATTCAGTATGACAATGAACCACGCCAGGTTGAGAGGCAAGATTGTTTCATTAAAAGTATACACTCAACTCAAGTTAATTAAAAGGAGATATGTTCATTTAGCCCATTACAATACATTAATTACCTCCAAAAGGCTGTTCCTTTGGCCACTGCAATATCCTGACATACTCAATGCAATGCTCTGGCAGTCTGGGCATGGATGCAATGGTGCACATGGGAAAATTGACCTGGTTGTGCAGGAGATGAAAACCAGAAGAAACCATGATACATTAGGTGTAGTACTAAGAAAAGAAACCAGCAAAGCAGAAGAACATGAAAAAATGGCAATTTCACTGGCTGAATTACCTGTGGTGGGTAAAGTGCAAGCGTGCATTCAACACACGCTGTCATACCAGGAATAATCACACGGACATTTCCTTTGAAACCTTCTGTCCCTCCATCTATCAGAGGTATGATGGAACTTGGATCCAGGACACCATCTTCATAATGCAAAAATGACATCTAACAAATAAAGGGGGTGGGCGGGTTGGTTTTGTTTGGTTTGGGTTTTTAAACAAGTTGCAGGAAAAAAAAAACAAAAACTAAAACTTTATTCTTAAAGGTATAATCAACTACTGAGTGCTTAAAGAACAGTTTATTTTAAGGGTATATAAAAACACTACTTATCTGTCAGTGCACAAGACTTTATCAACCACCTTCACCGTCTACCTCCTCCCCTTACTCCCCTGATAAATGCTATTATTTGTTATATATGCTCTTATAGTTCATCAGAACAAATGCTTGGTTGGTTGGTTGGTTGAAGGTTTGATTCTTGATTTGTTGTTTTGCTTTTGTCTTTTCTTTTTTATTTTAATATAGGTAGATAGTCCAGATCATTGTTTTACGAACAAATTCACAATGATAAAATTACCAGCTTTCTGGTCACTGAATTGTGTAACAGTGCAGCTCCAAATAATGGCATTTACAAGTTACAGCATAATAAATACTGTTTGGGTAATGAAGAAAAAATTCATAATGGGAGCACCCAGAGCAGCTCTGGAACTTTCTTTCTTGATTTTCAAAAGCTGACTGCAGAAGGCCACAAGCAAGGTAACCTAACTATGAAATAATCCCTGCAGGGCATTGCACAGATGTTGGCTAACACTTCTCAAGAAAAGGGCAGGTAAGAGAGCTTGCATTTCATCCTGCTTACAGAAAGAAAAAACAAATAGGTATACAGAAAGCTGTGAGTTTCAACAGCCCTCATTCATTTTCATGACACATTCCACACAAGTATGTTTAATTTTAGTCATCTAAACTCAAGCAATAATCAGGCATAAAGAAGATTGAAAACTTTACCAGCATGCCATTTATCCATCTTCTTGCAATTATAGAGTCCAGCCCACAAACAATAATATGAAACTCTAGGGAGAAAGAAACATTATTTAAAATCTACACTAATGCAGACTTCCTAAGACAAGCAAAGTATTCAGTCCATAACAGGGACAGTGACAGTAGCTTAGCTATCTCCCCTAGACTACCTGTATCACAGGTGTATTTAAATTTTGTTTATGTGTTACTTGTACTTCCAGTATACTGTGGAAGACTAAAATAATTAGCAAGCAAACTACCAGGAAAAGCAGTGAGCAGCAACATCTGCAAGGGTCCCCTAAAGCACCAGTGGGTGTTTGTCAGGAAAACAAATTCCACTTACGTCGATAGAAGCTTTCATCCATGTCTTGAATCTTTTTAAAATATCTGAATGCAAGCCCAGTAAAGGAGTATATTTATAGTTAAGTTTACTGTTTTCCATTTGCTAACCTAAAGCCAAAATATTATCTAATTTATTACTGTAATTCTATACAACATCTTCTAAAAAACTATGTGATTTGAGATTAAATTCCCACAGCTGAAGCTGTAACATCTCACAAAACTAGTAAAGGGCACAATGGAATAGTCCTAAACAGCAAAGTTCATCAGGTGAAATATTTAGGAAGCTCAAAATATGTGCTCTCACAAAGTCCTTTAACAGGAAGTGCTGCTCTGTGTTTATAAACTAATGCCTCCTACCTAATGCTTACTCAAAACTCTCTGGTGAATAATTCCAATATCTCAGTGAAAATTACAATATTGCACCTGAATAAAAACTCAGTGGAAAAATACAAAATAATTTGTAAGCCTTTCCCATGCAGATTCCCTGTATGTTAATGGCACAGAGAAAGAATTCTCAACTCACCACTGAATGAATGTGTTTATTGGATGAGAAACAGGATGGCAGCAAAATACTTTGGATACTCTTACCACCCACAGAGTTTTCTAGGATAGTGAAGCCTCCAGGGCTTGTCTGTGAAAGGATACGGTACCACAGCACAGCTGGGAATGCGACTGTTCAGGAATTCTGCTGCAACTTCTGCCTTCGGTCGCCCCACATCCTTCGCTCTGGGAAAAACCCAAGCAATTCCAAAAGCTTGATTTTAGCAGATTCTGTCTTTCCAATCTCTAAGCATTGCAATAACGAATTAAGTAGCTAATTGTTACTTTAGGACAACTTATTTAATTGTTAAGGCATCCATCCCAAACCATTCTATGATCCCTATAAAGCATGAGATGTGAGTCAGAGAATTAACTATGGTTATCAGCACCAAAAACATCCAATGATTGTTTCACTGTACTTGGATGAAAAAGGTACCAGAAAATCTGAGATCTCAATCTGTGTGCATTTATTCCTTGGTGTCACCTTTTCCAATAGTCATTAGCTGTACCAGAATGGCAAGGAACATAGGTTGATTTTCTACATGCCACAGAGCCCAAAATAAGAAGAAATCATATAGAATTTTTAATTAATTCTGAGTACTATTGTGACATGAAGGTCAAGTAATTTTTAATGACCTCTTGTCCAACCAAAATAATGAATATATTAACAAGTTTTATTTAGGTACATTTTAAAAACCCCAGAAGTTAAACAGTGAAAATGTAAAACATCACTCACCGAAACAAAAACTGTCGATTAAGGTTAGAAACATCTATAGTATCCATGTCAATAACATGGATCTGTCTGAAGCCAGACAGTGCCTGGGAAAAGAGAAGGTCAGCTTCATTTATCAGGAAATGAAATGCTCACAAAGCTCCAGAATTCACTCCACATGCCAAAACAGCAACCTTTGGAGGAACAAATGTATTTGCTCCTCATTGCCTGTGCACACAGGTACATGTTATTCTTTGTTCAAAGGGGTTTTGCTGGGCTGCTAATGCTGCTATTCAGACAGATGGAATTAATAACATTCCAACAGTCAAAGACAATGCTCTCCTGAAGGCAATATTGTTTTGGCCTACCTAATGCTACCACAGGGAAGCTAACAGTAGGCTGATCTATAAAGGGAAACTGCAGTTTTCCATCATGGCTGGAGTAAATCAAAAGAGACCATTGGGGAAAAAAAAGCACAGAATTTAAACAAATACCATAAGCATTTCCATGCTTGGCAGGAATAGGAAAAACAAAGTTTAATTCCTTTAAAAGGCTTTTAAAAAATTCCTGTTAAGGTTTGGGACATGAACCATTTTCACATAAATGGCATAAATTAGTCTGGCATATTGACCCAGATATCAGAGTTCAAAACAAGGCAGCATTCCTCATGGCACTCAATGCTGAAGGAGTTGGCAATCACAAAAATCACATACCTAAGAACACACTGAACCTCTGACAGAAGCTCTGCCTTGTCTCCATTTGCATGAGGCCATCACTACATCTAGCTAATAATTTTACAGTAAAATTGCCTTAAAACTGTCTTGTGGTCTGATCAATACCAGTAACATCAGTCACACACAAAGAAACAACATGAACTGCAGTTAAAGGGAAATAAATGCTGTAAAACATGGGGTTTAGAGAAAAGAAATGAGTTGTGATGTGACTCTAAAAAATTTGAGTCATATACAAAATTACTTAAATTTTCCTTTAAGACTCCATCTTTTTATATGTAAAGACTTTGAAACTTTGCCCTTTACATTTTCTGAACAAACAAAGAGCTATCCCATGCATAATAAGGGATGCACAGAAATCCTTGTTCTTAAATAGAAACATGGGGAAGTAGAGTAATAGTCCAAACTACCAAACTCAAATGGGATCATAACAGTGATACACTGAGATAAATGAGTGCTTGTGAGGATAAAAACCACAGTAAAAGGGTAATTACACTTTTGCACTCAAAACAACACTTCCTTGCAGCATTATGAGCATGATTTGTCCTTAGTTGACTTCACTTCCCTAGATCTGCAATTAGGGAAATCACCACTACCAGACTGCATATAAGGCTGCACATGGACTTTTGGCTATTCTTCACACAAAGCAGCCTCCAGACAAGCTCTGAGACAGCTGAATAAGTAACATGCAACATATGAACATACCACCTTTCAAGTGCATCCTTCATCTTTATTGCCTGTATCAACATGTATTTAACACATGTTGATTAGAACTTAAAATTCTAGTAGCTATATACAACCAAAACTGCAAAATCAGCCAATTAAAAAAGGCAGTTTTGTCAAGAAAAAAAAAAAAAAAAAAGAGAAAGAAACAGAGAGTATTCTAAGAAGAAAAGAGTTAAAACACAATAATTACCAGGTTTTTCAGAAGTTCACATCCTAATCCTCCTGCTCCAATAACTAGCACTTTACATGTGCTTAACAAAAAATCAAGGGCCTGCAGAAAACATAAAACAAAAAATTAATACAATTTGTGCTTTACTTCATAACCCTTACAAACATGTTACCATAAAAGTTCAGTACCTATTGAGTTACAGATAAAGCAACTTTGCATTTGCAGGAGTAGTTACATATTGGACTTTATTCAGTTGTTGAGTTCATGCAGTTCCTATATCCCCACTTACAGAGAAGCAAGACCTTTGCTGATATCAGTATATTACTTTTATATTACTTTTGACCATGAAAAAAGCAAGGTCCACTCTTAGTATTATTTGGTTTAAGGTGACAATGCTTTCCTTCTTCAGATATTTCACTGATATATAATAAAAAATAAATCTAAACAGACAGACAACATTGCTGGACAGAAAGAATTGAAAATATTAAGTATATAACTGTTTTATGTGAATTGTTCTACTTCACCCCAATCTCCAACTAGCCAAAAATGGAACAGTACATTAAAAGGGTAACAGGAAAATACTTTCAACCATAAGCTCTGAAACAAAATGTACAACAAAATAAGAAAATCAGAAGAAATACTTAAAACAGTCTACCCTACTACACATCTTACCCAGTTCTCAAAGTATTCCTATTAACACTAATTTCTTCTTTAAGTACAATAAATTCCTCACCTATCAAATTACTTAAAAATGGATATTTAAATGCTGCTATTTTTCATGTGACACTCATAAACCAGCACAATTCATATGTTGCTATATATTTATATATGATGACAGCAAGCTTGAAGTTGACAGTGTACAACTTAAAAATACAAACTTATAAAAAGAACACAACACATTCTCCTAGGACCATAATGTTTGATTAAAACACAAGCTTTTCATGCAGCTTCAGTACTCACACATTGCTGGTGGTCAATTAATGAAATTGTTTACATTAATTTGAACACACTCTACAGATATTTGATTGAAATTAAGTCTTTCTCACTTGAGTGCCTGGCTCGAAATCAGGATGTGTGAATGGTCCAGATCGCTCGAGGAACTTCTTTACATGGTTCCAGCGACCTTCCCAGTCTCCAGAGTCCCCACACCCACCATCAACAGCCATTCTGCACAGAACACAGTAAATTCAGCTGCAACATCAGACAGGAAAAGCCACACCTCCAACTTTCTATGCAAAGAACCTAAATTATTGATCATTTGTACAAATGCATCTGCATGTTCTATATGCCTGTAAGTTATGCACATGAGCATTTGCATGAGTGGGTTTTATTTGTGGAACTAGAAAGCAATAATATAAATATGCACAGAGGGGAAAAACAACCCAGGCATTTCAATAAACCCACTGATTTAACTGTTACTAGTAAAAGTTGACCTGCAGTTTAAAAAGGGCCCAGTCTTATTACTTTTATTTCCCTCAAATTTGAAGAGGACACAGAAAAAGAGCTTGTTCCTTTAGATTTTGAGGGTGATCGTTTTTTCATCAGACAAGTGTTGTATCTTTTTTTGTCAGACTTAACAGTCTGTAACTGCAATTGTGAGGCTCTGAATAAATTACAGTAACGTGCCCCAACATCATCTTCTGAATCTTCAGGGTAGTTTTTTTTGACAAATATTTTTAAAAGACATGATTCTTGAATGTTCTTCACCCTCAAGTGGTACCATGGAATTAGAGCTGCCCCATTTCTCAGGCATCCTCAAGCCTATCTGCAGTAACAGTCTCACTTGAAATAAAGGAATGTTTGCAGTTATCTTCCTTTAAATTTTCAAGGCAGAATTTTACATCAAATACTCCAATACCCTTTTCTCCTTTTGCAGGTCACTTTTAATAGTACATAAGTATAGATTTAAATTTTTAAGAGACTTACTGGAATAGTTCAAAATCAGCTCTCAAGTAATGTTCTACTATAAGACCAACACCTATTTCCCTATTAAATAAACAGGAGTTTCACTCAATAAATATGATTATGTTCTATGTTAATAAAAAACTAAGCTCGTTATAAAAGAGCCAATCCTGAATAGCAAAGGATGTGTCACCACTGATAAAGTGTTACCTGCTTCCTCCTAGGAAGCAGTATGAAAAACACTTGTCTAATAGCTCTTGGGTAATGTTTAAAATTTATTACAAATATTTGAGTTATTCCTCGTAACTCATCTCAAAATCAAAGACAAATGTGGTGAAAACATCTGTGAGTTCCTTTATCTTCACAGAATTCAGAACTTGGACAATACAGAATGCCAACAGTAACTGAACTTACAGGCAACGGATTTTGCAAAAGATTTTCAGTAACAGGGAAAAACTTCCCTAAACTGCAGGAATAAATAAATCATAATTCACCTGTGATGTCCCTGCCCAAAGCAGCAGGTTGGAACAAAATGATCTTTAAGGTCCCTTCCAACCCAAACCATTCTAGGATTCTATGATAATTTGATTGCAGACTGAACTCTCCTCGTTAACTGTTGAGGGAAGTTACTACATGAGCAGTTAAATAAGACCTACAAAAATTATTTGAATTCATAAGGGTCTTTCAACCTCAGATGCACTTTTGTATCTCCTCCAGTCTTCACAATAATGTGAAAATACACATATTTCACATAATGGGAAATGGTGTGAATAAACACAACACTCCCTCTTCAGAACCCTCACCTCCTGTACACCAGATTTCACGAGGTGCATTAAGCACTGACTTAAGCAAATAAAATGGGTCAGCAGACATCACAAAAACTGCTTCTATGGATATCATAGTTTTTTGCATTTCTGGAAATGAGTGTGGAAGCTGTGTTTGGTGACATTAAGAAATTTTTTTTTTATTCTTTTATATAGCCCCTATAAACAGCTATGGAATAGCAGGACTGTTTTTCTGTTTACATGTGTATTTCTGTTTTGATGTGTATTTTCTTTCCTAATTGATAAAAATGCTAAGAACTAGTTTCACTTTTTAAATTGGACTACAGTTTGTTTTTTAGAGGGTTGGACATTGTGGAGATCTGAAAAACATCAGCAACTCAACCTGAGATTTTATGTTTTATTTCAGAGACAGTTTTCTCAAGTGTTTATTTTTTGTGCTGTTACAGCATGACCGGGTGTGAGAGTTCAACAACATTCTTATTTACTTCATTGAGTGATTTTCATTTGAAATTTCGTTTGAAATATCAGAGCACCACAGTCCTTATATTGCTTTAAGCTCAGACTTCTCCCTGCCACCTTCACAGCTCCAAAGCTCCAAAGCTCCATGCTTTTGGGGGACTTGGCATGCACCCCTCCCACCCCACATGCCCAGGGAATGCTGTGCCCCATCCCGACACACATGCACTGCCAGTGCCCAGGCAGGCTGCCTGCTGCTGACCTGGCCTAGAGGGACACAAGCACTTGGGATGGAATAGTTAAGGGATGGAAGCAGATGATGTTAAAGATTTCTCAACATTCGTTTTTGCAGCCTTTAAGATTTTTACAGCGTAGATTTTAAAGAGTTTTAATGCGCAGAGACAACTGTTCTGCAGTCTGAATTTTTAATTTTGCGGCCAAAAACTTAAGTCACCTGCTTCTAGCCTAGAGGCCCTCCCAGGTCCCTGACCGGCAAGGCAGCTTTTCCCCCCCTGGTCACCAAGCTCTTCAGCACACCATGCCAAGCTGCGAGCCCGCAACCCCCACCCCGCTCCGGGGCAGCCCCTCGCTCCTCTCCCCGGGAGCTTCCTCTCCCCCAGCCCTCGCTGCTCAAGGGCCCTGCCCCACCTAGGCCAGCTCTCCTGGGGCTCCCTCCTCCCTGCCCGCGCCTCCCGCGGGCCCCGCAGCCTCCTCCCAGCCCTCAGCTCCTGCGGGGCTGCGGCTCGCCCTCACCTACCCCCGCCCCAGCAAGCGCTGCCCCTGCCCCGCTCGCCCGCAGCCCCGCACTAACCCATCCGCCAGCAGCTCCTCTAGCCTCCTTCTTTTCTTCTCCCTAAAAGAGAGAGAATAAAAGAAGGGTCAGTATCGCGCTACAGAGACCGGGGAGGAGGGAGAGGGGACCCCGGGCCCGGGGCAGGGCCGGCCGAGCACACACATACAGGGCACTTACGGTTCCTCACCATCCGCCATAGTTCCCTCTGCTTCCCACAGTGCCCCGCGAGCGGCGGGGCGGGGCCGGGGCCCGCCGG
>VZRH01000299.1:998066-1041471 GCA_013397555.1 Urocynchramus pylzowi | reverse complement strand
CCGGCAGGGCCGGGGCTGCGCCCTGGGCTGGCCCCGGTGCCCGGCAGGGCTCCGCGACCCGGCCCGCTGCCACGGGAAAGGGCCCGGCCGGCCCCGGGCGGGATGTGCGAGTGCAGGGGCGGGGGAGCTGCCTTTTCCCTTCCTCCGTTCGCCTATTCCCCTCTTTCCCCCTTACCCTCTTCCACTCCCCTTTCCCCTTCCCGCCCCTCCTTAAACCTCTGGTGTCGTTTAAAAATGTAGAGGCCTGGCTTACAGCCTCCCTCGGCGGGGGGACTGGGTCGCAGTCGGGTTTGTGATGTGTTGGTGGGGTGTGACCGGCCTGAGGGCTCCCTGTGTGTTATCTCCCGTTCCCACGGGCTGCTCCTCCAGCCCTGTGCCCCAGGCGGAGGCTGCGGACGCCGCGCCCGGCAGAAGGCAGCGATGCTTGGGCTGCGGGATGTCGGTGCTCGCGGAGAACGGAGCCGCATCCTGCGCAGCGATCTGTGCTTCCTCCGGAACCGGCCCAGCGGGGCTGCTCAGGCTCAGACACGCTCAGCTTTGAATTTTAAAAAATGCGTAGATAAATTCTGCTCTCTGTTACTGTTCTAAAGTAATGTTAAGGGCAAGCCGTTCTTATTTCTGAACTAGCTCGTACAGAAAAACTTGGCTGTAAAATAAATAAGGTACCCCTTCATTTCGTTCTGGTGGGCAGGATTCAGACCTTCGAAGTAGGACCATCTGCTTGTACAATGTTGTGTCACACCCAGCATTCCTGAAGGGAATCAGGAAATAACCTCAAAATCACCTTCTGAATCAAAGGCTATGTGACTCTATTTCAGGTACTGCTCTAGGATCTTTGGTCAGAAAACTCTTAAGCAAGACATGCAGCAGAAACCATGATTAAGCTTTTAATGTGGAAACTGAAATACTCCACTCTTCTCAACAAGCAACACACAAATGCTTAAATTGGAGAACTGCCCAGCCACCAGGCCAGAGTGGCTTTGGCTGAAGTACATCTTATCTCTTATGTTGCAGAGGCTTAAAGTGATTCCCCTAAATCAATTTTTTTTTGCATGGGGTAAGCATTCTGCATCCTGTTAAGGCTTCTGAAGCTGTTGACCCAGCATCTAAGTTGATAAAGATTCTCTGGCTCACAGGGGACTTGGACCTGTGCTCTGTGCAAGGATAGGCTCAGAATCCTGCATTTTCTTCTTGATGCATATGATGGTTTTAGGTTCAGTATAGTGGCATAGGCCTTGTTCTTGTGTATTTTGGCAGGGATATGTTGCAGTGATCTTTCAGACTACTAGGCTGGCAAAATGAGACTTCCATGGTCTTGCTGTTCTCCTGCCACTTTGTTCTAGATTTGTGTGTTCATTACCCTTGTTCAGCAGCAGGATGCTGTAGCCAGCTCTTGATGAACAGGTAAATCACAGTGTGCCTGGAAAGCAGGGGGACAGCTCTTCTGCCCAAGAAGGTGGGAAAAGAATGTCAATAATTTTGGAATATCCAAACAGGGTATCTTCCTGTAAACAGGGATGGCAGCTCATCTCACCCTCCTTTTACTCACCCTCCTAAATTCCTGCTTTTGAACTCTTGATTGCTTTTCTTCAGATCAAGGGAGATTTGGCTCCCACTTATTTCCTACTAATGTGCTGAGGTGGGAGGTGGAGGAGGAAGAGAGCCACAGAAGATGGAAACTAATACCAGAACTGCAATTATAATATCTTAATATTGAGTGATAACCCTCTGTGTTGAAAACTTCTGGATGAACAAGACCTGAAATGGGATCTTTATCTCTCTCTTTTTTTTAATGCATGCCTTAGAGACTTTGGTATATGATGAACCTGATTTTTCTAACACAGCAAACAGGAAGTAAAATCAGATGGGAGAATAATTCTAAAGGAAATGGGATAATACCTCAATAGAGAAAAAGTATCCATTTACTTTAATAAAAATACTTTTCAATTGGCCAGACTGTGGCTTTGGAAGAAAGGTAAAGAAAGTTCTCCTGATAAATTTAAATTGATGACTAAGTTGTCTTTCACTTCATTCTGTAATGGGCAGGAACCCCTGATAAATGATGAATCATGGCTTTTTAGGAACTCCAGGGCTGTGTCCAGGCCTAAGGGCAGGATTATTGGAACCACTAATAAAGTGGTCTTCCTGTGATCAAAACTAAAGTTAACCTATGACCAACTCTACCTATTCATAAACCATCTAATTATATAGGCAGCCTTGAAATGCAAAGATAATATTTTCAGCTGTTGCAGTACTGTGGTTGTGCTGGGCTGACACAGAAATTGTAGCCCAGAGCTTTCTTGACGGTGGAAATACTTTGTGCCACAAAAGTATTACAGCTTTGTTGTAGGAGGGGCAGTAAACTAAACCTCCCCAGCCTTTTACCTTCTCTCCACAAGGAATGGGATAACCTTACCATGAGCACAGTGGAATTGTAATGATCTTTTCTGCATCGTGTCCCTGCCTTTCCCCCTCCATTTGCCTTCTCCTGTAGCTGCTGTTACCTGTAAATTAAGTTGTGCTTTGCAGTAGTGCAGATTTTACTTTCAGCCTACAGGACTGGGTAGAAAATAATAAATCAGTGAACAAGAAAATAAAATTTGTGAATTAGTGCCACTCCACAAATACAGGCTGGTGGTAGCAGCCACACTCCCTCCCTGCAAATTCCTTTAAGAAGGACTCTGCACTTGTCTGCTTTTTCTTTTTTTCCCCCCAACAACTCTGTTGCAGTTAGACTGCTGATAAAAAACAAGCTCTTGACAAAATTCTGCACTTTCTCCTAGTTATAGAGGAACTGGACTCCCTGTTCTTACCCTGGGCCAGGGCCCTGTCATTGTGACTCCTCTATGAATTTTTATTAAAATCAGGCCCTTCAGTGCCTCCCACATCTTGCAACTTCTCTCAAACAGTCAATTTGGTTAATAAGTGAAACTTGTCTGTTCTTCCACCTACTCCAACAAGGCCTCTCTATCATGTAGTTCAAGCTTAACTACTTTAAATTCATGTAATTTCATCTAGGCTTTTGTTGTCTTGTACTTGCTAAAAATTAGCTTCAAAATCTGACAGTTTTAAAAAAGCCTGCTGAATTTCGGAATGCTGCATCAGAGTGCTCATTCTGTCTTGGAATAATATTCTACTTGCAGCCTGAGATTTGATGTCTCTTTCCTTTGCCACTTCTTCAAAGCATCTACTGTCCATCTGTACAACCTCAGCAGTCAACTGTGTCATATTTTTTTTCCATGTTTCTTCCCCAGATCACTACCTTAGCTGATGTACTTGTAGGGATTCCCTTTGCTGGAACAAAGGCTCCAGGGCAGCAAAATGTTTAGTTTCTCTCATGCTTGATGAAAGACTAAGAATGAGAGAGCAAAACATGCATAATTTTAAACCAAGTTGCATAATAATATTGGTGCATAACTTCATAAAGGTCTGGCAGTTCTGCAGGCAGGAATCTGTCTCCTTTCTCAAAGCCATGCAAGTGAGCAACAGTAGTTACAGAAGCATTGCTAAATCCATGGATGCTGAGGACTATCCCTTGAGACAATGTGCTATTTACAGTTTTATGTGCTACCTGTAGTTACAGCTGTATAACCTCAGTGAAGCTCAAAGTATGGGGAGAGAGGAGGCAGAACTTCATCTTTCAAGTTATTTAAATTAATACAAATGAGCACATTTTAGTGCTCTAACCTGCTCACTGCTTGGGCAGTGGTGGAGCAAAAAGCCTTCTAAGAAGGAATTTTCATGCTTATTTCAGCCTAACAGAGCTGCTCTAAATTAAAAAATGTTCTCAATGACTGCCAGTCTCCTGCTCAGCCCCTTTGTTCAGACTTGCCTGGTCACATGTGAAAGAAACAGATGTGACAGCAACTGCTGAATAATCACCCCAAGACAGTCATCTAAAATGGAGATGATATGAGGATGGTGCTATCTGGCTTTGCTTTTTATGTGGCCTGTCCTATTTCTGGGCTTGTGCTGCCGGAGGCTACTTGCCTTACACAAAGGGTGTGCCTTGCCAAGCTCTTTTTTCCCTATGCTACAGCTGTATGTCCTCCCCCTCTCCTGCTGTAGGGCTGTGCACAAGTGTGCAGGTATGAAACAACCTGACAAGAAGAGGTGATGTGATAACTCACTGAAAGCAGAGCTTTTTTTGTGTTTTCCTGCTCCTGTGTGAGAATTCTGACCTGTTTTGTGATGCATGTAGGGCAGTGCCTAGAAATACAAATCCAGTTTAAAAAAGGAAAGTATTTCATCTTCATCTGTTTCTGCTGGCCAGGGGTAGCTGCCAGTACTTCTTCCCACACAAGTGCACCCCCAGCATCCCTGCTCTCCTGAGGCTGCTTCTGCTGATACAAAGTGTCCCCTGGTCCTACTTGACACAGGACAATGCCCCTGTCCCTGCAGCCATCCAGCATGTTTCTTTTCATGTGTTTGTTTTCCCTGTCTCTACTTTGTATCTCAGTGGATGCTGAAGGAAGACTGGTATGTGCAGGGCAGCAGGAAACTGAATCTGGGTGATGGCTTTTCCTTTGTCACCTTGTCCCAGCTGTACTGGAGGTCACAGCATGCCACCAGGGTTGTACCTTGTCACCACTGAAAACAAAGGAGATCATCCAGCTGGGGTGCTCTGGGCTGTTGGCACCCCCAAATGCTCTTAGTCCTGCCACACTCACTGCTTTCAGGGTCAGAGAAGTTGGTGGATTTTATGTCCAACCCTAAAAGAATTTTTCTTCCCCTAAGTCCTCTGAGCAGTATAAACTCAAGTCACCGTACCCTTGCCATGCTGGTAGTTCTGTGCATTACATTTTTAGGTATTTGAGGCCTCATAAATCCCTGCTAAAGGGAATTATATTTAGAAAGTATCTTGTAACATACTTAATGGCTGGTCACTTACCTTTCCTCTACATCTCTGAAAGACTTCCAGCCTCCTTGCCTGAGCACAAATTTGTCCTGTTGTGTCCTGACCTCTGCACAAATAAAGCCAATATCAGTGTTGGTGGTTCAACAGTAAGGTGACTTCTAGAGCTGTTACACAGCACTCTTTTTCCCCAGTCTCTTGTTCTAAAATTACATATCCCTGTTTTTTCCTTTTTAGTTTTTAGCTATTGTGCTATTGAGAGCAGTGTGCCAACAGATCTGAGTGAAACTGGACAATGGAATTCTGCCTTCCTTAATAATGCCATTGTTGTAGAAGAATTTTCTATATATGAATTTTTAGGATAATCTTAGTGCTGTAAATTATGTTGTGGGCGAGTCAAGCAGTAAAGGGTGGCTTTGGCATATGATACTGTATCCAGCACTGTAATCACCAGCAGTGAAGTCTATGGACACATGGCTGATAATGTGAATACTGGTTTTCAGTGGCAACTGTGATCCCCATCTGTGTTCATGTGGCTCTAAATGCCTTCACTTGATACTTCTGTTCACTGTTGCCTTGTACACGTTGGAATGCAGCCCACTTCAGAAAACATGTGATTCAAATCACTCTCCTCAGAAAAGAGGGATCTTCTGAATGCATTCTCCCCTCACCCCTCTTCATATCACTTACAGCCAAGGCAGTCACACAGAACCTGTGTAATACCAGAAAGAAATGTAGAGCAGAGAAGTCTTTGTCTCTTCCTCATAAATATGGAGGGATGGTTCTTCACCACAAGTTTCTGAAGTTGTAATAAGAGTAACGGGAAGCGTAGGGATGATAAGGCTTTGAGAGTATTTTCCAGGCACATGGAAAATGTAGAGTGAAGCTCTGCCTAGATCTTTGTTGTTTCCAAGATTATCTTGTCCATGGATTTTTAGCAACAGCAACAAAAAAAACAATTGCTGTGAGTTGTGTAAGTTTGGCCATTTCTGCTCCAAGACAGCTGAGGTGTGGAGGTGAATCCTACTTTAAGAATCTCATATGTCCAGTAGTACATATATAACCCAGGCACCAGCGTGGTCCAGTCATGAGTCACCTCCTCCTGCTGCAAAGGAGCACAGATGAAACTGATTTCTTTCCAGAGCAATGCTGTTCACTTTTTCCAGCCTGGAAACTTTAGATTGACAATTCAGAGCTAAATATAATCTGGCTGGCTACAGGGAGTGACTCAAATGCAACAAGCAGGTCTGGCCTGTCACCACTTCCAAAAAGCCCGATTGGCTTTTCAGCATGAGTAGCAGAAGCAGGTGGGGAACTGCTCTGAATTTTAATCTTTTTCTGTCCAGCTGTCCCATCCCCTGTTGGCACAACTGACTTGAAGAATCAAGAGCCAGTCCTTGCTCTGAAATAATTCTTGAGGGTTCTTCCTGCTCCAGGAAAATGCTCCCTAGCACTGCAGGTAGAGTGTTGGCAGTACCAGTCCAGCAGCAGATTTCTTCCGCCTGGGCCGGATGTGAAGCACAGACCACAAACCATAACATCCTCCTTGGCAGTGGGGAGGAGGGGTGAGTCACTGGGCATGGTAGCTTTGGAGCAGCAGGATGAGCTGCTAAGTCTGCAAGAGTAAACCTTGAGCATGTCTGGCGTTATCGGGGCGCTGTCATGCTGCTGCCATAGTTGTAATAGCCTGGAGGCCTCAGCTGCTGTTTAATCAGATCAGTGCATGTGAAAGCCAGAAAGTCAGAATGCACATGAATTCACATAACTTAAAGTATTCATCTAAGTGAAATACCATAGACTCTGGGTGGGTACAGAAACAAGCTCAGCAAAGTCATTGCTGAACAGTTGATTCTGAACAAGCTCTAAATACTTGGGGAGGTGGTTTGAGCAGGTGACGTTTCTGCCTTTGTCCAAAAAGGGACTTGCTGCTTATAGTCAGAGCTGATCCACTCAGTGGCTTGGTCTGCTTGGAAACAATAACACAAACCTCAGCAGTGACTCTCTTGCCAGGCCTGGCTCTTCTTCCTGTAAGACCTTTATCACATACTCCAGTTCCTTCTGACTCTCAGGCATGCTGGCTGGGGACTGGGCTTCCATCTGTTGTGCTAACAATGGCAGGCTACTTCTGCAGGTTCATACAATTCTTTTGTTTGAATGTAAACCAATGAGAAGGTTTATTCAGAAATGAGAAGTAATGAAGTAACTTCCTTTACTCAGTGTTCTACATTTCCCATTTTGCAAACCTAGACAAGATAGCATGAAGAGCTAGTTCATCTGAAGGCCTAGCCTGAGCTTGGTTTTGGTCATGTGAAGGGGAAAGATCAATCAATGTTGTCTCCATCTGCTGTCTGGATATGCTGACTCCAGGTGTGATATCAAATGAGTTGATTGCAGAGGTAGGAGGGGTCCTGGTGGGAAGTGCTTCTATGATGATGTTCTGCAGAAACTCATCATCCTGAGCTAAGCTCAGGAAGAGAACATAAAGACAAAGATTATCCAAATTCAACACTAAGGGTTTCTTCTGCAGTTGTACTTTTTACTTTATTTAGCTCCTGCTAAAGACCTTGGTGAAGGTCTTCACAATAGCAACTGCCCTTTCCATGCCTCACCTCCCTAGTAACATTACCACTGAGCTGGCTGTCTGTGGACACACAAATCATGAAGGTTCTGAAACTGAACTCTGTGGTTGTTGTTCCTCTTCTCTGCAGGTTTCTGAGTCCCCTGAACATGCTCATTGGTGGCACTGTGGTGGTGCTGGTTTTCCTGGGCTTTGTGTGGATGTCACACAACAAGGATGTGCTCCGCAAGCTGAAGAAGCAGTACCCAACCACGTTTGTCCTGGCCATCATGCTGTCTAGCTACTTCTTGATCTCCTACCTGGGAGATGTCATGGTGTTCATGTTTGGGATCACGCTTCCTCTCCTCTGTAAGCATTTGTTCTCTTCTCTGGGGGGCTGGAGGTGTGTAACTTGAACTTTTCAACCAAGTCTGCAGAGTCTAAGTCAGCTGTTAACTTTGCTGTCTGTGTCTTAAGTGGTCCCAAAGCAGAACTGGGGGAGGGGACACAAAGCAGCCCAAGCCATCTTTAATGTTATTATTAAATGGGTACCTGTGGTTACTTCAGCAGTCATTGATACATCATCATCTTCAGTGATGTCACGGTGCTGGGATGTGTCTTTAGTGCTGTGAGAACTATGCATTCCTTGGGCATTAACAATTCATGAGTGTGTTTCTGTCATGCAGTGATGTTTGTCCATGCTTCCCTGAGGCTCCGGAACATACAGAACAAGCTGCAGAACAAGATGGAGGGGATAGGCTTGAAGAAGACCCCAATGGGCTTCATACTGGATGCTCTAGAACAGCAAGAGGATAGTATCAACAAACTGGCTGACTACATATCTAAAGTGAAGGAGTAAGCAGCTGCAACGTGGCATTTCTGCCTGTTGCAGGAGTGTAGTTGCTATTTACTATTGTTCAAGCTTGCTTTCAGTTTATGTACAAAACAGGAAATGCATGTGGTACAGGTTAATAGTTGCAGGATACAGGTATTCCAAGGTCTTCAGGGCTCCTCTAAGAACATACAAACAGCAACTTTTTTTCTATTGTATAGCAAAATGTTCTGGTGTTTACACAAATACATACTAACTTAACCATGTTTGCTTGTCTCTTCTTCTGGGGTAGAGGAGGAAGAGGTAGAAACCTATGGAATGCAGTCTCTCAAACTGTCTTGTAGCAAATTGTTCTATTAAAGCAACATCCCTTTTATCTCAGTTCTAAAATACTGCAGTTTAGCCAGGTTATGCTGGGTAGCACCTTTGAGCCTGGTGATGCTCAGATGAGCTGGAATGTATCACAAGCAGGTATCTCTTGCATCCCCCAAATCCCTCCCTTAAGTGCTCAGTATTACAGAGACCACGTTACCAGCTGAACTGGCACGTGGTAAAACGGTGCAGTGCTTGTACCCAGTCTGGGCTCCTGTCCTCACCTCACAGCCCTCCTTGAGCAGCCTGAAAAAATCTAAATAGCTGTAAGCATGAAGAATACACATGGCACTGCCTGCCAGTCCCAGTAACATTTACCTTCAGGCTCTCCAAAATCCTCATCCATAGAACTGCTCCCCTCTGTAGGAGAGCCAAACTTCCTTGTGTACCAGCTAAACTCTGGCCAAGCATGGGAGAAAAAGAGATAGGTTGGATGAGCTGATAGGTTGGATGAGTTTCTACCCCATTGGTGTTTTTAAGTACTGCTACTTTAGGACTTATCTGCTTTAGTCTGCACAAGCTGTTTGTGGATGGAGGTGTATGTGTGTTTTTGAGCGTGGGTCATCTTTTTCTTTCTTCTCACCCAGAATGCAAAGATACAGGTCAAACATGCATCTGTTGACTCTGTACTTCCAACACTCCTCAAAAGGATAAACTGGATTTCAGGTTTACAAGTAAAAGCAATAAATGTCAAGATACAATTTTTGAAAACCCATTCCAAATTCATGAAGATATTTGCCTGTTAAAACTCCTGATGTTGAAAGCAGTGTGGGGGATTCTTTTATATATACACAACTTAACTGCCAGCTCTGATGGAATCATCTTGGTAACAGGAGCTTACCAACAACAGGGGGGGGAAGTTGTCCAGGTGAGACTCCATTTCAAATATTCTTGCATTTCTCTTTTCTAACCAAGTAATTAATTTAACAAAAAAGCAAGGATCCTTGAAGTTGAAGCTTTTATGTAACTTGCCATGCTGTTTTCATAGTGAACTGTGTAGAACTCTGAACATGTCATTCCATTTAAGTGTTAAGGTGATCAGTATTTATCAAAAATGTCTGTATATTCCAGCTGAAGAGTCAATGGCCTGTTCCTCACTTGTAGCGCATGGTCTTTGTTTTCAAAAACTGTTTCCACACCTAAAGAACGTAGTAGCCTATGACTTCATCATTACAGTAGCATTTTAAAAACTGCACAGTTATGAAGAAAAATAAATTCTAATGGTTGGAAACTCAAGCTTGTGCCTGTGTCTGTGGTTGGGGTGGTGGCAGATCTGCTGTCACCCTGTGGCTCGTGCCACGAGCCCCTGCTGGGGATAAGCTGCTGGCTCTGACTGTCTGTGTCAGCTTTGTTGAGGCCCAAGGGACCTCTGAGCTGAAATGTTCCAGCCTTGCTCTTGCATCCTTAAAACAGCTGCTCTACAGAGGTGGAATACTTATGGTATTTCTTCATGCAGCTTTGGTCTCTTATATAACTCAACTCTACTTAACTGGGATTTCAGATTCCTGTTAATTACCTGAGAGGGATTTCTGCTTCTAGGATTACTGAGAGCTGTGCCTTGAGCAGTACTAGTACCAGCTCTGCTGCAGTCAAACTAATGGTGTGATCTCTGTGTCTGCCTCCCTCCTCCTGTGATCACTGAGAGGCTGCTCGGTGGGAGAGCATGGATCAGAGCAGTTTCACAGGTCATGCTCTATCCACCCTGGAAATTCACGTTTGGCAGCTTCTGGGTGTAGCAGTAATTGGTGCCTGGCAGCTTGAATTGGAGATTGTAAAGCACTATATTATATATTCCTTTGTGCTTCCCTGTCCCAACTGCTGCAGTCTGAGCTGCACCAGCCTGGCCTTGAAGCCAGTCTGGAGAGCAGCGTGCTCCAGAGCTTTCCTGGGCAGTTACTTGGTGCATTTGTCACTTGCTGCTGTGCTCTGTGCAAGGGCTTGCTTGGAAGTACCAAGCTTCTTTTCCTGCTCTTCTTTACAAAAAGAGAGGGCTGCAATGAAAATTACTTTCTTTTTTTTATGTCACTTCCCTGTTACATGATGCTTCAAAGCTACTTGCTCTCTCCTGGGCAATACAGAAACCAGCTGTCCCAAGTTTGGGGCATTACGTTTGCAAACAGAAGCAGAGCTGAGAAGGAGCTTTACAAGTTAGGAAGGTGGAGATTGGAAAGAGACCAGGTGATAGGTACCAAAAGACAAGAACAAGTGAAAATTGGAACAAGTGATAATAGAGACTACCTTGGATTCAAGAGGTCCTGGACATTGCTGATACTACATGTTTATTAAAATAAACATGGGAAGGGGGAGCAGGGTGGGACTGGGATTTAGCTGCCAGTGAAGAGTGAGTGCTAAGAGTTACCACTCAGAGATGAACTCACCTGAAGGAAATCCTGCCAGGAGCTACAAAGCTGTGCCTTTGGATCAAGCAGCCACCAGAAGGTGCATTTTAGCACAGGGAAAGCCTTTGTTCTTTCCCTGTGCCTTATAGCTTTAAAAAACAAAGAAAAAAGTCCCTAAAACAATTGGTCTTTTGTGGATGTATTTCACAAGAGTGTGACTTACCTGCAGCTGCTGTAAGACAGCAGAAGAACTTAATGTTACCATAAAGAGGGAGGAGAAAAAAAAATCACAAAAATATTAAGGAAAAACTGAGTTGTGTATATATAGGTTTTACCCCTTCAAATCCATCTCTGTCAGGACGTGACATGCTATTCACACATCATACTAGGAGGAGTTAGGAGTTTCTTAAACCCCTGGAAAAGAGGTGAGGCTCATCCTCCTGCCACAAAAACAGTGTGAAGACCTAAAATGGCATTTCAGTGCTCTCCATGGTGGCTGCGATTAAGGATTGCAGTAAGAGAGTGGTGAATCACAGGGAATGAACATCACAGTTCTCAAAGCAGAGCATGGCATCATCTTTTAAATGCTGATCAGGTATAATACCCACTAGACATTGTTCTGAAATAGAGGGAGCTTGGAAGGTGTTTGTTGTACCAGAGCAGTCATTCCGTGAGTGCTTTGTTAGCAATGGAAGTGCTGCACACTTCTTACAGAGAATGCTTTATTTCATTTCTGTTTCCTTAGCCTAAAAAATGAAGCTGTATACATGGAAACCAAATACATTTCTCATGGACAAGAGAGTAATAAAGTAGCATGTGTGTGAAAAGAAAGATAAGATAAAGCACAGCATGTTCCTGCAGAATCTGACAGCAGAAGGACAACGTGGAAGAAAAATAGTTTGCTGACAAACTAGAAAGACAAGGTTATTGATGCCTCTGAGAAAATACTCCCACAACAAACTGAAGCCTCAAATCCACTTGGCAGACAGATGGCAGCGGGATTGTTTGATACCTGATGGAACCACTTAGCACTGACTTTTCCCATGCCAGCCGTTTTCACCACACTTACACAAGTGTGTATCACAAGCTTTGTTCCCAAAGAGTTGAATACACCACCTGGGTTCTGCAGAAAACATCTGCTGAAACAGTTGTAAGCAAAACTTGAGTAGTCCTTATTCCAAGTTGTTTTCTTCAGGTCAGTCTGGTCTCTCACTCCAGCTGCTTTGGCAACGGCACCTGGGCAAGGACATGAAGTATTTAGGAGGAGGAAATTTCTCAGCCTTATTTATCAGGCCAGTTTAGTCTAATACAAACTCCCAGAAACTAAAATATAACAGCTGGGAACTCCAAGGATCTCTGGTTGGGAGCTCTCTTTTGTTTGGAATGCCTCACTTGATGTTTACAATGCTTAAGGTCCAGGAAATCAATTTGAAGTCCTTGAGTCCCACCACAGAGAGAACAATCACCCAACTCAGCTCAAGCAGCAAAACTCCATTTCAGAAATAGAGCTGAGGGAATTGAGGCAAAAAGGAGTTACCAAGATCATGGAGGATGAAGAGAATAACACCCTAATGCCCCAAATCCAAGCCAAGTGGCCTGATGACAGAAGCCAAAAAAGAACCAACCCAAAAAATCCCCAAACAATCCACCAAAACAAACCACCCCAAGCCCCCAAATATATGTGTCCATCATTTCATCTTTCCAAGGGCTGTGATAGCTATTGTTATCTGGCATACTTAGAATGCACCATGAATTGATCCCTCTGCCTTTAACCCCTCAGCTCTCATGGATAAAATCCTCCTGATCATTTTGGGGGGCATGGCTGGGGCTCAGTATTGTCCCTGGCATGTGGCAGCAACTGAGTTTCTCAACCATTGCTGTGCAAAATAAAGGCTGTGCCTGGCAGAGAATGAGTGCCATTGTCCTTCAGCTTCCTGGGAGCTGGGAAGGCAACTCCCACAGCCATGAAGGACCAACCTGCTGACACCAGCACAATCTGTGAGCTTTCCACAAGCAGGTCTTGTTGTCTGGGATGTGGAACCAAAATGCAAATCCTAGGCTGGCCCAGAAAGGCCAGAAATGCCCTGAGGAGAGGCCTTGGCTGCAGCCAAGTTGAACTGGCCAGCAGAAACTCAGAACCCCAAAACTTGCCTAGGGGACAGAATGTTCAGGGTAATCCTGGACCAGAATCTGAGGTCACTGCAGAACCTGAACCTGCCAAAATATCAGCACAAACTACTCTGTCTGGAATTACTGAGGAAATAATTGTTTCTTTGTAGGTATAAATGAAAGCAAAATTAGGCCCACTATATTAAAATGTCAATATTGAAAGAAAAAATAATTACAATATACCACTTGACTATTTTTAACTACAAGGGATTTTCTGTCCTCTTCCTCGAGCCTTGGCAGCACACACAGGCATCAAGCTACAAATACATCAGCCAATGATGAATCAATGAATCAATTCAATTCCCTTGAATCAATGCAAGGGAATATAACAGGTCAGGAGAGAAAGAGGTTAAATCTGGTGGCCAGCATTTTGAGAAGCAGCCCATGAATTTGGTACCCAAGTGAGACCATACCCAAGAGGCAGTTTTGAGTTTTGGACTGGCATTTTAAAGTCAGGATGATCTTCAGCTCACTTGAGTTAACCACAGAGCCAATTTTCAGTGGCAAAGTTTTACTTGAAAACAAATATAAAATCCCCCACAGTACCACTAATTTCTTCCCACAACGTTGTTCCATCTTCACTGCTGGAAGTGAAGTGGATCTAATTTCTTTTTTTCCTGTTAGCACTAGAATTTTTGCAACTGATCTACATAAGGACAAAGAAGAATGAGCAGCAAAGGACCACTAAAATAGTACACTCCTTGTTAGTGGGTGAGGCAGGCAGGAGCAGGGCTGCAGATTGTGAGTCCAGGCTGGATTTCAGTGTGTGCCAAGTGCTCTCTTGTGTAAAGTGAGAGCTAAGGAAAAACACAGCTACTGAAGAGAGAAACATGGGACTTCTGGGGGACTAATGTGAAAAATAATACCTGTTGTACTCCTGAAACAGCAGTCTTATAATAGCACGGGCCTGCCATAACTAATACACTATTAGGAGAATAGTAAGGTTGAGTTTCTGTGGGTTTGTTCACCTCCTGGGTGAATTTCCTTTCTTTTACCTTCCGGATGCAGCCAGGGATGCACAAGGCTGCAGCCTTGGTGCTTGCAATGAGTTCCCCATGCAAGCCATACCTCAGTGCTGCTGGAAAACACCCACCTGCACACCAGGAGAGGCAGCCTGGCACAAAAGGGTGACAATGCCATGTGCAGGTGCATTTGCCAGCCCTGCCAATGCCCAACATTTCCAGCCAGGGCTCAGAGCACAGCAGGTTGCTGCCATTCCCCCCCTCAGAGCCACCACTCTGCACTTACCGGCTTGAGATAAGCGACGTTGCTCTGGCGGATGTCGTTGAGGAGCTGATCTCTCGGGGTTATTTCCACCAGGGGAGGGGGTCTTCTCCTGGGAATTGGTTTAAGGGTTTTGATGACATCTTTGAGGTTGGTTTTCTCAGCGGGCTCCACGTACTCTGGCACGGGGGGTTTGCGCTGAGTCTTCTTCAGCTTGACCACTTTGAAGCTGATGGGCTTCTCCCTGCACGGCTGCTCGGGTGCTGGTGGCCTCGTGTTCTCCTGCCTTTTGCTCAGTGACACAGCTGCAGGGACGGGGGGTTTGGGGGCTTGTGGGGGCTCCTGCATCCTCAGCTGGGGCAGCGGTACCCCCAGCATTTCCCACATCCCGGGTGGCAACCCAAGTCCATTCTCCAGCATCGCTATCAACTCCTTCTGCTCTTTCATCTGCTGCTGCCTTTGCCCCTCTTGCCTCTTTTGCCTCTGCTTGTCCAGGTTCCTGCTGAGCAGGTTGGTCACCACCATCCTGGGCCCCGGCAGCTCGAAGTGATACCCCATTTTGAGGAGGGTGTTGTTGGCTTTCAGCAGCCTGGCGATCTCCATCTCTGCCTGGTGGCCCAGCAGGCCCCGCTGGTTGTGGAAGCGCAGCTCCGTCAGCGTCTCGTTGTACTGCAGGCAGCGCATGATGGCCACGATGCCTTTGCCAGAGATGAAGTTGGAGTCAATGTTCAAGGTGGTGATGCTCCTGTTCTCCCTCAGCATGTTGGCCAGCGCGAACGCCACGTTGTCGTCGGCCCCCACGTTGGCCAAGCTGAACGTTTTTACGTTCTTGTTCTTTTTCATGGCGTTGACAAAATCTATCAGCATTTCCTTGGGGACGTTTTCTATGTTGTTCAGGTTGAGCTCCTTCACGTCTGGGTTGTTTTTTCGGACTTTCTCCAAACTGTCTTCTAAATTGGTTTGGTTTCCTGAGGGCCTGGCACTTAGCTTCATGAAGCTGGTATCCAGCGCTAACTTCTGGGGGATGTTCAATTTTGATATTTTCTTTTCATTTTCCTTAGGCTTTTCTTTGATTTCTCCTGGTTCTATACCTGGTTTCTCACTTATCTTGTTGATGTGCCTGCTCTCATTGGTGTAATTCTCTTTTGTCTCCAATTCAGTCTCATTTTCTTCTTCTTCCTCCTCTTCATCATCTTCCTCTTCCTCCTCTGTTTCTTCTTTCTCATCCTCCTCCACCACTCTCTCCTTATCACTTGTATCTTTATTTGTGTCCCCAGGTTGTGCTCTTGACTCAGACACGTGCTCATTTTGATAATGTCTCTCTTTTCCCTCTGTCCCTGGCATCTTCCCTCCAGCCACCTCGCCACTGCTGACAGCCTCTCCTTCCATCTCCTCTGCAGCACTTCTCTGAGGAAGACAAAACCTCACAGCTGAAATAGTTGCAAAACATCTTTGTTACAGTAACTTTCTGCTCAATAAAGGTGTAGCAGCTGGATTTAGATCCCTCTATGCCCATACAATAGCAAATAATCCTTAAAAGTGTCACTGCTGTAAATTCAGGCTGTACCAGTTTGCTTGGGAACACAGGAACAACTTGTTCCTAAAGAGGCTGCAAACCAGTTTCTCATCTTTGACTACTAAATTAAGTCCTAACAATTAAATCCTGAACATATTTAATGATATGTTAAGATGGTCTTTGAACCCTTCTGGGGGTTAAGAGTTTCTGATCCAAAGTCTCTTTCTGGATTTAGTGTAATCTTTATCATTTCTTTGACAAGAGAGAAAGTTTCCTTCATATGCCACAAAGCACTGGACATCAGGGTGACCCCCTGATGGTTTGCTCAGCCCAAGGAGGAGTAAGAGGGCACATTGTGACCACTGTGGAATCATCCAGCACAAGGGACAACCAGGCCACCTGCTCTGGGAGTCCCAGAGCATCACACCTAAGGCAGCACCTCACTGAAGATAGAATATTAGCTCAGTTTGGAGTCCAGAGATAAGAAACCAGCCCCTGCACAAAGCAGTTGCAGAGCAGTGAGGCCTCTACCATCCAAATAAATTAGTTGCAAACACCTACCCATTCCAGAGACACTCTTCTCTGAGATTTTTCTTTGTCAAGCATCTTTTTGCAAGCGGTTCCTCCACCACAGAGAAATGCTAATAAAACACTAATAAAATCAAGGTATTTCCCTGAGATTTGCACTCTTCAGGCAGGACAGTGTCATGGCTTGTGCTGCACCCAAAGTCAAACAAAATGGTCCCAGTCACTTGTGCCCTTGGGGCTGTGCTGGTGAATGGGGTTGGGATGGGGATTGCTTGACCAGCTGTGAATGCAGCAGCCAGCTCCTCGCCCAGCTTTCAGATTTAACCTCAGAAGTGTTTACAAAATTGTTTCTTTGAGTGTAAGAGTGTTTCAGGAGGAGAAAAAATCCCATAGATTTCCCCTGGTCTCCAAAGGCAGCCCATGAAACCTGCCTTGGGAAGTCTGGGATGTGCCACACTGATGTGAATGAGCAAACCACTGATATTTAAAACAAAAGTAAAATAAATCAGTTACCTCAAATTCACTTCTAGTGAACTTCACACTCAAGTATGGATGTGTTTCATCTGGCCAAGTTTCAATTCTATTAACCTATTTTTAAGTGTAGCCCTCATCCTGAAAGATATCTAAGTATGACCTGAACTTTATTTCAAAGTCATGGGGATAGGCAAATAAACTTAAGAATTGTATTGAATATGGTTGAACTAGTTCAAGAGTTTGCATGCTTGGTTGTTAATGTTTCATCATGTTAAAAGGATGAAACATTATGGTTTGGGATTTTTCTCCAGTATGTCATTAAATTCTGTCAATTAATAATTTAATTTGTATGATTAATATAATCTTCCATGGGAAAGCAACATGGTGTTCTTCCATATGCAAAATCAAACTAATTAGAGCTACATCCTCCAAAACTGATCTTGTGACAGTTTCTCAGTAATTTGCTTTACTCAAATCAGAATTAGTATTTTTTTCTATTAAAAAGCTTAAGTAAATATTTGGGAAAAGCAATTAAAAAAATTACTAACCCTGACATCAGTCCAAGCTGGATTCTATCACTGATGAGGCTTTTAGGATTAATCTACATTTATTTGTACTCTACCTTATGTAAGGGACAGAAGCAGAGGCAGGTTAAGGTATTAAAGCTACAAAACAGATCCCACTGCTGATGCATAATAAATATTTGTGATTTTTGCTTGTTACCTCAGAGGGCAAGAGGGTGACAGGAACTCTCTCATCCTCGAGCATGCGTCTGGATGCCTTCTGCCAGTACAGGTAGTCAACCAGGGACCTGTGGTCAAAGCTCCCCGTGGGGGGCTTCTCTGTCTGATCCCTCTGTATCATTCCAGTTGGGATTTCAGGGTCTGGGGCCATGACTTCCATCTCGCTCTGCAGCTCCTTCAGCTCCTCAGGGGACAGGTTAGCCAGGATTTCATCTTCATCAATGTCCTCGGGACACACGTCTTCATCGGAGTTTTGGCCGAGTTCAGACATGTTCATTCTTCCCTCCTTCCTCTAACACTTCTTAAACCTAAAGAGAAAGATAAATGTCAAAGGAATCTCTTTTTTCCCCCCTCACTAGCAGCAGTTGATCTGGTTAAATTGACAAGTTCATGTTTTGGTCATGAGCTGAGGCAGCTCCCGGGCTCAGTGCGGGACACAGCCCGTGCAGCTAAGTCTATATTAAGCTGCACTTGGCTGGATAAAGAGAATTTATGGCAATGCTCCATTTTCAGCAACCTGTCAGCTGTGCAAACCCTTCTGACATTTCAGTGCAGCTGGTGTGTCCCCCAGCGAGGGAGGCAGAAGACAGACGTGTTCCAGAGGATTCCCGGGACACTGCACCGCTCAGGGCGTCACCCTGGAATCCCAGAGCAGGATGAAGGGACATCAGTGGCACCTGTGAGATGTGCAGGTGAAATCCAGCCTCTGGGAAGAATCAGAAAGGTCTCTGTGTCCATAACATCTCCAGTCTATCTCAAAAGGCCCAAAGACCACAGGCACTACCTTTGGCCAGGGAAAAGCTTGGCTGACCATCACAGGGGGTTTTGGTGAGAGTGCAGCCACCCTCTTCTGTTGGTGACCTCTCCCAAGCCTCACATCCCAGTCTGCAGAAAGTCCTCCAAGATGGAAAAAGGCAGGTACAATATGCACCTTGTGCCTGGGGACAGAGGTCCATGCAAGGACAGGCACCAGCCCCTAGAAGCAGCCTGAGTGCTCCCAGGGAAGCATTTTCCATGGCACATCCCTGCTCCCAGCCAGGGGCAATGCCAATGCCTGCTTCTTGACTGACTGGCCCTGTCATCAACATCATTTGTACATCAACTCTTCTTCACTGACAGTTCATCTCAGGCTCATCCTTCTCCTACTTTTTACCTTTTTTTTCAGAATTAATAAGCAAATACAAAGATTTACTTTGTTATATTTGTACATCTGTACATATTTGTACATATATGTTACCCGATGTAACTCCCCAAACTCCTCTTTTTGTTACGTGTCCATGTCATCCAAGAGCCACCTTCTTCCTCCAGAGAATTTTATAGGCTGCTAAATTCACACACCAAACCAGAAAGCCACACCTCCAACATCACCATGTGCTTGGTTTTTTGTAACAGTAGAGTAGCAAGGGTGGCTAATTTTGCTACTCACAGTTTGGGCCGTTCATTGGATTAGGAAGATTTCCTCTCATAATTTCACATTTTCTTTGCAGGGATATCAAATCAAATCCTCACCTCACAAATGCAGCTTCCATAGGAGCAAAACCATGGGGGAGAGGCTAAAGAAACCATGCCCTGCCAATTTTTAAAACATATTTCTCATCAGAGTCTCAACCATGCTCTGCTGGAGTCAGTCAGCAGCAAAATAGGTTCTGCATGATGATGGTGTCTCTTTGCTGTGTTTTGTAACATGAAACATGGAGTTCTAAGCCCTTTTAACCTCTATTAAAAGCCCATTATCCAAAGGTCCTCATTTGATTCACAGCAGGGAAGAGGGCAAAAATTTAAGAACAGAATAAGTGGCAAAGGAAAAGGTAATAAAAGCCCAAGCCAAGAATGCAATGGCTCCATTTGGCCCTTTGGTATTTCAGGGATGTCCTTATCCTTGTGTTATATTATGCAGCAGCAAGCACAACAACAGCCCCACACATCAATCTATCTGCTCCAGCAGCCTAACCCCCAGTGATTGCTGCCCATAATAGAACCCATAAATGGTTTCCTGATGTTCTCAAATAAATCAGTGCTCCTCAGCAGCTGGTATGCTACTCTCCCAAACAATGCAGTTTGGGCCACAGAAGCTGTCTATTCAGTGCTTCTCACTTGCTAATTTCTTGCCTGTAAATAAAGCCCCATGCCACCTTCTTGGGTTTCCATGATCTTCAGCCAGGCCATCTTGGGCCATGGTCTTGTCAGATCATCTAAGTTAAGCCGGGTCAAACCCATGAAGTCCTCTTGAGAAGGAAAACAGGGGCACTGAGAACACTATCAGGTGTTTGAAAACCACTTTTTCTCTTAAGCAGAAATATATCACTTGTCAATACCCATGATTAGGAAACTCTATACTGGGAATGATGCCTTCCCCATCAGATGCAGAGCAAGGGGCTTCCTGGTGACACCTCTCCTGGTGACATGGGTGCTAATCCCACAGATTTCCAAGGTGGGTATCATATTTTGCCTACTTTAGGTCTCTCCTCCATAAATTATGTTTCCAGGATGTACTTCCCTTCCTAACACACTGCTTAGTGTTTTGGTGTTCTGGTAACAGCACATTAGAGCAACAAACAACACCCTGGAGGTGAGGACATGCTCACGGTGGGTCTAAAACACTTTTCCAAGTCTAAACTCCCATTTTCTTCCCAAAAACATTTGTTAGTGTTCCCCTCAGAGCTTTCCAAAATAGTCACACATTTCTCAACCTTTGTTAAGACAGGAAAGCCACTTCCACTGGTGACACTTGCTATTTCCACACCAATTTGACACTTGCTCAGGAATCCCTGGACTAACAAGCTGCTGCTCTGTTACCAGAGGGCAGAGCTGTGCTGGGCCAGAGCTGCACTCAAAGAAGACAAGAGGCACCTGCAGCAATCACAGAGCAATTCCTACAGGTAGCAGCAGCTCCAAACTCATGCTAAGCAGGTACCCAACAAGCATTAAACAAAAGCACTTCAGGAGCACACTGACAGAAGGAGAGGTCTGCCCTGGGTAATGAACCATCCTGACTCGCTGCTCGCTGCTTGTAAGGCAGGTACTCACAAATGGATGAACTCTGGAATGAAACCAGCAGCCCCTCCTGCAGGATTGCTTCACTTCATTGATTTTTTTTTCTCCTTTAAACATTCTATTCAAAAATTCCAACCTAGCCCTCCTGAAAGCCAAAAGGTTGACAAGTTCTTAACTTGAATATCAGCAAGGCCTGAGTGCTGTGCCACCATTTGACAGGAGGCAGCCCATGTTTTGAGTGCCCAAAACTGTTCTATTTTTAAGGTAATTGATGGGACACATGCTGTGGCCAAATATTGGAGAGAAATTTCTATAATTTTCATTTTTTTTTTTGTTATAAATCCCCCCACTTTCACTCTCCTCTATTACCAATCCATGGCATTTCCAAGTGCAACTGGAACAAGTCAGGGAATGTGCCCATGTAACATAACCTTGCATTACTTTTAAGAAACTCGTAGGCTGATGGGAGAGTCTAAAATTGACAATCAGTAGCATACACCAAGCATGTCCAGCAATGCAGTGTAACCCAATACAGGGATTATAAAGGGTCAGATGATGGGATCTTAACAATAACAACCACTGAGGAAAGGGAGCAGTCATAGAGAGACACCCTGTGGGAAAAACACCAAGGGGAAAAAAAAATCACCCACCACACCTCCAAACCCTTCCAGATATAAATATATCAGATTAAGTTTGTTGCTTAAATAGAGTAAGGACATCTGACTTTGGAAGTTATTGCCCAAGTTGTTTGACAGGGAGCTGCAAAGTCAAACCCTGTGAGAAGCAGCAGGCACAGCAGGCTGGGTCAGGGCAGGAGGGAGCAGCAGGGATGGGGAGATGAGCCCTCCACTGCTGCCCCAGCTCAGTCAGTCACGTATCAGTGTGTTGAGATCTCTCATCATCTCCCATGATCTCTCCCATCATCACTGTGTTGATGCCTTGTAATTTCCTCTGCCTCTAGAGAAACAAGCAGAGCTGCATCTCCTGTTTCAGTGGGACCTGAATGCTTCTAATTTGCTCCCCCCCCCAAGAAAAACTTAGTGATTTATTTTTTTTTTTTAGTTTCCATTTTTAGAGAAATCTGAGAGCAGCTACAGTACCTGTGCAGTAGGAAACAACCTCTGTCATCATCCACCTTCTTGATTACAGGGAAAAGAAAACATTAACAAGTGTAGGGAGAAAAGGGGAGCGTGAAGAAGACTTTGGTCATGACAGAAACCAAGGACAGAACATTTCAGCCTGGGGAAGGGCACTAACCACCCACAGTGGCCTGTCCAAAGCAATCCAAAGCAATCCTGTAGGGAAATGCATAGGCAAGTCAGATGTGTATGCCTAGGTTTGTATCAAAAAGGGTTAAATAATCAGCAAATGGATTTCTAAATAATTTCAACTGTTTAAAACCATTTAAAAATATAAAATTATTTTGGGGTAGGAGACAGCCCCACATATGAACGCTGACACTGAGATTTTGCTGGTGGGGGTCTGGAGATGACACAAAAGGCAACTGAGCTGCTCCTGGCAGTCTGGCTGACCCAGGATAAGCCTTTGCCCCATTCAGAGCCAAAACCTGCTCCAAATCTGACCCCCAAAGACTGACTTTCTGGGCTTGCTTGCCACTGAACAGCACTACACCTCCCCTGCCATCTCCCAGCTGTTTTTTTCACTGACCACATTCTAAAGTGGCTGGAGCAGCACCTCCAGCACAGCCATGGGGGCTGCTCTGCACCATGTTTTGTTACACAGAGCAGTTCTGTGGCTACAGGAGGGAGTTTCTGCTCCCAGATATCATTTATAGCACAAACATGGGCAAAATGCTGAAACACTCAGCTCTGGTTCCTGCTAACTTGGTATTTTCCTTTCCCAGCTTGTTATTTATGTGACCTTGGTGAAGCATTTGTAAATACCTGAATGTTTTCATCCCTGGGTGGTGGTTTGTTACCTCTTCTTCCCAAAGCACAGTGCTAACAGCTGCCAAAAGGAGTAGAAAACCAGCCTGTGGTGAATAAAAAAAGGTCTGTGAGAGACCAGGAGTAATTCTGTTATTTTATGGGGAGCAGGCAATTCATGATGTTTGCTACCTGACCACGACTTCAGGGACTGAGCTACGGCTCCACCTGGGACTCTTCACAAACCCAAAAGCTGCTCTGAGCTGCCTCAGTGTGGCTTCACCTGCTTTGGGACAGAGCTGAGGCTGGTTATGGCCACCAAAAGGGGACACTAAGCCCTGCACCAGGGACTGCCTGGGGACAGAGACCCTGGGGCAGCACTGCTCCTGTCTGATGGGCACAGCTGGCCTGGACACAAGGCAAACACGGGGCTGAACTCACACTACCCACGGGCATTTCACAGGGCAGTTACCCAAATGTGTACTGCTATTAACAGAGGGCTTGTTATTCCAAGCCTGTGTGCAAAACAGGCTCAGAGATTCAATACTTGCATCAGAAATGCAAACTCAGGCCTTGAGAAAAGACATTAATCTCCCTGAAAACTGTAAGAACCCGTCTGTGACAGCATGTGCAATTCAGCAATTGTTTACTGCTAACTCTGCCTTTATTCTTACAATTTATCTGTGCTCTGGGTTTGCAGGGGAAAAAAAAAAAAAAAAACCCAGGAGTGACCAAAGCCTCATGCTAAAACCAGTGGCTAGAATTAAATGTTAAAATGTACCCTCTCTTTTTAGACCCAATCTATATTTTCACTCCCAATGTTGCCTGGCAGCACTATTAAATCAGAACTGCAATAACACAATGTCAAGGATTCTTCAAGAAGCAACACCATAACCTTTGCAAGGAGCAATCACCTCCACCTTTATATGAAACACTGAATTCAGCATAAGCAGATCAGATGAGAAACAGTCATCCTAGGAAACCATGTCACCCTGAAATAGGGTGTATCTTTCTTTTAGAGCATCCAAACCCACCACAGCCCCACACCTCGTGTCCTCCTGCCACCAAAACGTGCCCACAGGCAGTGATGCTGCCAAGGCCACATGGCCACCTCGTTCTGTACACATGGGGCACGTCCTTCCCTAACCTCAGGCTGGCAGCAGGTGCAAGGATTTCTTCTAGAGTTACTCCAGCTGAGCCCTGGCTGGCTGCAAACTCTTCTCCATCTGCAGCTCTTTGATGGCACTCTAATGATTAAATAGAAATAGAGCTGGAATAGGGCAGGAGATGTCCAGGGAGGCAGAGCACATCCCTCTGCAGTCAAGGACTTGCTGAAGGATTTATGGTGATTCCCTTCATCACAAGGGACAGACAGGGATAACCAAGGTGGATGGATGGCAAGGAGCTGCTTCTTGTCAGAAGTCCTGCTTCTGTGTCATTAAGGCCCTGAGCTTTGTGTCCTCCTGGGCTACCAGCACTGATCTCAACTCACACTGCCCCTTCTTCCCAGGAGGAAATGTCACCTCAGGCTTCATTTGCTCCAGCAGAGTGCAGGGTAAAAATCTTTGATGATAAATCCTGCCCTGGAAGAGATTTCACTGAGAGAGATTTCACTACTCAGCAGGTGAGGCCCTGCTGTAGCTGAGACTGTCAGTTTTATACCTTAGAAATTTATTAAATGTGACAGAAAAGTACAAAGGAGAGGGAAGAATGGAGTAGAACGCAGAAATCCTCCTAGGAGTAGTGTGAACATATCCAGACAGTGCCAGGCAAGCACAGGGAGCTTCTCCCCAGGCTCAGGAGCAGCTCTCCTGCAACGATCCCAAAGCCCAGAAGATGGAGCAAACCTTCAGTCTTCATAGGATTTCCTACACACGTTTTGGGACGGGCTGGGTCATGGTGGAGGCTTCTCACCCACTCAGGAGCTACAAACATTGCTGATGCATTCTTCACACTTCAGCTGGGCAAGTCCAAGATCATAAAAGAGAAGTCAGCAGAACTCTGCAAGAGTCACATATTGAGTCACCTTGGCCAAAAAGTTTCCTGTAAGTATAGTCAGATGAGTTTTCAGGATTAGTGATCTTAAAAGGTTTTCCTGTGTTGGGGAAGAGGCTCCTGGCCTGAGCCTCATCCCTCCTGGTCCCTGTACTGGAGGAATGTCCAACACCAGCCTCCCACGGGGCTCGTGGCAACTCCCATCAGTGCTTGTCCTCCCATATCACAGTATTTTTGTTCAAAACAGCAGAGAAGAAGCAGACAGTACTTAAAAATATCAGGCATGGCTTACTTTAGCTCAGCACCCAAATTCCTTTTTAAGGATTCCTGGCAAGGACTGGGTCTTTTTTTTAACTCAAAGCACTCAAAACTACTCCACTACACACAGATTTAAGTGGGCTTTTATTTCCCCTCCACGCTCCCATCAGCAGCATCTCCTTCTCAAGAGAGAGATGTTTGTAAAATCAAACCCTCTGGGTCTGGTGTTTCACCTTGTTCACCTCCTGGCTTTGTTCTGATATTACCAAACAAGAATTTCTAGATATTTCTTCATACTGGAAGGGTCAGGAAGGATTCCAGAGGAGCACAAGAGGCAGGAATGCTCCTCTCTTCAACTCTGCTGTCAGGCACTAGATGTCCTCAGTTATCCTGGTGAGGCAGGCTGTGGTTAAACAGCTACACACAGATGAGATAGGAATTCAAACAAAGCACAGGCAATTTGTATTTCAGCTGTGAACAAATAAGATAATGATTACAAGTATGTCTTTATTACCTCCTCAGCTGCAGTTGTTTCTGAGATCAGCTGTACATCTGCATCAAAAGATCACTCCAGAAATGCAACAAAGCAAGCTGGGGATCTGCAAAGGGCACAAGTTAAAGCTCCTGGGGAACAACTGGCAACAACTGAGTGCAGCAGCAGCTCCCTTGATAGGCAGGAGATGCCACAGAGACATCATGGTCTCCCTTTCCCTCCCTGTGCCACCCAAGACTGACCCTAAACAACATCTGAGAAAAGTTGGATATTCTTATTCTCTTCTTCTGGGCCTCCTTCTTCACTTTGTATTTCCACCCTTCATAGAAGTTCCTAAAAACAAAACCCTTGCAGAGCCAGGCATGTGGAAAATGACAAGAGGGACTTGAGAGCTACAGCTCCACCACCCCACTTCCACTTCCAGCTCCTCTGCTCAGCTCTTGCTAACTGGAAACTGCAACCAGGCTCTGAACTCTGGCCCTGGAGGCTTTATACACAATACCCCCAAATACAGCAGACCATGCTCAACCCAAACCCACCTCAAATCCCCATCTTCTCATCAACTTCATCCAAAATCACCCTGGTGCTGTCCCAGCCGAGCTGGGAGGCCAGGCTGAGTGCCAGTGTTGTGCCAACACGGATGTGTTGGAGCCAAATCCTGAACGCTGACGGAAAAGCCAACACTGAACTCCGTGGGTACAGCATTAAAACAAAGGATTGCAAACAAAGCTTTGAATGGGGAACAAGCCTTGCTACACATCTCATTTCCTTTTTGTAGGAAAAGCTTTGATAGTGCCGATTCTATGAGCTCTGGGTAAGGAACTGGACTTGGGATCACTCAGCTTCCTGCTCACAGCACTGGTGGTTTGTAGCAGCAGGGAGCAGTCAGTGCATGAGGAACTTGGCAGCAGACAAACCTCAAATGCTGCTTGGAGAAATGTAAAGTACAGTGTCATGGGGGTAATTTTAATGGGCAGACCTGCAGGTTTTTTTAAACACCTATTTTCACCAGCAACCTGGAAAAAAAGAATAAAATTCAGTGGTGGTTGTGAAGTTTATGGACACCACAAAATGTAGGGAATAACAACTCTGAAGAGAGTGAGACTGAATAATCTCAACCACTGGGTGACCAGGCTGCAGAAGCAGCTGTACCTCTGAAACCCAAGTCACTCTTACAGATGGGTGGATGTCTCAGGGGGCACAAACTCCAAAGAGGACCCAGCACGTGAGCAACACAAACCCTAAAAGCCATGCTCCACGTCTGTGGCAATTCCTAGGTGCAAGAGCAGATGAACAAGAAGCATTTTCAACAACACAAGGACACCTCTGCCTCTGTATCACTGGAGGGACGCTGAGTGAGCCCAGCTTGGCTCCCTCAGTACAGCTGATGGAAAAGCAGAAATTCTGACCTGATATTCTCATGTTTTGGGATCTCTGACCTGCCTGGGGCCAGCTTTCCTTCAGACCAGACCAACCTGCACCCCACCCAACACCACAGGCCAAAAGAAATCAGACCACGGTGATTTACTTCAAAGCCCTGAAATAACACACACTGCATTTTCCCAAGCACTCAAGGAGAAACAGGAGGAATGCTGAAGTGGTTTTGGTAGCACACTTTTTAGTTTATTGACCTATACAAAATAATAGGTCTAAAAAATTCAGGAGTAGTAAAAGAATAAGCAAAAAGAGCTTTCGCATTTCTAGAAGGCTATACAAATATGCAAAACCAAGGAAATAAGTTATTTTTTATTTTGTTTTTGTTCGTTTAATTTCAAATTGCGACTCTAATAATACAAACAACTAAGTACCAGCTTAACAAGTGTCTCCTTCTGTATATATTACATGCTCTGGAATACTGGTAAAAAACGTCAAAAAAGTTTATCAGAAACCTTTCTATTCACAATATGAACAAGGAGTAACTAATCTTCTGTATAAAAGAACAAAAGAGCACCATTTCTGGAATCCTGAAGCACAGTACAGCTGAGAAACGAGAGAGATTTTACCATATGCAGACGAGTCATCAGGAATCAGGCAGGATAACCCCGTGCCAGTTTGTTCCTACAGATGGATGACCTGAGGTAGGTTTATCCCTCTTAAATCAAGACTGCAGTCACATGTTTTTTCCTACACAAATGGTCCTGTGAAAACGCTGTTTTGTCACTCAGTGACTTTGCAACACACCTGGCAGTTCAGGTGACTCGTGGTACAATCCTAATGCCCTCATTTTAAGGCACCCACTTGGCTGTTTGTGTTTGCATCCACCTTAAAATACTGGCCACTGCTACCAAATTGTTCCCTGGGGCTCCCCACTGTGGATCCTCGACCCACTGTGGCACAGCAATGTGTCACTGTCACCCACTGAACAGGGGTCACCGTGCAGCCACGGTTACAATTTGCCTACTCCTCCACACAGTGAAGTTGTACCATGGAAAGGTCATTAAATGGGTCGTTATTAATTATGTTTTATCATGGAAAAGAGAATTCAAAGTTCACCGTTTCTGTTTCCAAATCCACAACTAGCTATTAGTTTTACATGACGTATGTGTCAGCAAATTTTTTTCTTTCCAGAACTTGCTCGTGGTGCTAACAAACACTCTTAACAACACCCCAAAAACTGGACAGACTCATTCAAACCTCCATAATAAAAAAAACTCCAGCCTTCCTTCAAGTAATGTTCCAATACTGATTCAGTCACCCTTGCCTCACTCACGCACACAGATCTATCCTTCATAAGCCTATGAAACCTCTTCCAGGTCCTCATAAGCCATGGCAGAATAAATTTTCATTTTTTCTTCTTCTTTCAGACATCAGACTTGTGCTCCTAGAATTCCTGGTTTTTCCATAAGAGTCTCCTTTTCACATTTTTTTTTCCTCTGAGGTTTGCCTTCAAAACCTTCCAATCTTCCCAAAAAGTGCTTGCTAAATATAAATACTTCAACCAAGCGCTGCATCTGGTCATAGATGAACTCTGGCTTGCCCTGGGCTGTACGGATTCACAAAGAAACGCCATTCCTGGTAAGACTTTGTCAGTTTGCTACAGTCCCTCTTAATGCTGAATTCAACCCTTCCCAGCAGAACAGCCTGCTTCCTCTTTTTGTTCCTTTTGCAAGTTCCACCCGAGGTCCGCCTCGGAGTGGCGGCGCTTTGTGCAAGGCACGCAGGGGCAGGAGTGAGGGGCGGCACGGGGGCTACACCAGCGTCCCGGGCTTGGAGTCCTCGTGCCAGAAGAGCCTCTGCTCACTGCTGGGCAGCTCTGCCTCCAAGCCATCCTCCTCGTCCCCACCCAGCTGGCTCGGCTCCAGGTAGGTCCTGCAACACAGACACGGCACCAGGGTCAGCTGAGGGTCTTCCCCAGGCCCTTAAATTCATGCACCTCCCTCGGGCTCAAAGTTATGCTGCTGATTTTGAGGTCGCCACCAAACACAAACCCATTTTTTGTGCTGTAGTGGGTAAAGTTGTGTGCAAGAGCAATCTCAGCTGCTCAAAACTGTCATAGTGTCACAGACTGGTTTGGCTTGGTGGGACCTTAAAGCTCATCTTGTTCCAACATCCCTGACTTGGGCAGGGACACCTTCCACTAGACCAGGTTGTTCCAAGCCCCATCCAACCTGGCCTTGAGCTCTGTCAGGACTGTTGGGTGTACTGATTGCTTGTTTGCCATGATCACATTAAAGCAGAAAATAAAGCAGATGAACAATCAGATAAGTGATTCAGAATGTGGAAAATTAATAGCTAATGAACCTCATTTAGATAAAGCTGCTAATGCAAGCAGAATTTTCAAAGCTCAATTATAAGAAATTAAAAAATTAGTAGAAACAGTATTTTTAAACACTGTTGCCATAGATATTTTAAATCACTTCAGTAAAACAGCCCATAGCATGTAGCTTAGAAAAAAAAAAAGGATCTAGCAGCAGCTTTTATGTATTCCCTTACACTTTCATTTATTTTAAAACAAACAGAATTAAAAATTCAGTATTTTCACACAAGTCGGTCTGGCAGCAAGCATAAACTGCAACCCACAAAGCAGGAGGCACACGTGGGGTACTTATTACACTGAGCATAAGTGTATTTAAATGTGATGGCATTTGTGGGGGCAGAGTCATTCCCCAGGGCAGGAGCTTTCTGTCCTCACAGCCAAGTGCTCTGCAGTGGGGGGGGACACATCAAAAATGCCACGCAGAAGCAGCCAGAGCTGCAGGATTTCCTGCAAGGACCAAGCAGAGCCTGGGCTCTCTGCAGCCCCTGGGAGAGCCCCCACAAGCAGGGCAAACAGCAGCACACCCCCATGGCTCCCAGGTTCAGCTCTGCCAAGGGAGATGCACTTGGCAGAGGTGGTACCACCTCAGACATGAGGCTGGAGAGCTGTTTCCTTTCCTTGTTTTTCCAAAAGTTTATCAGCACAAGCACTACAGCTTCAGGAATCCAACAGGACTGTGTCCTGGGGAAAATGCTGATGGGGTTCAGGAGAGTCCCCCCCATCACAAGGACTGGGCACACTGTGAGCTCTGCCTGCAACACAGCCCAGAGCATCACAGCTAGCAGGGAGTGCAAGATGTTTGATTGTCCAGCACCAGCCACGGGAAAAAGCTGTGCAAGCAATGAGTTCACCCTTCACTATGACTGCTCCCCACTTCCTTCAGTGCTGGGGTACAGTTCATCTGCTCCACACAGAAAACCTACCCTCACAACATCAATTTTATAAGTACTCTTCATCCTGGCTCTTTGAAATCAAGCTGATTTAAGAGCCAGTGACATGCAGGAGGAAGGGCAGAAAACCTTCACATATTCTACTCACCTGCTCTGCAAAGGAAGGTTGCCATAAACATTCCCATAACAGCTGGCGTAGGAGGAATGAGACAACGTATCGTAGTCTGAAAGTCCCAGTGCAAGGGGGGTTCTCCAGTTCCCAGCAGTGTTTGTAGAAGATGCTGGAATTAAAAAAAGGATTACAACAAATTACACCTTTCTTCAGCTAAATCAGCTGAGGCAAACAAGACAATTCTCATCAGCGATCTCCGTGGGGTTTTGCAGGACACAGGCAGACAATGCAAACACCAAATATGATTTGCAAGCCCTGTAGGGAGGCAAGCACTGTACAGGTGGCATTCTGGAGCTTTTAAAGTGCTTTCTGACACAGTCAGTGATGCTCACTGGACTGTATTTTGGAAGCCATTGCAGCCACTGCATTTACACGAAGCATGAAGCTTTGTACACTGCTTCTAGTTGCTAAATACACCTGTCTGAAACTCAAATGCTCTTTGTCCTTCTCTGGGTTACTGTGCTTACACAAAGAGCAAAATGCTGATTTACCCTTAGGAGAAGATAACAAGAAAGATTTTCCTTTCCAAGAACAGAACAACATCCTACTTGGCTCCTCATCCACCTTTCAGGACAGAGCTCTGGCCTGGCTTCCACTCTGCTGACTTCAGTGAGGCAGTGACAGGGGGCAGGACCGAAAGCACGGCAGGGACTTAGAAAAACACTCGGCACAGACGAAATCAGACATTACCCGAGGAGAAAGACGACACCCGGCTGCTCGGCGAGCACGGCGCCTGCAGACCAGCAAAGCCCAAGCTCCTCTGAGATCCTCTGTCAGACTCAAAGCCTGCCTGCAGGCTGTGACCCTGCTCCTTCTGGCTGGAGGCACGCTGGTACCAGCCGCGGAGGTGCTCCGCTACTAAGGCCTTGTGAATGTTTTTGGTTATGTGCTCCGTTTTAGCGACTTGCTTCCTCGGGAGCCTCAGGGTTGCGTAGGGGTTGTGCGGAACTCTGTCCGCCTCGTCCTCGCGGCAGGAGCGGAATTCCCTGTAGCGCTCGTATCCGTAGTGTGCCGACGAGCGGAAGGAGGGGTTGACGCTGTACTGCCCCTCCGTGTCGCTCTCGTAGACGTATCCCCCGTTGTAATAAACGTCAGGCTCAGCGTACGGGGAGTATCCAGAAATATAGTAATTAGAGGAAGGCTGCTCCTGGTTTTTGTGGAAGACGCCACTGCGGACGTCCTTATGGGCCAGGTTTGGCATGCTTCCTGAACTTGCAGCGGAAATGTTGTGTTTCTTGGACCGCCTTCGACCCCTGGTCCTGTTGTCGAGAGTCTGGGTGGTGTAATAGGGATTGGGAGTGGGCGTCACGCAGTAATACTCTGCGCTTGACTGGCTGGTGTAGGAGGATCCATCATCCAGGATCTCGGTGCTGCTGCTCCGCTGGGACTTGGAGAGGGAGAAGGCTGTCTTTTCAGCAGGAGGCTCGGACAGCAGGTGGGTCTGGGATTCCAGACTTCCGCTGCGCTGCCGGCAGTGGTGTGGGGAAACATCTGGCCTAGAACAACACAGATGTTGGCTGGTGAAAGGCAAGTCTCACACAAATATACACACAGAGCTGGGGAGAGCACGCAAGGACGGGTCAGCTGCCTCCCCAATCCAAGCACAACACAAATCCTGCCTTACGTTTCCACACAGAGTATTTGCAATGCACAGGCATCAGTTTGGCTGAATTTTGTACTGGCTGCAACAGTAGGAGATCTGCTGTATAATAATCTGTCAGGCTGAGCAAGGTTAATCTGTGACAGGGACACACTGAGCTAAGGTCACAAACACACATTTGGTAATGATTTACGGGAGGGCTCCCTCAGCTTTTAGAAAGGGAAAGCTTACACAGGTAACGAGCTTGGAGCAGAGCATGGGAAGATGGGCTTCCTTTGGATCTGTCTCTCAAGGCTCCATTACCCCAACCAAAAGAACCTTGAGCTCTTGATAACTATGATTCTTAGCATCTCTCCTTCTCCACCATGGACTGGCTTCCCACAGCAACATCTCTAACCAACATTCTGAAAGCCTGACCCTGCTGTGAGAAAACTGCACAGCAAACAACCCCTTCCCCTCTTAACACCCTTTTCTTTTGCTCTCGTGCTCCCCAGCTAGGCGTGGCAGGTAAAGCACAGGCCCTTACTGCAGGTGGCTGCTGCTGTAGGCGTTGCGGGTGAGCACGGGGGTGGTGGGCATGCTCCTGCCGCCGTGGGGCTGCGCCGGCCGCTCCAGCGCGCGGAAAGGGCTGCTGTGCGTCGAGAGCGCGTCCCTGCAGCAAAGGAGACAAACCCAGTCAGCTTAAACGTCCCACAAGTCACAGCCACACCCACTACGGGCACCTGAAGTCTTGGAGAAACAAAAGAAAATGCGGAGGAAACGTAACTGGATGCGTGAGAAATAGAGTTGGTAAATAGGGAGAAAAATTCAATCCCTTCCTGTGGTTCAAGGGAGGTCTTCACCTCCTTCACCTCTGATGATCAGCAGGACAAGCTGCTGCCAAAGGACAGAACCATCAAGGAGAGACAGAGCAGGTTACAGAGAAGCAAATGAATTAGGTTTTCAAGTGAAGCACATCGCAGTTGGATGGGTACATATGGCTATAATTTGACTTCTGAACTTCATGTGGAGCAGTGTTCCGCTAATCCTGAGACAGATGAGGAAAAAAAAGCAAGATATGGCATTGCTCAAAACTCTAAAACATTCTTAAGTGTGTCTTTAACAGCCTGCTCACACAAGACAGTCCAAGCAGTCTCAGGGTCAGTGGGAATCCCTACACCAGGTACAGCTGCTAGCTAGGACCAGATCTGACACGATCACGCAATCACCTGCAAACCTACTGCTATTGATGTGCTCCAGGGAGCTGTTCTAGCCCATAAAGCACCCAAATGCCAAAGATACACACAGCTGACACTAATGACAGAAGCTGTCTGAATCCCAGACACTCTGCTTGTAAACAGAGAATTCTCCATCATGCCTCACACGAGTTTTGTCTGCTTTGACAATGTACCTGCTGAAATACTGATACCATCAGGAGGGATGGGTAGGGTTTGGTGCTGCCTGAATCCACTAAGCACAGTCATCAGGAAAATGACAAGTTGTCAAATTAACACTGAAAAAACCCAGAAACTGACACGAAGAATGACAGCAGTGGTAGGCACGAGCAACTCCTTAAATACAGCCCTTGCTATTGTATTTCTCATCCATCTCAAACCTCTTCACAAAAACTGCACTACTCTTTGGTTTGAGACACTGTGTCAATTACTTACACACACTTTTGTTCCTAGCCAGGAAATTCAGCTCCCATCCCCAAACCCTGTAAGCCCAGAAGGGCATGGAGGCAGTGGGCTCTGCTGGAATGCTCAGCAGGGACAGCATGCAGCTGATGCCAGCAGGTGCAGAGGGCAGCAGCAGTGAGGTGTGCCTACCTGGAGTGTCTGCTTTCCAAGAGCTGCTCGTTTATGGATGACTTCCTGAGATGAATTCTCTCCACGCCAAGGGACTTTGGTGGGGGAAGTCTTGGAGAAAGCTGTGCAGAGCTGGGTCTCTGTGCTGCTGCAGGAAGTGACTCACTGACTGTGGAAAAGGAACATGTATTTTGTTAGAGCAAAATCCCTGATATTTCTGCCCTCTGTGCAAATCTGTAGCCCCTAAGGAGAAGCACTTTGCAGTACAGAGACAATGACAGGAGCTGTGGATCTAGAAAAGATTTCCTGTCTGCACTGAGCTCTCTCCACACAGACAGGACATTGTGGAGGCTCCTACAGATCCCAGCAGCACTGACTCCTGTGGAGGCTACACCCAGCTTGGGGCTGTGCCAGATCACAGAATGGAACTTCCTGGGAAAACATCTGTTTGCAGAGCAATCCTTTCCAGAGCCAGGCAGACAAGCTCAGCCTCTGCAAAGGCCAGTTCCTCTCCCTCACCTTCCAGCTCTTGAAAATGACATTTTAAGAATTAGTTTTGAAACACAACCTAAAAGAGACTGACTTCAAAAGCAACTGAATGAGCAAAGACAACTGACAGACACATTTGCTGAAGGCAATGGAGAAGATGCTGGTTTGATCCTTGCTCTCACTTTGCTTAGGGCACAACCAGGTCCCGACAGAGCCAACAGGAAACTCCAACTAATACATATAAATGCAGGCCAAGCATCACAGAGAACATGTTCACAAGCCTGGCTCCACTTCTACTTGTACAAGCAGGAATCAGGTTTAAATCCATTTTACAGCACCACCTGGTTTGTACAAGTCTAAAACTGGGACAAAGTGAGATCCGAATCAGGCCCGAACTGAAAAGTGAGTAATAATTTAGACACTGTTTGTCCCCAAATGACGATTATCCAGTTTAAGGGAGAGGCAGGCCAAGTCTTTTCCACCTTGTGGAACAGGGTGTGAGTGTGTCTGTGGGTGTGTGTGTGAAATGAGTAAGCTGAGTAAACACCAACCCATGCAAGATGCAAGCTCACCAGGGAACAGATAAACGTAAATAGAGCGTTAGGGTCTGTGACTATTCCACCTTTCTCTGAGTTTTATGGTAGCTGTGAGGGCAGAAGGGCTGGGCTAATTCTCCCAATTTGTAAGCCCTTCAGTTCTAGGCCAGGCCCTAGGGACAACGTATCTGACACTCACAGTGCCCTCAGCTTGCAGGTTGGTCGTGTTAAAACCAACTTCCTCCTCTGAAGATGACTCAGGTCAGCTCACAGAGCAGAAACTTGCAAAGACTAACCTATCAAGAGGAAGGACATTCCTGAGTAGCTATTTTTCCCTCTGCTATAAAGTAATTTATCATCAAAAGCCACCAAAATGATAGAATCATATAATGACTTGTACTGGAAAGGACCTTAAAGTTCATCTCATTCCAACACCCTGCCATGGGCAGGGACACCTTCCTCTAAAAGGTTTTGCTCAAAGCCCTATCTAGCCTGGCCTTGAACACTTCCAGGGATGGGACATGCTAAAGGACATTAAGTCAAAGAAATATGTCTGAATGGACAAACTTATTGGGGGAAAAAAGGATAAGCATCATACCATCATCATAGGTGGTTGTGTCTGACAGGGAGCTGCTCTCAGATGGAATTATATCATCTGTGAATAAAAACAAACACTTTAAGCATAAAAGAGCCAACATCCACTTACAAGTATCTTAATACAGTTTATTTTCTAGATTTTCAGAGCCAGCTGATACTTGTAACACTGCAATCCTTATTCTTTTGCCCCCACAGCCTGAAGACAGTCCTGGTACATCATCACTCTGTGTGTTCACTGCAGTTCAGCAAGCGACCCAGGTAATTATCAAAGGAGATTTTTTTTTTTTTTTCCTTTTTTTAATCTGCAGCAGGAATCAGGCCAAGATTTACAAAGGTGTTTTCCACCCCATTTCCAACAGATCTCACAGGGTGTTTTGGTGCTTCAGTAGGAGTCAGGAGCCTATACAGACATGTAGATCTTGGCTGTCAGTAGCTAATCTCCTCTAGGTACACCTGAAACCCCACTAGGTAGATACATAAAGCCTTTTAAAATTTGGCATTCCCTTTTGAATGTTTCATCAGCATACAGATCCTCTTTCAATTAAATTAAGATCAATCCAGAGTAATTCCACTGATTTCCATCAAGGTATTGAAAATTCCAGCAACACAGAAAACAGCAACTGTTGCATGGGCATACAAATGTTTTGTTTCTTTTCCGTTTTGTTGTTTATTCACAGCACTTCACTGTACCTGTCTCACCTTGATGCTACACTATGAGAAACAGCCTGTCCTCACTCAGGTTTGGAGCAGACCACCAGCAGCAGAGAAATGAGGCTGAACTAGAGATAATTAACCCCCAGACAGCTCAATCCTTAGGCTGTTTCTGGCAATATATGGCACTGGTGGGGGAAAAAACCTCCAAGAATCTTCAAGCATGAGAGAAAGGAAGCAGCAAAAATTGACAGTGGCAGCCACTTTGTGTCTGACACCTGCTTGTGCCCTCAGCCACCACGAGCACGTGCAATGTATGCTGCTCCTGCTGTCACAATTTGCTGCCAGGAAAGGTCTGGTTACAAGAATGCTGTAAATAGAGCAGCTGTTCAAACCCAGCAAAAATCAGGACTGGCCCCTGCCCGGGGGGGACTTGTCAGACCACCGAGGATGGGCTGCAGCTCTGCTTGCAACCTGACACTGGGAAAAAGCTCCAGGGGAGCTGATTAATGTGGATTTGACCACGGGGTGGTAAAACATGGAACTGGGCCCAGTGTGGGGAGGAACAAAGCCTGCCGAGGAAAAGAAAAAAGCCAGCCTCAAGCTACAGTGCTGGATTTGGGGTGGGGGGTGGGAGTGCAATGCTGACATATTCAGATATGGGGACATATCTGAATTTAAATCCCAAGTCTGTGCAACTCCCTGCAATGGAGGAAGAAACTCTGGGATAGAGAGGGAGGAAAGGGAAGAGAAGGTGGAACATGGAAAGCAGTCCAGTATGTCCTTCACCTCCTGTCCTTGGGGCTGGGATGGAAACAGCTATGGTTTGATTCAATAAATCAATGGGACTATTTAACATTTTACTTCCAACAAGTCATTCCCTGAACTCACAGACTTCAAGTGACTCATCATTGCTCAGCCTTCTGAAACCCAGACCTGGAGCTCGAGAGCACTGCTGGTGACGGTGACAAGGTTACACATAAAATCAATTACTGAAGCAGGGGACAGCTCTGCTTCTGGTAAACAAATACATGCTGCAGGGTGAGAGCCTGGCACTGGAAGGAAATGCAGCTGCTTGTTGCTGGCTTGGACAACAGGGCAAGAAACTGCCAACAACAACAACGGCGCCCATGGACGGACGGACGGATGGATGGATCTCTCTGCTCACCAGCCTTCCTGGTCATTACCACACACCAGGTGCCCCAGGTAATACAGGACCTTCCACAATCACTATCCACACTGGTGAGCAAGAGACTGGAAAAACAGATGCTTCCCTGCCCTCTGTCAATCAGGAACAAGCTGGGCCACATTAAATGCCGATCATCAGCCTTTCAGAATAATCACGTTGTGATGATGGATAGCCCAGTGATGCCGTGGTGTGGAAGGGGTAAGGATCCAAAACTCCTTCCATTGGCTTGGATACTAACAGGTTTTCACATATTATCCTACAAAGCAGCAAGAATCTCACTTCCCCTAGGAGAACCAGACTCTCAGAATGGAGGGGCCAAGAGTATCTGCTTTTACTGTGCTCATCAGTGGCAAATGGATTTAGTCAGAAATCTACTAATTGCATTCATAAACTCCTGAAGTTCACTTATGACTTCTGGGAAATCAGGAATTTTGAATCAAGAAGCAATGTCCTCCATCCTGCAGAAAACCCTGCCTGCTCTATTTCTGCTGGACCTGAAGCACGGCGGGAGGGACGGGGAGAGATGTTGCGTGTGGCAGCTCAGATGCACAACTGCACTCATCACACCCAGGAATTCAGGCATCAGAAAAGCTTCACCCAAGGTGTTGCTGCCAACCCTTCTGTGCACAGCACCTTCAGCCCATATCTGGTGCTGGAACATGTCTGTGCTTGCTCCTAAAACTGTGGCCTACCCTGCCCCCAGCCTACAGCAGTGCCCTGAGTGTATCAGATGCAGCAGTTTCATCTTTTTCTTATTTAACTGCCTTAGAGAAGATAAAAACCGTATAAAAAAAGATGTAAGCAAAGTTTCTAAGTAAGCCAAATTGCTCTTTTTTCCCTCCTGTTTGCATCAGAACATGGGAAATGCTCTCACCTGGTAGAGCCAGAGTTGATTTCTGGGTTGGTTTTTTGCCACACTTGATTCTATATTCATTTATGGAGTTTTCTATCTCTTGCAGCTTTTTTACAGCATCAGCATACTCTTGCTTCCTCTTCTTCTTCACATTTTTGCAGAGGTCTGGCTCACTGGCAAGTTTCTTTGCAGCTTCCACCAGCTTTTGGTGTATGATAAAATTGCTCTCCAAGTCCTGCAAAGTAGGATCCTGCAAAATTGTGAGATGAGTTATTTCCTTGTAATCTCAAGAGAAATTATCAATGAAAACCATTTAAAAAAAAGTTATATTTTTGTGGTGATGAAGTGAAATCTTGAGCACAAAATACAGAAATACCAAAGTTCATACACAAGTCAATCTCAGCAGATCTTATTTCTATATTATTATTTCTATTATCATTTTATTATTAATTCTTATTCTGTACAAGTTTGAGATCTCTTGGGCAAGGTCCAAAGTTCTGAAGCCTAGGTGACATAACACAGGCTCTTAAATTCAGGTTTAGGCTGCTAAACCTCCTGCTGTGAGTCCAACCCTGAAAACATCATTCAAAATCTCTCCCTACTTCAGAGAATATAAAAATGGAAATTGGTATCACCATACCTACGTAAGAGGGAGTTTGAGGCTTTAATTAATTGTTTGTAAACTACTTTGAGAAGCTCAGATGAAAGGAACTGCAGAAGTGCTAAGCAACACGTTATTAAATCTGGTCAGCAGGATTTTGGTTTAACAGCATTTAAGCAGTCCACAAAATCACTTTGCTGCAGACAAGGAGCACACCAGCCCTGTGAGGCAGGGCAGTGAGTTTCTGGTGAAAGACAGATGGCAAGTGCCCAACACCTACTTACTTGGATGATACAGCTTGTTAACAAATCTCACATGGAATGAGGGGGAATGGAGTGTGTCCAGAAACTGCAAACATCTGAATTACCCTATCACTCGAGTCAGTCCCTGACAGCAAAGTGCATTTTAGCTTCTTGAGCAATGCAGGGAGGTTTTACTCAGGTGGAACCTTCATTAAGCCACAGGTAAAACTCCTCCTCCTGTCACCTGTCACAAAACTATGCTCACAGACAGATGGTTTTGCAAGGGGGACAGAGCACACCCCTGCCACGCTCTGGGTTCAAACACCATCCCAACATGACACAAGTCAAGGCTCCAGAAAAGCCATGGGCTGCCAAATGGCATTATGCACCTGATCTTCTCCAGTCAGCAGCAAAATATCCATTAAAATTCATGCAGCTCTGGCCAAATCAGGGCTTCAGGTCGGGTCAACTTAAGGCCTTTAGAAACAGCCAGTTTCCTGGTCAGCTCAAAGTGTGGCTGAAAGAAGGGCAGGACCCATCAAAATTTCCCACTCCACACGAGCAACTGCCCCAGCTGCCTCCTCTTAAAACACCCAGGGAAGAGCTGGATTATCTACAGGTGGCTTTGGCCACTGGTCTGGCCACCCCAGCCCTGCTGTGCAAACAGGCTGCCACGCTCACCTCCTCGCTGGGGAGCAGGTTGTCATCCAGCTTGAACGCCGTGCCAACGCGCCTCCTCACCTGGGGAGGCTCCTCTCCAGCACCCAGGGGATACTCCTTGGGCATCTTCCCTGTCAGCTCCTGGGGAACAACAGACAGGGCTCCAGGTAAGGCCCAGTGGGAGAAAGGGCTCCCACCTGCCCGACCCCAGTGTGAGGTGCAGTTCTCACCGCCTCGCGCAGGCAGATCTTCTTCAGCTCCTCAACTTTCTGAAGCAGTTTTTCCTGAAGGAGTTTCTCTTTCTTCTTTAGTTCCATAATTTTCTCCTTCTTTTGTTCTTCACTGACCTCTGAATCCTGAGAGCCTGGAAAACACACTCTGTATCAGAGGATTTCCAGGTAAAGGCCATTTCAATGGTCTGGTAGTATCATTTGCCTTTTAACAAACACAACCCCCATTATACTTGGCTACTTCACGTTTATGTGCAGTATTACCTGATGAGATCAAACTGCCATTGCTGGCCATAATAAGCTGGTTTTTGGCCTCCAAAGTCACCAGCTTTGACACTTTTGGTGTTCCCATCTCTGTCAGATCCATGGCGATATCATCCAAACTTCTGGCTGACGGAATTTTTGCCTGAAGGAGTTTAAAAAAAAATCCAGCCTCATTGAGTTACCTCTAATTAACTTCAGAACACATCACAGAAGATGACATTTCACACATCATCTCCCACAAAATTAAGGGCTAAAGCAAAGCCTCACACAGGTGCTTGCGGCGTACAAGGGCTGTTTGGCATTCCCTTCCCCTCTCCCCCAAAACCCGAACCATCTCCCAGCTCAAAACCTCTGCAGCTTTCAAAACAAACACAGGAAAGGAGACAAAAGAAAAGGCAGATTAGACACCCAGACATGGGAATTCCCTTTTCTGTGATTACACTTCCACAGGCCTTAAGTGCAGGCAGGCTAAAATGAATCAAATGCCAATACCACCACTAAGAGACTGCTCAAAAAGCTGACAAAAACAATTTGTAGTTTTTCTCTGGAGAGTAGTTCATCCGTGGAAAAACATATGCTGAAGGATATACAGGAAAGGTGTTGAAACCCATGTTTGCAGTAGAATGCCTCATAACTTACTTTGCTTTGCTTCCTGTCCAAGTAAAACTGGTGCTGACTGATTGCCATCACCCAGATGGATTTGATCAGGGAAGTGTTTGCATACCAGGTCTGCACCACCAGCCCACTCTGACCAAAGGTCCTCCTTGACACTGAAATCCTGAGGAGGAGAAAAGAAATGCAATTTCAAGACAGGTCTTTGAGGTTTAAAGTCGACAATGCCTCTCTCCTAACCAGGTGAGGCTCAGCCTTTATTTCAGGGATGCAAAAATTCAGATTTCCTTCATCCCATCATCATCCAGTGCTGCTACAGATTTGGCCATGACAAATAATCCTCCCCCTGCTCCAAGAACTCCCTGAATAGACATACAGGGAATCTGAGAGGACACCCAAAGCTGTGACAGCAGCCCCAGTCTGCTGGATCAAGATGAGTCCCAAAGCCCAGGGCAAACTCAGGTGTTAGCTCTGAGGCACCTCCCACCCCATCCACCAACACGTGATGATGATGAGTTCCCAACAGAACTGCCTCCTCCAGCCTCACCTGCGGGGATCGTGCACTTCCACAGCAAACTTCTTCTCACGGAAATAGAGATTTTCCAGCTGTTTCCATTGAAATAGCTAGGAGAATTGGGAGAGAGAAGCAGAACATGGTCAGCAAATCACCAGACCTCTCACCCCAAGGTGATGTAATTTCAGCAAATTACAATTCCTGTGTATCCTCGGCTATGGCGTGGACTGAGCAATAACTACATTCATAACATCAATTAAAAGAAGCACATAAATATAGGATACCCCCTCAGTAATGTCACATTCTTACGGACAATGTGTTGCAAATTGAGGATTTTGTCAGTGACAACATCTGCCTCCATCAATAGCACATTTAATTTCACTGCTAGAAGTTCCCAGAGATCTTGGCAGGGCAGCTGAAGTAATTTTCTCTCTGATTAAACGCAAAAATCTCTTTACGAAGTAATTGTATAGACAACCATGGTCTACTTCCCTGAGTCAGAACATCCCCAGGGAATGGCAGCAGCTTGGAAAAGCCAAGACCTTTCTCTTGTGAAGACACTTGTGAGACATCCAGTGTGACATCTTGGAGCAGAGGTACAGCATGTACAGAACAACAGCAGCTACAGGAGGAAGCCACCCCCAGCACATCCTCCTGCTAGAAACCCACATATTTCCTGCAAAATGCCAGCTGGGAGAAGAGATCAAAGTCAGCCAGGGCTTGGCAGCTGCATCCATGGGATCAGAATTTCATCTGAATTTGCTCTCCTTTCGCAGCAGCATCAGCCAGCCCCTGGGGATGAGCCATAGGGGGCTGCATCCTCCCAGGTTTTGGCAGCACCACCTCCTGCCCCCTTCTCCAGCAGTGCCAGGGTGCCTGGCTGCACATGGGGACCCACACGGTGTCCCCTGGGATGTCCCCCTGACCACGAAGGGCTGCACAGGTGCAGCAGCACGCTGGAGTTTCCATCAGCTGCCTTCCAGAGCTGCAGCCCCCACGGAGGTGCTTCCATCCATCTGGGCAGGCAGGGACAGGGCTCAGTGAGAGATCAGCCTCGGAGAGCAGGGATCCAGCCGAGGCACCCAGGTCCTCACAGCAACTCCAGGTCCTCACAGCAACTCCCTCCTTTCCCCACTGGAGTTTTTCCAAAGCCTCCAGGGGTGCAGCCACCACACCAGAAACCCCCAGGACACACAACATTCCCGCTGGCCTCTTCCAAAACCTGACATGCCATGCTACCTCCCAGTACAGAAGCACTTCAGGTTCTGTAAAAAATGATGTATTAGGCTGTGATGCATCTGAAACATTTGTAACACAATTAAACATAACCCAGCGCATTTGTGTTTCGGGCGAAAAGTGGCTCTTTCAGCAGCCTTTCCCTCTGTTTAATTAAAACTTCCCTAGGACTACAACTGCCTATTAGAACCTGCCATAGAAAAAGTGAAGCCAAGTGGAAATGCAATTTTCTTGAATTAATAAATTATTTTCTTGGCACTTGTGGAAGTTTCCCTCTGCTGCTTAAGTAAGTTTGTGTTTGTCTCACAGCCCTGCTGCCCAGTCACACCGCTGTCAGAAACGCCTCTTTACAACTCTGCACTGAACTTCGAAAAGAAATACAATTACAAAAACGCAAAAGGAAACAACCCAAGCAGTCTGTCAGGACATTGAGCAACAGGCGCCCGTGGGTGCTCCAGCAGCGATCCCAGCCGGGATCCCGGCACAGCCCCGGCTGCTTCCCCGCGTCCCGCACTCACCGCGCCGCAGCCCCGATCCCGATCCCGATCCCGGCTTCCCGGCCCCGCCGGGCAGTGTCAGGGGTGGCATGGGCAGGGCACAGCCGAGGCGGCCGTGCCGTCCCTCCGTCCCTCTGTCGTGCTGCTCTGCTTTGGCAGCTTCGCCTCCCACTGCTGACACACGCCTGACATCCCCACCCACCCGCTCCGCTGCGCCGCCTCCCACGGCCCTTTCCCCAGATAAAGGGAAAAGCCGGCAGCGGAGGGAACGAGGAGGATTCCACCGAGGGGCTGCGCCGCTTGGAGCCCCCCGGGTGCCGCCTGAGGGGGCCAGGGGCGTGGGGGCTGCCCGGGGTCCCCGGGGGCCGTGTCCCGGCCCCGCCAGCCTTGACTCACACCCAGAGGCAGCAGGTTCAACCAGAAGCATCATCCCGGCGTTCCCGGCCGCCCGCTCCCACGCTCGTAAAAACCATGGGCGTGCTTCAAACATGACCTCTGGAAAAAAAACTGCCTCGCTGCGCCTCTTATCGTGGCGGGGGATGGCTCCCCGTCCCCTTTATCACTTCCTTTGGGTTTTTCCCCTCCGGATGCGCTCGACATTCCTGAGGGTTGCGGGAAAACGGGGCACCTGTCCCAAGGTGAGGAGGGGAGGAGGGTCGCGTTTGGCAGGAGGACAAAATGCAGCAGCCCCAGCACCCCTGGAGCAGCCTCCTGCCCTGGCAGAGGGACACGGGGGTCTGTACAAATCCGACACTTCCAGTGCCAAGAAAAAAAAAAAAAAGGGGTTGGCTTT
>VZRH01000299.1:919456-997991 GCA_013397555.1 Urocynchramus pylzowi | reverse complement strand
AAAAAAAAAAAAAAGGCGTTTGCATTTTTAAGAAAACCTGCATGGAACTGCCTCAGGATGTGGGTAGAGCTTTGCTCCATTTCCTCCCCACCCTGTGAGACCCATCCCAGCCCAAAAGGAGCTGACGGGCGCCCCAAGCACTCGCAGCTGGGCACATTCAGCACAAAGACATCCCTGCCTCCTTGCCCAAAGTCTGGGATAACTGCAGCTCCCCCCTCAGCTGTTCCACAGCAGCAGAGATGGGAACTGGCATTGTACCCAAGACACATCTTTGCTCTTGAGGACTGAAAAAGCGCCCTGTCCTCAAATTATCTCACTTAAGAGCAATATAAGCTCCTTAGCTATCACCTCATCTGACAAACCCTCCTAACTCAAGTCCTTGTAAAAAAGGCTGGTGATTAAATGAACAGCTTCAGAGTAAGTTGTGAGCAAATAATATTTATACAGATGCACACAAAAATAATCCTGAATGAAAGTATTATGCCTAACATGCTTGGATTCATGAAGACAAGAGGGAAAAATGGACTCAATACAAACAAGAACAAAGCAATAAAGTAATAACTTTCTTCAACTGAAATTTTTCTAACTCATGGTCAAAAGGCAACACTCAGGAAACCGTCACTGCTCTAGAGATATCCTGCTCCCTTCAAATACTCCCTACCCTGTACAGACATGTCCCCTAAGTAATTCCTAATTTCAATCTTACCTAAACTACATGCATATTTAAAGACAAAAGAGTGGTAAAAAAAAAAAAAATCTGGAAATCTGGAACTGGTTTTTGAGGGCTGGAAGAACAATTAGGAATAATTAAAATGTTTTTGTGGAAGTTTTGCAATGTATGTTCCTTTTAACCAGATGATTAAGTCCACCTGAGCTAATTAATGTTTTCTTAATAGCCTTCCCATCCATGTAGGTTGTGAGATCCTTAAATGCTTCTGAAAAGTACTAAGCATCCTTAGTACTTAGTCAGACAGGGGCTCCCTGTCTGACTCTGAGTAGAACTTGGCCTGGTCAAGGTTGTTTTTCTGATTTTTTTTTTTTTGTAGAAGGCGGAGGAGCATCTCTGATCACATCTCATTACCCATGCACCTCTGTGCACCAGCCAGACTCCTACCACCCAGCTGCTGCTTCTCCAGCCCACGAGTTTAGGCTTCCCTGTATTTCTACTGTGATTCAATTCCAGGCACCAGGGAGCTCTGAACAAAAAGGAAATCGCCGTCCTTCCCGCACAAAAAGAACCGTAACAGTCTAAAGCGGCCCAAAGAGACGTGGTGTGCCAAAGTGTTGAAACACATTAAAAGCAGCAGCTGGTTTTTTACCTGGCTGATCTGGCATCCAGTTTTGAATAAAATGCAAGTTTATCCCGGCCTGACAGCAGGAGCAAACTGGCTCAGAAAAACGGCCCAGTCGGGATCGCGGGCAGGAGCTGGCGGAGACCCTGCCCAAGGAGACGTGCAGGAGAGCTGCTCAGGCTCCTGGCTCAGTATTGCTGTGAGCCTGATGGACTGTGTTTAAAAAATAATATTTTAGTATTTTTTTACAAAGTTTCTTTTTGCAGCGAGGTGTAAATGTGGAGAGCAGCTCAGTGCAGGGGCTGTGTGGCCACATGCTGCCTCACCAGCCCACGGTGCCAGAATTGCACCTGGGATGTTTCCAAGGCTAGTGACAAATTCTGACCAAGAGCTAAATTATCCAAATCCCTGGCTTTCCACCCAAGAGGTCTTTTGGTAAGGTCAGCATGGAAGTGCAAGCCATGCCACAGTGTTTGCAGCAGCCTTTCCCTCGGGAAGCACTTCCAAAGCACCTCGTGGTACGTGCAGTGCCTGCGAGGAGGCTCAGCAACCAGCACCTCAGGAGCTGGCTGGGAACAGCAATCTGCAGACAAATCTGGCAATTCAGAGCAAGGAAACATAAAAGATTTCTGCCCACAGGAATGCACCCCACCCGATGAGGGAAATTACCACCCTGGCAGCAGTGCTGGGAGCAGGCTGTGTTTCAGCCCCTCTGCTGCACTCAGCTGTCTGGCACCCTGCCTTCAGCTGGAATCCTGTGTTTCACTGCTGCTGTGCCTGCCCATGGGGGAGGCACCTGAGGAGATGGCAGCAGAGCCAAACTGCCCCACCTGCAGCAACTTCTGAGGGAAGGAGGCAGACAGCACCCACCTGTGCCAGCATAACTCGGCAGAGCTCACCTGCAGGCATCCTTCATCCCTTAAATATTAAGCCAGTCCTCTAAAAACCTTTTCAATCGTCTATTTTTCTAATACCTTATGATGCTTTTGTGCCTGGTCCTCACTAGCACTGGCATCATAAGACTGAGAGATGCCTCAACATCAAATTGCCCCAAAATGTTTGTGTTTTGCAGCAGGTGACGTTCAAGCAACTTTTTGCACATCTGGAAAGATGTGAATTTCAGAGCAGCCTCGTAAAAACTCTGTGTTTTTTTTAAGTAATTATGTGAGCTTAGTATCCTCTATTTAAATCAATGGCTTGGTGAGAAAAAAACACCATAAAAGAAATCTCTGCCTAATTAGAGCTGCCTGCTGAGAAGGCTGTTCCAATGCTGCTGTGTTCTGAACCATTCAGCAAAGGACAGCAAATTTACATGAAGTAAATGTTCTGCAAGGGAAAACTTTCAGTATCAACTCTTCAGTATCTCATATCAGCATATGTTGAATTAAGAAAGAAGTATCATAATACCTCCTCCTCACAGCTCAGGTGCAATGCATCCCAACAAAGAGAAAATCATGCAAAATTGTCAGGATGCTTGCAAAGATGAACAAAGAGCTCCAGGACAAACTCAGGCCAATAAAGGCCCCTACAGAGGGTGGGAGAAATAGAAATTGTCTGAGCAACCAGGGGCCTGGTTTGGAAAGCTAAAGCCCTGGAAGTATTAAATCCAGCCAGGGATCTTGTGAAGGTGATGAGGCGCTGGCACAAGGTACCCAGAGAAGCTGTGGCTGCCCCTGGATCCCTGGGAGTGTCCAAGGCCAGGCTGGACAGGGCTTGTGGGATAGTGGAAGGTGTCCCTGACATGGCAGGGGGGTTGAAATAAGATGATAGCTCAGGTTCCTTCCAGCCCACACCACCCTGTGATAAACATTCCCCATTCCAAACGAGTATATGCTAACAAAAACACTTCTGAGAACACAATGCAGTCAAGACATCAAGCAGTAGAAACTATATTCTTGGACATTTGAAACAATACCACAGCAAGATTGGTTCTTCTCTTCAGATAACACAGTTAATTTATCACGAGGGAGTCGCCCACAGAAACACAATGAAGTGGGAGAACAAGTTAAAGAGCCAGCAAGCTGCCTCCTCCAGCCCTCAGAGGATCCTCACACATTGGCTGAACGCAGAATAAACTCAACTCGTGCCTTAATACACCCTCCATTAACAAGACTTACATTGTTTATCTCACCAGTGAGAAGAATGAAGTAGAGATAAAGGGAGATCTATTCTGGCTTGAAATGACAAACAAAATCCTGGGACCTGTTTTATCCTTCTCCTAATTGATTCAGAGGATACTTGGCATGCCACCTCACAGCAAGCAGGAGGCACTTCTCCAAGCAGGAGGTGACTCTCAATATTAACTGGAACTGAAAGAGAATATGTTTGCACAGCAGCAGGACTGCAGAGCTAATCCCAGGTCTGAGCTCAAATTGGAACAAGGGTTGCCAAATCCAGTCTGTTTTAATGCCCTGTGAGACTTCAGGATGATAATCAAGTGAGCTCAGTATAACCTCCAGCCAGCATGGAGCCACTGCTTTTATCTACAAAGACAATTTTCATAAATGACACAGAAAATAATTCACCCTTTTCAGTCTGTTGGAGCTGGAGCACAGTGCTTCCCTCAGTGCCTCAGCTGGCAGTCCTGGGTGACGGGGAACACTTGGGCTTTTCCAGAAACTGCTCCCGAAGCAACAGAAGCTCCCAGGAGTGACTTGGAGCAACAAAACTCCCTTGCCCAAACCATCTCAGGTCAACCAGCAAAATATGAATAGCTGGAGCCAAACCTCCCCAGCCAGCTCTGCACAGAGCCAGAGCAGGTTCTCCAGGTCCAGCCCCGAGTCACACAGCGGCAGCGCACGCGCCCCGCTCGGACGGTGACGCCGGAGCCCTGGCAGGGCTGGGTGATAGGGATCTGCAGATTGCTTCACCCAGGCCTCTCCTGCAAGTTCCTTCCTGTGAGGAGCTCTCAGCCTTGGACTCCATGCACTGGTGTTGATCCAATAACAAAATCTTGGGATAACCACTGCGCTCCAAGGCTCGTATTTAGGTGTCTTTGCCTGAAGACCTACTTGGATTTCATTTTTTAAAGAGGGTGGTTATATTTCTTTGGATTTAAGTGATCCTCCATTAGAGGGTGCAGCTAATGTATATTTTATTTCCATTATTAATAGTAAAATTTTATTCTAAATATGGACTTGGCTCTTGCAAGATGCCTGTGATTCCATGGTGAAGCAAACACATCTGACAGCACTGCAGAAAAGACAAGGGGAGCAGAGTAAGTCCCCCTGGTGTGAATTCACTGCAGCACAGGCACCAATTCCTGTTAAAAGCCTCCCATCTGAAATGCTGCAGCTTTCCCACCACAACCAGTGTCAGAGAGGTTTGCACACCCAGAGATCACCTGTAGCTTTAAAATTCAGGAAGGCCAACTCGGTCTTCATTAGACTTGGACTCAGCCTTTCCCTCTTACTATTCTCTATTTATCTATCAGCTGCATGTATATTTAAACATCACCAACTGGAGAAGTGGAGCACAATGAGGATGCTCTTTCCCAGATGGCTGGGGATAAACACAACAGCAGTTTTGATCCATGGTATAAACAGCTGGATAACAGCAGCACACGGCAGTTCTGAGTTTGGCTCCATTCCCGAAAAACAAAGCAAGAAAATTCTGCTAAATCCAGAAAAACTAGCACCACTGCTCCAAAAGACAGGAATAGTTTACATGCCTATGCCCCTCCTGCCTGCTGCTCCAGAGAGACTCCTGGGAGATTCAGGCAAGCTGTCCATACTCTCCTCTCTCTGAAATAAATTCTGATACATTCATAAATATGAACAAACAACAACAGTGATTAAAAGGAACTTCTGCCTGCTGCATCACAGACAGCAGGGCAGTAGTTACACTGAAATAAGCAGCAGTATCTCAGCATTTTAACTCCAAACCCAGGTCTGGGTGTGGGTGCCCCTCTAGACCTGATGTCTGCTTTTCCTCCCAAAAGTGATCTGATTCCAATCACTTATCCAAAGTGCACTTTGTACTTCAAACCCTGAAACATTTCTCATACAAAGAAATTAAAGCTATATTTAGCCACTTGTTAAAGGCTATCAGGGCTCAGGACAAGCTGTGGCTTACATTTTTTTTACTTATAATTTTTGTCCCTTTGCACTGACACCAGAAAAATCCTTAAGGATACTACAGCCACATCCATCCCCACAGTTTCAATGAGCTTACTGTAATTAAACCTTCCACCTGCATTTAGGCTCCTCTCTCTCACCCTTCCCTTTAAATCTCTATTCTCTGTTGTATAATTATTATTTCAGTGAAGCCAACAACTACTCTCATTTCCATTGTAATGCTTCCACTGCAGAGATCACCTCTGGTTTTTACTTTATTTTTCTTAAACACAACTCCCGCTGCATTCAAAGACAACGCCTTGTAACTAACTGTAGCAGGGTGTGACTTGGTATCTGGGCCCTGCTGACCTTAAAAAATTTTCTTAATCTGCCTGGTTGATGTTGTAAACTGAAATCCCACAAGCATAAAAAATGCTTGGCGAAGCAATGCTTTCAGCCAGGCAGGCTCCATTTTCTTGGAGAGCATTGCTGGTCACAGCTGGACATCTTGGCTGCAGAATGATCTTTTCCTGGCTGGAAAATCTTATAGATGTTGCCTAAAATCAGGGAAGTGCTTAAGGGCAAGAGGACCTCCTTGATGCTCTCCTTTGACATTCAATAGCTTCCATCAAGTTGACTTGATTTACAAAGGGTTCCTCCTGTGTTACTGTCTTTTAGTGCAGGCATGGGAAGAGACACCTGGGATAAAACTCTGTATTTTACTAAACAAAGTGAAGGAAGGACATGAGCTCTCACCCTTGGACACACAGGTACATAAATACACCAAAAGAAACCAAGTCATAGCCTGCTCTGGAAAAAGAGAAGATCAAGTTGGGGGGGATTGAAGGGGGGGATTACTCTTTAACAAGGAAGTTTTGTTAAGCTGTGCTTTTTGGCACCAATACACTAAACAATATCATACTGCAAATCTAAAAATTCCCTGGCGGGGAGCACAACTTCATGTGAACTCCTGCCCAGATCATTCCTGGGGAAAGAAGAACAGCAAACTCCCAGGTCTTCATCCCCTCATGGCTTAGATGTTTCAATGAAGACACACTGGGAAGCTGTGTGTTGGAGAAGGAGAAAAATGACCTCCAGTACTTGGCAATTATTCTCAATTCCCCCTTAGAATTTATGGAAACACACACTTCAGCAAGCCTTCAATTTTCTGCAGTTCTCCTTGTATTCTGCCTGTATCAGTGGAGCCTTTTATGCTTCATGCACAAAAAAAACCACCTACAAAAGTGAAGTGAAAACACTGCCTGAGTGCAAGGCCTTGCAGAAACACAAGCGCTTCACATTTCTGTAGTTATCCCTGAGGGCTGCCAAAATTCCCATCCTGAGACCACCAAACTCAAGACACACGAGCCAAAGCTCCCAAAGGGAGTTTCCACTATCTAGGAGAGGGAAAGGTTTACTGCCTCAGTGCCAGCAGAAATCTCCTTCTGCCGCCAGCCTTTGGTCTCTTGCCCACCAGTCTAATAAGCAACAGCTTAAAAGAGTATATTCTGACATGCAACACCATACCACGTTCCCCCCACAAAAAAAAAAAAAAAAAAGAAAAATAAGATGCAAAAAAACTTACTTTTCTGGGCTTAACTTTGTCTTGTAAGTCGTACTGGCCAATTCCTTTGTAACTTATTCCAAGCCACCACGGGATTCCTTGTTTATCCTGAAAAATGGATGTCTACGTCAACCAAGAGCTACTTAAGAATTAGGCAATTCCAAGATTACAGCCCTTTTCACTCTGTGACAGGTACAAGTAGGTACAGAACAAGGATTTTCTGGCAAACAAATCGAGGTGAAGTGGATTGCTGGGGTGAAGGTGGAAACTTTCTCCCTCTGCCTTCTGAGGCAGAGGCACAAAGCCAGGTGGTGGCTGTGCAACGTGGGCAGAAAAGCGACAGTGCTGCTGAAACAACCGGGTGTCACTGGCTGGAGGAGTGGCTGTGAAGGGGAACGACAGGGGACAGGAAAAAACTGTGGCCAATGACTGCACCCACTAAATTCAGGCATGGACAGCCACAGGAGGAGACACCAGCACAAAACATCAGCTTCTCAGGTACCACAGTCATGGCCATGACTCAAAAGTAAGGAGACATCATCTCTGCTGAGCTCTTCGGCACAAAACACTTTGGCCCCGGCTCTGCTCTAAAAATGGGAATAAATGGTGTATTTCCATCACTCTCCAAAAGCATTTCTCAGCATCTCCCCACTCCAAGCACGCACCACTAATCACCTGCCACTTAGGAGGAGTCCTTTCCACATTCTGTTTTTCTAATCTTGATTAATGTCTCTGGGGAAACTATTAACTGCTTCAGGTCTAGAAGTGATATCCAGTTTAATTAAGATGATAGGAATTTAGCTGCTGATAGGATTACACGAGGCTTTACAAAGATTCCTTTCTGCTTTCTGGAAACAATTTTTTAAAGTACATTGAATGGGGAAAAATTACAGAGGTTGAAAAATGTGGGGTTCCATACTGATAGAAGGGCACTGAATCATCCAACTGCTCCTTTAGGAATGCAATCCCTCATAATAAGCTCAGCAATCACATTATCTATAGCCAGTTACTGACCTTTACTCCATAGTAATGAACTCCATATGTTGGCAAAGCTTCTACCACTTTCATGTACCTGCAGACAGATTTATAGCATATCAGATTATTTTCTCTGGAGGAAGTAATATCTATTAACATATTTTTTTCACACATACATCCAGGACACGTCATTTATCATCTGCATATTTTGAAGGCTTTAATAGTTGAAGGCCCGTGTTTTCAGAAAAAACTCAGCATCTTGGCTTGGGGAAAGATGGGGTATTTTGGCCCAGCTAAAGCAAAAGGAAAATCTCTCATACAACAGAAAATTCAGTCTTTTATCAGAAGGTCATAGAACTGAAAGCAAAAATTCTGACCAGAACATGTGAGCCTTTTGGGAAACATTGGCAGTAAAGACCTGCCTATAATTATTCCATTATGGACCTCTGGTTACAAAGGATAGGCTCCAAATGAATATGTTTATGCCATTGTACAACTGTTTCATGAGGCAATTCAGAAAACCTCTAAACAGACCATTTTTCCCTTGTTTCTACTGAAAAAAGACCACAAATTACTGAGCCAGATTTACAGGCATTGAGGTATGTGAGAAAAACTGCAAGGAGTCTGCACTGTGCAGCCATGGCCACCATCTCAAACATCTCATAACACATCCTACTGCATCTGCCTGTAGGAAGAACACTAAATATTAATGGTAAATTAAAAATATAATTCCACAGGCTCAGTGGGCAGCTTGGACGACCTGGATGTTTTAAAAGCCAAATTCTGAATGTTTCCGAATTTCTTACAGGACTTAGGGTAATGTACACCCTTAAGAGTGAAAATTAATAGATGGCAAGCAAGGTATGGAGAAGAGTCTTCCAATAAAGTAAGATCAAAAAAATTTATTTTGCATTTGAGGTACCCAAATGACTACACCAATGCTGAACTGCAAGCCTCTGAAATGTGAGACTTCAAATAATTCCACTTTGCAACGAAACTCAATAAAAAGAGAATCTGACAGATACAAATAACATCATTTCCAGGCAATAATGACCCAAAGAGTCTGCCTTGCCATTTCTCAACAAAAAAAGAACAAGAGAAAAGTAAAAATATCATCTTCACAAATTAACAAGTGTCATACTCACTGAACAATGGCTTGTCCTCTGGTCAGACCTTTAATTTGTGTATAATGCTCAATTACTCTGTCCTCACTGCAAACCAAGCACAAAACCCAATTTAGAGGCTCAGTGACTTTGTTCATGTGTGACAGCATCTGTCAAAGCTCAGCCACCTGCTCAGCATGCAGAGAAGTGTCCCCCTGCATGTTTCTTGCTCTAGTTTACATTCTGGTTCTTGCTGATTTCTTTCCCACCCTTCGTTAGGCAGCGTGGAGCTGCCTGGCTGATCCCCACCATCACATCCTGCCTTCCAGACTAATTAACGAACCATTTCGGATCAGCCTGTTCTGCTACAGATGCTGCTGCAGAAGAATGGTGCTAATTGTGGAAATTCATCTTCACTTTCTAAAGGACCCAAACTTCAAAGGCTGGTTAATGCTCCATATGAAAGACAGAAGTTGTTCAACCAGAGCTGTTTCCATTCCCATGTATTTTCTCCCCCCTGACATTTCACAGGTGAAAAAACCCACACATTTGTCAGCAATGATCTTTTTGCATTTTTCCTGTTACATATTTCAACATTTTGTTTTGGAGGAATGTGAAATAAAATATGCATTTCTGTGTCAGACACTTGAAAGCAAAGAAAAACCCAGCAGTATTCATTCAGAGACAAACAAATAATAAGCAAGCACGGTATACTTGAAAATCCATCACGTACACATCAAGCCTAAAAAACCAAAACAAATGAGGGAGTTGACAAAGGGCATAAATTCCAAGGAAACAATATCACTGATTCATCCTAAACGCTGTGTTCCTTCACAGCAAATTCAAGCCCCAGAAATGGAACTGTCTTTCTCTTTCCAGCCTTTCTAGATTATTTTCTTCCCCTGTCCTGTTGAGAGGAGCTGGGTGGGCAGCTGGCAGCCAGCAAAGGTCAGCCCACCACAAAGGCTCCACTGTGTGACAGATGAAGACTGAGGTGCTCTCTGCAAACCCAGCCTTGGCTGGAGATCAGACTTCAGCTCCTTCTATTACAGGGTCCCCACATACTCTGATCCAGCAATTTCTGACACAGCAATTTAATTTGAGCAAACTTCCAAGGAGGAATTTGCCTTAGATATCGCATAATTTATAATCTTCTAAAAACTGGAAATGCTTGAAGATGAGCAATTAACTCCATGTCCTGGGCTGAAAACTTTTAGAGGAGTATCCAAACTGCATAAAAGCGATCTTGTTATCACTCATAGCCATGATTTACATTTTAAATTAAACAGCTCACCAGTAAGCAAGTGATGGATGCTCCTGCAGTGTCTTGGTAGGAAAGACAGGCAGTGTCTTCAAGTCTTTTCTAGTGTTCTCATCACTGAAAAAGCAAAAATGGCCCAGAGTCAGTGCTAATGAATCAGAGATGGACTCATTAGTTTGGGCAGAAGGAAGGGCTGTATTTGCTGCTCACAAACATGGAGTGTTGCCCCATGTCAGGCTGTCATAGCAACGTAACTCTAGATGCCCTCTCACATGACAGTGATGGATATGGTGTCACGCTCATTATGCACACACGTGATGCTCAGGCCACCACCGTATCAGTATTTACTCTGCACACCCTCACCCTATTTGCTGAGTGCAGAATGAGCCCTGAAACAGCTGCAGGAAAGCCCAAAAGTCAGGCTTGTAGTGCTAAGTTCCGCTCTGTCTTTAACAATACGTTTCATGAAGCAGTGTGGTATTTGTTAAATCACAGAAGTTGAACAGTGATCTGAGTCAAAACAAAGGGTTTCAGTTCATACACTTTCAAATATTTCCAGTGAAAACAGTTCTCCTGGACTGCCCATTGTATAGAAAGTTCAAATATTTCTGAAAAATAATTTCATTCATATGAAATGAATATTATTTGAATATTTTAAATATTCAAATAATATTCATTTCAGGTTGGACTCTAGGCCCAACCTGAAATGAAAATATAGGGGGGCAGAAGTATATGAATACAATTTGTCACGACAAAACCCCAGCAGATTATTTTAAAACCTATTTAGAGGCATCAGTAAAATGGTTCATATTTTCTCCTGACATGGTCCATTAATTAATCAGCTGAAAGCTGCACGCCCCATTTCAGCAGGATTTCTGCGTGCCTTCGCAGCAGCGCCAGCAAGCACCAACACGACTTTTCTATGCAAAGAATGCACCAGTCACGTCCATCAGCATCTGCCTCAACTTTGGCTTTCCTTGAAGGTGTTTTTCTGCTCCCAACCTCTCTTCTCATCAGATCGAACTGTTAAGAGTTTTCATCAGAGCAATGTCCCCCTTGGCCATGGCCACTGAGGATGGAGCTCTGCACTTGGAGGACACAGCAACCCCCCCCCACGATTCCATCTCCCAGATGCCACACGGAAAACGCAGGAGATGAAAGGTTTTTTTGTTCCTTGGGAGCACCGGCTAATCGCTCTGCAAGGCTCTTCCCCAGCCCTGACAATGAGCCTCAGCCCTGAGTAAGGGGGACCACCTCTGGGGACAAGGAAACAGTTCAATCAACAGCCCATTTATTCTTCAACGTCTTTGATGAAGCTGCCAAGAAGGGGTCAATTAGCGCCGAGGAGTGCTGGTTGCTGCACTCTTCTGCCAGGAATATCCATTTTTCTTTGCAAGCTGGCCAGCACCCAAGTGCCACAAACGGGGACAGCTGGGTAGAAAATCAGGATCTCTCCTCCCAGCACTCCAATACAGCCAATGCTCACAAAAGCTGAGTTTTATTCAGCCCTTGCAAGCCCATTTTGATGGGATCAAAAGGCTGCAGGACATCTCGGCTTGCTAAGAGAAGGTAGATTACCAGGGGTTTGTAGGGTCACATGGAAATGCAGACACAGAGCACGTTCTTTTGAGGCCTCAAAAACCAGAGCAAAGAATAAAAAAAAAAAACCAAAACCACAAAAAAACCCCAAAAAACCCCAAACCCAAAATCAACCAAACAAAAAATGCCAAACAACACAAAAAACCAGCCCAAAACAAAACAAAAAAACCCCCCAAAAATAGAACACGGCCTGAACTCCCTCTTAAAGCTGGACGGTTTGACCTTCCAACTTCAATCACAGATTCACAGGATAACTGATAATTAAACCACAATTTTCCTCCTATTTTTAAACCTGATTTATCACTGCAATGGCTGCTCTAGCAGGCAGAGTTGGCAAGGAACTACAGTGAAGTAGGAGAGGTTTTGGAAGGAAGTACTAACAAAACAGCTAATTTTTCCCAAACAAAAGGGCTGTTTCTGTAAATGTAGATTCTCAACCCCATATTCATAATCAGAGGTTTAATGGGTGGTCATCAAACCCCTATTTAGAAACCTGGTTGTAAGGGCTGAGGCAATAAGGAGACTGATGCTGGGAGGCCAGGGCTGAGCTCTGGCAGAGCAGGGGACAGCTGACACCCAGCTGTCACCACTACACGTGAGTGGAGAGGTCCCAAACTCTCCTTCCCCAGCCATTATAGTGCCAGGAGCCTCCCCAGCACTGAGAGGCTGCAGAAATGCCACAAATCCTGGCAGCTGCATCTCCCATGCTCTGAAATGCCACCTTCTGCAACATCTGCGGCCTCCAGCAGCACTACTCGCCTCCCTGCCCTCACCTCTCTGTTTGGTTTTTGGGCCCCTTGCCTCTCTAGATGTGGCTGAGTAGCAACTTTATCCTCATCAATGCCAAAATGAGGGTGCTAGTTAAGCCTGAGTGATGAGTAGCAGCTCATCAATATGAAAATGTCTACCACTGAATTTAAATTTTGAGGGCCAGCCAGCAAACCCGCCTCCCAGCAGGGCCTGTGGGCTCTGAGCTGGGACGTGCAGTGATCAAAGGGCTGTCACCACCTCGGTGCCATGACAGGGGGCACGTCCCTGCAGCACTGGCCCAGACCCACAGCCCTGCTGCAGACTGTCAGCAGGCAGAGGCCACAGAGCTGTGATGGTTTACAGCAGAGCTGGGCCTTCTCTCTTCTTCTGCCAACCTACAAACCCATCCAATTTCTTGCAATAGCAGAGAATACGCTGATTTTATGAGGCAAAATTGGCTCCTGGGACTTGTCTTCCTTACAGGACCCAAGCTCACACCCTGAGGTTCAGACACCGTCCCATCCACATGTCTTGGGAGAAGTCTATCCAAATGGACTTATAAGGCCTGAAACTCTCTGAGAAGCAACATGAGGATTTTTTTCCATAAATAATTGTATATTAATTGTAAGATCAAGCATAATTGTAAGATCAAGCATGAAACAATCCTAGAAAAATGTAAAAGACCTGGGAGAGACAGGGCACAGCTCATTGCATGCTGGATGCCTTCAGACAGTGCGGGCTGGCACGCAGCAGCCTGGATCTGCTGACTGCACGCCCCAGGATTAGCTTAGTTTGGGATGATTCACGGCTTCAGGGATAATAAAAGCCTCAAATGGTCCTCCCTCTCCTTCCACAGAGTCCATTATCACTTCATCTGCACCAAGCAAGTCTCCCCTTGACCTTCAGGATCACTTTCCCAAGCCCTCTGAGACCCAGCTGTTCCCCAGAGGTGACAACTCCCGATAGCAGGAGCGGCGGTTTGAATTATGACCTGTTCCTGTTTGGTTTCACAAGGACCACGAGATGACACAGCAATCCCAGGGCAGACAGCCCCGGCTCCAGATGTCCCACCATCCCCATTATCTGCCAGCCAAACACCCACTGCTGCATCTGGCACGTTCATGGTGGATTCCCACCAGGAGGAGGATGTGGCTGTCGGGACAGGGAGGCCCAACTTGCATTTAATCTGACCCCTGCTACAGAGGGGGTTTCTGGACTGGTGGTTTTTGGCATAATTTCAATACATAAACTGCCCAGAGTCAATGGGACTGAACATTTTTTGGCAAAAGGTTTGTTTATTCCCCAGGAGGAGAATATAGGAAACTCTCAGCTGAAGTATTTTTCCACTATGGAGAAGAATTAAACAAAAGCAGCAGACAGACCCTTTCCTTCCTATTCCACCCTCTAAACAGGAGTTTTCTCTCTGGCAGATACAAAGCAGAACTTGAATCAATCTGCAATGCAAATGGAAATAATGAAAATCTGCACCAGAGCCTCCTGACGCCGAACCTCAACTCACACTCCTGGTACTGCCCATAATTAATTCTCTGTCCCAACTTGATCAAACATTGGCTAAGATGCTGTCCCCAGCACACCCTGCTCGTCAGTGCTAGCTCTTTGGAGAGGGAAGGCAGCTTGACTCTAAAATAACCAGACAACACGGTTAAAAATATTTAATCATGTCCCATACTATCAATAGGACTTCCCACTTGAAACTCCAGCAGCAAAACAGGATCAATCTCGTGAGCTTCCTACACCCTGCTGATGTTAGAGTGAAATTTTAGGCATCTTGCTAAAACCCCCACCAGAAATCCATGAAGGAACCAAGCCAAACTATCACGGCACGCTCTGCCTAGAGCACATTACTGAAAATCAAAGAAGAGTTACATATTTATGCCCCCAGAAAGTGCATCTTGACAGCTTGTAATGGAATGATACAACACTCCCTGCCAGGCAAAGATTTACAGAACTGTGCTAATTAGGACCATTTGTCAATAGGTTTCCCTGCACCTACTGTCAAAAACCAGCTTATGCCCCTTGCTAAAGCAGGTAAGAGCTTAGATGGAGTAAGATGTGGTTAATAGAATAACAAAACATGAAGAGCAAGCGACACACCCAGCAGCAAAAGCCATATATTGGACTACAGAAGCTTATCAGCCCACAGATTCTTTGTAAATATTCACAACTCAATGAGGACAGGACTTCAGACAACTCTAAACTGACTAAAGCAAGGGCAGGTGTGTCTGCCTCTGCTGAATTGTGTTTATAACACCTTATAAGGTATAAATCTATCACTAGGGAAAGTGCATTGATAGCAACTTTATTCTTGGAGCTCCTTGACCTCACACAAATACTTTCTCATGTTGCTACAGGATCACTGGAATAAGTCACTCCCAGGTTCTCCTAAATTTCATTATCTTAAATTCAGTTAATTCTGGAAATTAATTTTAGGCATAGCACAGGTAGAATTTAGAGTAGCCTTGCCTTTAGAAAATGCCAATCAGCCTCTCAAAATTAACCTGAAAGTTATTTCATGGACATCTAAATATCAGCAAATTTGAGAATTACATATGAGATACAGGGAAATGTGCAGCTGCACAGCAAAAGTATGATACACTATTACCCTACATCATGAAGATGATTCAAAGCATTTCCATTAGGACTTGTCACCTCACTCTCTTCAAGATATTTAGAGCTAGCACAATAAATACTCTAAAACAGCACAAAATTGGAGCAGATATTTGACAATCAAGGGTTTCAGAGGGTCAGATTATTTGGCTCATGTCAGTAACAGCCCTATTTATTGAGAATGACCACCAAATGCCTTCACACCAGATTGTACAAGAACATCCTGTGCTGCTGCCCACACCCCAGCCTGGTCCTAAAGTGACTTTCTCAAGTGACCAGACTCATGGAAACATCACCAAGGTCTCCAAGGTGCTCCCAGTCCTTACACTCATAGATGAGAACCAGCAACACAAACCACCCCATTGCACTGGGCTGCTTCAGCAACAGGTGCCTGCTGGTAGGCTTTGGGTTTGTTGTAAAATAAAGAGCAAGGCAACCTCAGGCCCCCGTGGAGGCTGCTCTGCCCTTCGAGGGACCACGAGAAACAGGTGTGAGGAGCAAGCAGTGAGGCAGTGGAGGGGAGAAAATGAGCAGGGTTAAAAGTGCAGGAGAAAAAAGAGGGGGGGAAGGAAGAGAGAGCAGGGGAGGTACAGGGAGAGACGATGGATTTAGCAGCTTTTGAGGATGCCAGAGCAGCAGGATCTTGGCAGCAGGATTTTGAAATGCGCTCTCCGACAAATCCTCTTTTGTGACAAATGCCAGACGTTTCCCATCATTTCCCAACCTTTCAGTTTATGGTCTGCTGGCACACTCAAGAAAGTTATTTTTCTATTGAAGGGAGCCCAGGATGTGGAAAGGCCATGAACAAGGGGCTCCCGTTGGCACAGGACTGCCAGAGCCCGACCTTCCCCTCAGCCAGCAGGAGCTTTGCTGGGGGCAGGGCTGCAGAGGCTGCCACTTGAACAGCAGATAGCAGCCGCCTGCTCAGAGAGGTATTTGAAGGGGCATTCGAGAGCCTCCCAACCCCATCTGTGAAAAGGACCCTGATAAGCAGTGCAGATGGCTTTTTCAACCCCAGCTTGTTGGACATTTGGGCTGTGGCTGTGCTGCGGGCTCCCACCTTGTGCAGCTGCAACAGCTTTAGTTTCACAGCTCAAGGAGGAGCTGCACCAAACACAAAGTGTGGCTGGGACTGGATGACCATTCCCCATACTTGGACCAGAGCCTTGGACTCCCAGGCCTGACCTTCAGCTCCAGCCCTGTTCCCTGAGCCCAATTTCTCTGCTTCCCAAGCACTGCCCAACTCTAGGGAAGAGCAGCAGCACCTCTTGATCTGTTGGGAGTTTGGTGACCCCATACACTGGCTTTTGGAAGATGGGCCAGGAGCACCAAGGAAAATACAACATTTCTCCCATCAGTTGTATGCACACACCTCTCCATATGAGGACATGGTGAGCAGACAAACAGGAACATGAGCTGCTCCCAGAGCCACCTTGGCAGATGAGACAATGCTACAGCTTCCACTTTGCAGACAAGGAGCAGGGTGCCAAGGAAGCAGCTCTTCATGGCTAGAGAAAATCTGTGACCTGGAGCTGCCCTAAATCCTCAGGTCTTTTACAGCTCTTGATGTGAAACGTGAATATTCTGAAGACAAACCCCTTTGGTCCTTGGACCTACCACCTACAACGGGTGGTGGATCCCATCCCACAGACCTGCATGGTCAGACAAAAGCAGAATGGCTCAGCTTTACCTGGGGATTTCCTGCCAAGCAAAAGATGGATATTCACAGTTGATACAACGTTTGAAGGATCCCAAGCCCTTCCTCACAACAGCAGACTGTTATTTCTAACATTCACACTTTCTTCCTGTTCACACAAAGGTCAGCTTAGCCATATTAGTTGTGGGTTTTTAGCATGTCTGAGTACAGTAGCAAAGTTTAAAGCTTGTTATCACAGCCCAGCTGATACATGGAGATACATGGAACCACAAGAAAAATAAAGTGTCCAAATAATGATAAAGACCTGACAAATCTGCAAAAGCAAAAAAGCTGACGTTGAAAAGCTGTCGCTCCATTTCCTCAAAGCACAAAATACACCTCATGTGATAGATCTCAGCCACCATGGAAAGGAAAACCAAAATATTTACTTCTGCTTTTCTAGAATAAGGATGTTGTTAGGAATCAGACCAGAGCCCAATCTCCTGCTCACAGCTGAGGATGTAAGACTGGAAAAAATCCCTGTAGACCTGATGAAGTTTTTCAGATATTCGACAAAAGGGAGGTGAATACATTACAACGCAAAACCATAAAATGTGATTTTTACAACAGAAAAAGGCCATGTGTTTTAATATTGAACCTGTACTTAAGGGAATTTCTAGGACAGAGGAAAGCATCTTTTACCTATGGCTGTGGATGGCATGATGCTACCCCATGTGATACCTTCTCCCCTGCATGGGAGACAAACTGGGGGATGTTGAATTTCCTTGCACCTTGCTTGCCTCATCTCTCATCTGTTTTGCATGCAGAGCACACACAAAAGCCCTCTCTAGGTGCCTGGGTTGTACCCACTCTAGCTCTGCTCTCTGAGTTTAAAATAATTAAAAAGAAAAAAAAAGAAAAACCAAAGAAAAGAAAGTACTGTGGAGGGACTATTAAAGAGGACAAAACACAGTAACCCCTTTTCTGCCCCTCTGGAAACTGTACAAATATGCATATGAAATCTAAAAATTACTGTTCCTTACCAGACTGCCATAATTATGTGTGAATATTAAGAGTTACACTCCTATATACAAGTAGTAAATCCCATGAGATCAGGTTATTAAATTACTGCAAACATCCTTTTTTTCCCCTCTTCATCTAATCCTTTTTGCTCATTTCCACCCACAGCGCTTCCACCTAATTAATCTGCTACATAATAAGCATTCTATACCAATTCCCTGAGAGTCCTTACAGAACTGCTTTAAAATAGGAAATTGCAAAAACCATTACAATTACATCATTGCAGACTGTATATGCTTTAGTCTGCCACGAACTGGACGAATCTACAAGTAGCACCAGTGGAAAAAACCCTGTTGCTATGAAAAGTCTATACAAGAAATGGCATCTTAAGTACTTTTTCTTTGTATTTGCACCTGGTTTACATGAAAAATAGAACACCAGGAGAAAACAATGTTTTCATCTCATAATTGCTGCCTCAGTGCTCAGGGAGATGGAGCTCTGCAGCTCCCTGCCTGGCTCCCCTCTGCCTGCTGCCTTCCTTCAGCTCCTGTTCTTCATGGCAGACCTGCAGGGATTCACCAAGGAAAGCAAAATTTTCACCCTGCTAGAGAGAAATTACTGCAGTCTTCAACCAGCTTTCTTTGAAGAGGGTATAAAATTCAATTAAGCTCTTGGGAAAGTGGGTATCTGATACCTGTCAGTAGGGTGATCATCATTATTGTATGAAATAGATAGGAAACATGACTTTCCCTAAACATGCTTATTTAGATGCTCCCAAATAAAGCAAAATAAATAATCAACCCCCTCAACTAACAGGCTCTGAGTAAGCAGATCTTTGCTTATCTTGTCCTAAATTAGCTGTTTATTGAAAAAGAGGGAGCTGAGGAAAGCACATAGCTGGGTTTGACCGATAGAGAGTTAATGGTTCAGAGCCAGTGCCTCGCCAGGTATTTAAAGAAAAAGTGCTGGGAGTCACAGCTGAAAGGCAAAGCACACAATGAGTCACTTGGCAAACAAGGGCCAGGAGCACAAGGGGCACAAGGCAGCGCCAGGGCTGAGCACTGATTTACAGCCAGGCAGACACAGCCCACAGGGAGCTGGGGGCAGACTGCAAAAAGGCTGAGGATAACAGTGCACAGGCATTAAAAAAAAAAAAAAAAAAAAAAAAAAAAAAAAAAAAAAAAAAAAAAAAAAAAAAAAGTGCACTTGCATGGAAAAGAACATCAGAAACTAAACTACAGTGCTGCTACAGGCACCTGTAGATGGATGTCCTGAGAGTGAATCCTCTGGTGACCCACCAGCTCTTCTGTATCACCCACTGACACAGGTGTGAGGAAATACTTGGGGCTGAAACAGGATCCAGACCAGGCTCTGGTGTCTGGCTGCCAGATGAGATGTCCCCTTGTAACTCACCCCCAAACTTGTCTTCCTGCTCCAACCCCAGTCCTGGGCGTGGCCACACCTGGAATTTTGGTCACATGAACCTGGCAAAATTCCCAGAACAGGCTGGACAAGCCACCTCCAACAGACCTCAGGTGTGTCCTGTTCCTGAGGGTACCTTAATCTTGGGGCTAGCAGTAGAGTGAGCAGGTGTTTTGCTATCAGACAATTATTAACTTCTTTCCAACAGCTATTTTCTAGCACTGCCCACGTTATCTTTCCTGCATTCTTTTCTACCAAGAGATCAACCAGTTTGCCTGGCAAAATATTCAGCTCCCCAGTGAAACACTACCCAAAAATCTCCCTCTGAGCACTCACTCTTAATTAAGAGCAAATGGTTAATGCTTTCTGCACCTAGATCAAGAACTTCCCTTTTTTCCAAGTAGGATTTTAAAATTCAGGAGTTTCTGAACCAATTACTCCATAGCCTCAGTTGCAGGGCTATCTCTCACCCAAACCTTTCCATTTTACAAACTGCCTTTATCACCCCCATAACGATAAACCCCGGTGCCTTGCACATGTCAGCTATCAGGAATTCATTATTTTGTCTGTGTTATGTTATACCAGTCGGGAGTTATCTTTGCAGCCCACAGGCCAGAACCAAAAAACGAATGTGTCAGCTATTTAAAGAAAATAGAAGCCCTCCTCCAGCAATTTAATTAACTTCCAGGGAGCACGGCTGGGTCTCAGTCCTGGAAATGGTACTGGGGAAAATACGGTCCAAGATTACCAGTTAAAAAATAAACTTTTTTTTTTCACCCAAGTTGCTTTCCTTATATAGTCCCTGTAGCTAATCTGATTTTGATAAACATTTTTTCCAGTGCTAGGACAGCATTTAGGACTTCTCGGTTATAAACTGTCTCTCTCACCAAGCTACAAAGGAAACTAGAAGTATATAGTATTTTACAGCATTTTTGAGGGCAGATGCTTAATTTGTAAACTAAATACAGATAAATCATGTATTTCCCAAGGAGGCCAGACTTTATATGTTGCATATCTACATGATGAATAATTAACACACTGCCAAAACATTGTCTCTTTAAAATTCAAATAGAATTCCTAAAATAAACAGAATATGTACATTTTTTCCCCCCAAAACCGAGCCATGCCAGAAGCTGCAATTTGAATTTTCTCTTTCTAAAACCTTTGCACAGAGTTTAAAAGCAAGATTTCATAAAACCAGGCTTGCAGATTTTTCTGTTTCATTTGCAAATAGGAGAGTGGAGAAACGCAATTAACTCACGCATAGTTTCAAAACTCCAATCAGTGACTAATGCTTGCTTGGGGTTCCTATTGCAGGATCTGGGTAAAAAGTGCTGGGAACTCAGCTTAAACACACGAGCAGTCAACTGGAACCCATGGATGAGTTGTGAAAAGCAAACAAGAGCCAGTGTTGCATCCTTCCTCTTGGGCAAAGCGTGCCCAGCGCTGCACAGGAAGGCAGAGGGGCAGGAATCTGCAGCATCCCAGCCTTCCTGGGGACTGTCCTGCTCTGCTCAGGGCAGCCCTGACAGCACCCCAGGTAGGGGGGAGAGGGATAGCTCACTGAGCATCCCTGTGACATCCTCTTCATCACACACAGCAGGGAATTATCTTGGCTGGGGTCACCAGTTGGGTAAACAGGAAAAGGAAATGGGTACATGGTGGCCTGCTGCCACCTCTGCTCCTCATTCCTCCTGTATCCCAAACCCAGTCATGGCTACCTTTGAGAATCTAGAGTTGTCCAAATCAGGACACGCTGCAGGTGCAATTTTGAAGCTTTTATAAAGATGTCATCAAAACCAGGGTCCTCTCAAAGTGGGATTGGGTGGTTCATGGTACATAAAGTCTCTCCCCAAATTATAAAGATGTCTTCAAAACCAGGGTCCTCTCAAAGTGGGATTGGGTGGTTCATGGTACATAAAGTCTCTCCCCAAATTATAAAGATGTCTTCGAAACCAGGGTCCTCTCAAAGTGAGATCTGAGTGGTTCATCTTAGATAAAGTCTCTCCCCAAATAATAAGGCACAAACTAAATGATTTTTAAGATCCCTTCCAACCCAAACCATTCCATGATTCTGTGAAAAAACCCTGTCCAGTAAGAGCCCAGCCCAGGACCTTGGGGTCCTACTGCAAGGCACCTGCAAGGACCAAACCCCAAAGTCCCTGGTATTCCTATGCTGCCAGTGCTACCAGACTGCAAAGCCCCTCCAGAGTGACCTTTGTGGTGTAGAAATCAAAAGTTTTTTACTTTCTCCAAGTGCCCACGTGTCAGGTTTGCTCACTGAAAAGAAACAGATTTCCAAGGAATGCACTCACCCACTCAGCATGGGGCAGGGGAGGGTGTTTCTCAGCAGGCTGCTGCTCCCTGCCATCAGGGTGTTATCTGAGAATTTGAGCAGTGGATTGGGAAAGAGGTTCCTGCAGAACCACAGGAGTCTGCCGTGTTCGGGCCCTGGTACGGAGCTGACGTCAGCGGGAATGCCACATGGTGACCCCACCACAGGATGTGTCCCCATGGAAAAGCTGCCTATGGGATGTGTGTGAAAAATCCGACAGGAAGAGATCCCCAGCACTGCCTGGACTGGCCCAATCCTCACTTCCACAGAGCTAATCTCCAGGACTTCAGGCAATTCCTGTATTTACCCGCGTTCATTCAGCACTAATCCAGCATCAAAAAAAATCAACCTGCACGTTCTCACGGAAGCAGAGGTGGTGCAAGAGCCACATTCCAGAAGGTGATTCAAAGCAGAATGCCCAAATGACAGCGAGCAGAGAACACTCCAAGCTCAAGGCACTGCAAAGGGAGGCAAATCCCACTGCACAGGAGCACTGCTGCAGGGACGCAGTCTGGGCAGCACAGCAAGCTGTGCATCAGAAGCCAGTCCTTCGGTATCGTTGTTAAGATACGCTGGTAATTAAGCCAGTGCTTTATCAGCACTGGCCCAAAGGACCACTTGTGATATGTGACATGGAATTCCTCCACTCCTGGTGTGCTCACTGGGCCTGGGACAGCTGGCTGTGTTCATTTGCCACGGGGGCACAACATATGCTCAGTTCAACAGAGGAAACAATTGCTGCAGCTATTTCCATGTAACTCTTAGGGGAAGAGCTGCATTTGGAAATCAGTCACTGTAGCAGAGTGTTCTTCCCTACAATTTTCTTTAAATACTTCTGAAGGTAACCACGGGCAATCCACTCCTTGCAACGTGTCCAGGGAAGCATGGAAAACAACCCCAGACACAGTTCTTGGGCTCGTGAAGCCGTACTTACAAACCTATTTATGGCAAATGATAAGGAGGCCGTGTTAACTTTAAACCACGTAAGGGAGCTTTTCACCACTAAGGTGGTTTCTAACATTAACCCCTGTTCTTGAGAATCAAGAAAATTGTGCCACCAGTTGCTACACCTTAACAAGTTGTAAGCAACTTGTAAGCTTACTGTTGAGTCAGCAGTGATTTTCTGGTTATCTGTGCCTAACTGAGCTAAGCTTAGGGTGTCCCTGTATAGATCAGACAAGGTAAGAGGTCTTTACAGAGAAAAAAGAAGCACACTACAGGTATAAGCAGTATACTGGGGATCACAGAGCAGGTCTACAGCATGAACAGGAACAGAAATGGTCTGCACATCCAGCCCACCCAGCTGATCAAAGACATCTTTTTCTCCCTGTAGATGTAACAGCATGCCAACAAACAGGAGGAGGAGGTTTTGATGGACTTCATAGAGCGTGTCCTTTGGCAGAGAATGGACAGGCCTTTGAAGGGAAGGGGTCTAGGGATTGGCACTGGCATTTACTTGACAACTGCCCCCTCAAGGGAAAGCAGAGTTGCTGGCAGTCAAACGTGACTTGCTCCCTGCATTTGGGCAGGCAGGTCTGTACTGAACGCTCTCCAAAGCTGTTGTAGCTAAAGCATAAAACACACCTCAACCCCCATCTGGAAACTCAGCAAGCAGTAAAATATTAACGTGACCAAAGCCAATCTTCTGAATCTCTATTTGCTCAGTGAGCTGTTTCTAATGGAAGGTCTTTCCCCGTGGCTCCAGCAGGTCCAGGTGTGACCCCCACCTGCTCCCCACAGCCCCTTATCACAATCAGAGCTGGGTAAGCAGCACCTCCAAGGGGAAGCCAGACCTGATGATGCAGCTTTAAACAGCTCAAGTGGAGCAAGGGGGTCGCACATCAGCCACAACACAACTGTTGGGTCAAGTGTGGGGAGGGAGAGGCCCCGGGACAGCTGCAGGAGAACATGGCTCATTGATCCCCGGGGCAGCTGACGGCGTCCCTGCATGTGCTGCCACTGCACGGGCAGGGCTGTGGGCAAGGTCACCCACATGGACCCAAACACAGGTCAGCAGAAGCACAGGCAGTGGTTTACTTGGCAAAAGTTTGGCAAAGCACAGGTTTTCCGGGCAGGGAAGTGTGGGAGCTTTCCCCTCCTCCCACTGCGGCACCCACACTTGGGAGGGGAGCGAAGCGTGGTGGCCTGAAACACTGTTTTGACTCAGAGCTTGCTCACAAAAGGCATTACTCACCCTGCAGACTCAGATTTTATCCAGCCCAGCAGCACATTTCACTTTCTTGGGGCACTGCTCGCAGCTGGACTTTACCCCCATTTGTGATTGTTTGCAATACAATGCCAACGCAGAAAAACACATCCATCAAGCACACCAGTATTAGAAAGGAAAATGTTATTACCTGGAATAGTCCCCTTTAGCTTCCTACAATTGAAAAACAGTGACAGAATTAAAACATGATCTCTTCAAAACCCTCGATTTTCCCAGCATTGTTCACTTCCCCACTCCCACAGCTCTGCAGGCAAATCCTGACCCCCACCACACTCCCTGCAAAACAGGGAGCCTGCCTGTCTGTGCTCAAGGGCTGGACTTGGCCCCTCATGCTCCCAGCTGTAGACAATCCACCCACAGCACAAATAAAACTGCTTCCAAAACGGGGATGAGTTTCACATTGCAAATCAAATGTCGCTTTTACTGCACAAGAAGTGAAATACAATTCTCCCTCCTCTCCCATGCCGGCAAAGGCTGGCTGTACAGTCAGGTCAGCACTCAGGAGGAATTGTGCTCACTCGAGATGAAAACAACTGTTCAGGCAGATCAAGCTGCTGCTGCAGCTTTGCTGCAGTGACACTTTGTCAGTGACAATGCAATGGGGGAAAACCCCCAATTTTTTAAAGGTAGAATTTTATTTCACAGAAAGTGGCAAATAACTGAAGTTTAAGTCTCAGTAGAACAAAACTAGATTAATGAGAGGGAAAACTGACACTGTGTATTTTAACATAACAGAGGTATCAAAACCATATGCTCGGAAAAGAAGATTCACAGGCATAACATAGCTGATTTAGCTACAATATTTACACTTTTCTTCCCAGATCTCCGGAATGTATTTAAATTAGGCTAAGTGATAAACTGAATGGAAACCTGCCCAGATAAATGACTTCCCTTGATTAGCTTTTTACTCTTTCAATTTAAAACTCCTCAAATAAACATTTCTCTTTCTCGCCTATGAGAAAAATAACTCCTGTGTGTTCCAGCCTCCCCTCCACCCCCCTGCCCCGCCGCGGAGACCATGAACAACCCTGGGGGGGCTCAGCGGGAAAGGGAATGCGCTGAGCCAAGCCGAGCGGGGGGAAACACTCACCTGGAGCACCAGGGCGGCCAACTTGAAGACGGTCTCGCTGTCCACCTCGATCTGCCCCTGTGCCGGAGAGAGCAGAGCGTGAGCGGCGGGGAGGCAGGGGAGGGGGCACCGGCAGAGGCGGTGCCGGCTCCCCGCCCCGTGTCCCCCCGCTGCCGCCGCCACACAGCCCGTCCTCCCCACCCCGAGCCCTGCCCTCCGCCTGCTGTCTTTGCAAATCAGGCTATTGCTGCCTTTCACGGGATGCTGCTCCGCGGTGCAGCGCCCGAGCTCACCGGGACGCGCTCCCGCACGCTGCCAGCCAGCAGCCAAGGGCTGTAATGCACACCCCCGGCTCAGGGCGAGGCTCACAGGTCTCAGAATCACAGACTGGCTGGGTTTGGACCTTAACAACCCTCTCGTCCCGAGCCCCCTGCCCTGGGCAGGGACACCTTCCACCAGACCAGGTCACTCCATGCCCTGGCATTCAACACTTGCAGGGATGGGGCACTGCAGACACATGGGTGGATGGCACTCAGGAGCACGTAGCAGCTCCACAAGTAGGAGTGTTTGACAAGATCTAAACCCCTGACACCATCTACAAGAAAAGTATTTATTTCCCAGCTTATTTCTGTGCTCAGAAGCACAAAAGCTGAGCTTGGGTGCATCTATCCACTGGGATAGCCCTGTCCCAGCCAAGAGAAAACCAAGGAACTGCATCCATCTCTCCATAAGGAGTTTGTTGCTTACAGTTTTAGGGCCATTCCTTGTTTGTTGTGAGTGTGGTTCACAGCCCCCTGATGCTAAACCAGCCATACTGATTAATCACAAGGACAGCATAACTGAGTCCTTTGTCCTGCTCAGTCTGCATCCACAGCTTTCATTTCTTCCAACTCCACTGGAGCTCTAGAGCAATGTTCAGAAAAACTGCATGGACCCCATGCTGAAAATCTCCTGTGCCTTGAGCCCACCTCAAAACCAGCCCTGTCCTAACAGCACTATGTACTCAGAAACTCCACAGGTGCCAAAGCATCAAAACTACATGTGCATCCTTTTTTTTTTTTTTTTTTTTTTCCTCCTGCTTACAGGCTTAAGTACAAACTTTCCAGGTTAGTTTCTTACCAGGAAAAGCCCTGGCCTTGGTTCTACTCTGGGATCAGCAGTGACATTGGAGGAGTAAAGGAGATGCACTGACAGTTGCACTCTTTTACTCCTCCTGCATCCTAGAGCACAAAACTGAGCCTATGGAGCAGCCCAGGAACACAGATTTTTCTTATTGACCTTCTGCAAATGCACATAGTGGACATGATGCCTGCCTCATGTCACTGAGATCCCAACACATCCTTAGCCCCCAGGATCTGTTGGCTGAATGAGGAGACAAAGCAGACCAAAAGCTGAAATAATGCCAAAACCAGGGCAGCAGCAAGATCTACAGAATTACATACAGATACAGGGAAATGACATCTCAAAATATATTAGGGCACATCTGGAGCTGAGCTAATTTACCACAGCTGCAGGTCTGGCCCACAGAGACTAAATTCAAAAGTTGAACAAACAAATAATTCAATTTTCATGGAAAGGAAGTGTTTTTGCCAGCTTTGTCAATAAAACATTCCAGCAGCAGCACTCCCCCAGGCTTCCCTGACAGGCAGACCAAGAGGAATTTCCCCTTCCCAACAGGTGTGGCACCAGCTATGCAGGAGCAGCCCCCAAAGCATTCCCAGACATATTTTATTAGAAGAAGAGGAGGGGCTCATCACAAGTTAAGAGGAAAAAAAAAAAATAGCTTGAAGTGCATCCTTCTTTCAGATCTCTTTCATGCTGGTGCTTCAGAAAAGAGGCAAGATTGCAGCCCAGAAGTTCTTCACATAGGTGCAATTTTAAGGGACTTTGTTACTTCCAGGTCTGTGTCAGGTTTGTCTTTGTCATGCACATCTGAGCTGGCTTTTTGAAAGCTTAAATTGCACCTGCCCAAGCAACCTCTGATGCCAGCTGTGGTGGTGAGAGGATTACAGGAGATCAGGTCACCCCAGCACCATGGTGTCCTTCACCAGCAGACAAAGAACTCAGATAGGAGAAAATGCCATCACAGGGAACCTCAGCTCAGCAGGAAAGGTGAGATCTGGCTCAGCAAAGCTGTCCCTGCATCACAAAACCAGGGAAAACAGGGACAGAAGGGGCCTTAAAAGTTCATCAAGACAATTGCCCTTCCCCAAGGCAGAATCAGCTACTTGGGGCTTGTTGCCTTTTAAGCCTACAAGAAACTCAAGGAGATTTAACTCTCCAAAGCCCTCTTGATTTATTGCTGGCTCCCAGATAAGCCTGGCAGCACTCGATGAGCTGCTGCAGCAGAGTCTCTGCTGACCCACAGCAAGAGCTGCTGCTGGCCTTACAGGGGTGTTTGGGACTTAATAACCAAGCAGCTCCTCACTTTTCATCTTCAAAGCACCTCACAGCCATCAACTAATTAGCAATAGTAATTACAAGGCTGCTCTTCTGTGTTTATTTGCTTTTTCCTAGATACTGGCCTGAAGAACCTCTGGTCACTTTACTGGCTGCTATGGCATGGCCACAAGTGTTAACAGAGATCCCACAAACCATTTCATTTAGGGTTTTAGGAGACCAAAGAGAGCATGAAGGGGGACTGGCTTCTCCAGGTGAGGAAGTTTCACTTTGCTTTCAGAGTGAGGCATTTGCTGTGCCAGTGCCCTCAGTTTCAAATCTGCTTAGAAGCTGTAAAGAGTGAAGAGGGGTAAGAGGGTCCTCCCTAACTTGACCTCTTGAAGATGTTGCAGGTGTCTTGACCAAGCAAAGGGGACAAACAGATCACCCCAAGAGCAGGGCTGCCACCATGTCTCTCCAGCTGCTGCAAACATCACAACAGGGTGGACCAGCCCTAGTTCTTGTCCCCTGTCACCACACAGTAACAGTGGCAGGAGACTGGGGCCACTCTAAGCAAGGCTAAGGAGAAAAAAAAAAACAACACAAAACAAACAAAAAACCAACCAACCCAAAGAACCACACACCCTTTAAAGGGACTAAAAATCACAGAAAAGAAGGTGCAGGGAAGTGAAGGGACTGCCCTGAAGTTGCTAAGTAGCAGAGCAAGGATTTGAAGCAAAGGATGCCAAAGCCCAGCTCAGCCTGTATCTGGCAGACTAATGCTCTCCAAGTGACAGTGTCTTGGACATTCCCCCTGAGCCTGGAAGTACTTTTTCATCATAATGTAACATTACTTGCCATCTGGCTCGTCAATTGGCCATTGCTGTAACATAATCCAGCTCTGCCCTGGGCTGTCATGGAGTTTGGACAGCCCTTGGCTTGACACAAATCCAGACAGTGATATGTGCTTTTCTGAAGTGCAGGACCATGACTCTTCCCTCTCACTCAGGCAATATTTTGATTTTATAATCATCCTTCAGCCTGGAGGTTGGCAGATGGGGGTTTCTGTCTTAGTATTGCTTTATCAGCAAGGTCAGATTTTAAAAATAGATGAGGAAAATGACTGTAAGAAGATTAATTTGCATTGCCTGCCATTGCCAGGGTAATTCAAGCAGAGACTTCAGTGAGCAAGTGGGGGGCCCTGAGAGCCAGGGCAGCCAGTGCTCCCATGGCCACATGTTGAAGATGAAGGTGCAAGGTTTTGCTAGATTTATCCCAAGTGGGAACAAAGTCACCAGCACCAGGTTAAGTAGATGTATGTCATTCAGATAATGGAATCTGAGTCTTCCACATTTGAGATGTAAATGAGTTTAAGCAGACTGGTGACTGCAGCTCCAGGGAGGGGATGAAACTGATATTTTTCAATTAGAGTTTGCACAGGGGCTGATCATTTTAACCAGTGAGATAGATTCAGCCAGAAAACCACTGGCTTATCTAAACACTGAACTGGGTCCAGAGGATTCAGGTGGTGGCTTTTGTCATCCTGATAAACATCAGAGTAATAAAAGGCTGCAGCAGGTGTCCAAACTGGTTGGCAATTACTGTAGAGCAGGAGTAGGTCACTATCTCAGCATCTGGTTAAGACCAACTCAACCTTCAGTGCCCATGGGCAGAATTTAGCCCCCAGCTCAGATAGGAGCTCAAGTCTTGCTGCACAGACATAGAATGTGATAAAAATCACAAGCTTGGTCATGAATAGAGCAGTGAACCCTCATTAGACACAGCAACAACACTAGAATTTACTGCCATAGAGATACAAGTCTGAAATCCTGATGAAAACTCAGATCAAGAGTGATGATAGTCAGATGAGCATTAACTGCGTTAAGCAAATCTTTAGGCTGTAAACTCAGATTAAAGCAGATTTAAAAAAATAAGCACACACAGGAACTGTCATGCTTAACTCTTTAGAGCCAGAGCAAGAAGTGAAAGCAGACATGGTATGTTCAAACCTCCAGAGGTTCAAGGCTGACAACAAAATCATTTTACCTGCAGATTTGAGAACTGAGACACCAACACGCTTGTTCCCTCAAACTAATTCCTTAAAAATTTCTATTAACCAAAGACACCCCCCAAAATGCACACACTATGATTGAATAGCCTCGAGACAGCCACAAGTCTGAATATAATTACCAGTGATTACCAAAAAGTGATTTAAGAAAGGCTGGAAGAAGGGTGCAATTAGTCAGAGGGAAAGAAAGGACCCAAACGTCTCGGAGACGTTCAAACCAAGGCAGGCAATTAGCTGGGTGTGGACCCAGCACAAGTGAACAAAGCAGTGCCAGAGCCCTTATCCAGCACCGAGGTGACTTCCCACCAGGGATGCAGTGTCCCTGCTGTGTGCCCTGGCAGCCAGAGAGATGGGCTGGCACGTCAAAGCAGTGCAGAAAGCTTAGCTTAAAGCTTTTCAGCGTTTAAGGCTTTTTTTTGACAGGCTGGGGAGGGCAGTGGGTGTTGGCCACAACCTGTTACACCACACAAGCTGTGCAGGAGGAACTAGGTCAGGCAGATCCTGTCACTCGCCCCGCCGGGGTGGCTGTGCTGGGGAATTAATTACTGCACAGAGACAAACACTGGCAGCACATGGATAACCTCCAGCTTTCAACTGCCTGTCCCAATTACCAGCATTCACACCTACATCTGGTGGCACCTGCTCTCCACACTGCCCTGCAATGCACTGGAGGCACCATCCCACTCCCCTCTGCATCAGCTGCACCAGGCTCCCCTGAGCATCTGAACTGGGACTCAGGTCCCAAGGACAGAAACTCCCAGCTGGAAAAAGCACAGCAAAGCAAGTGTCTGCCTCCAGCACCTCAGGGAGGAAAAGCAAAGCACAAAAGCAGCAGAATACGAGCTGCTCCAGGAGCAAATGGCAGTCTGCTCCTCCTGACCTTCCTCGGAGGAGCACTTCAGATTTCCACTTGTGCTGCATTTCCCCCACGGGGCCCTGCAGCCTGGGGGGCTCAGAAGGCCTCACAGCTGCTTCACAGCTTTTAGGTGGTCCAGGATGTCTTCTGTTTCATGCATGGAACCCCACAACTCTTCACACCAAGCACAAGGGAGCACAGCCTGACACCAAGCACAGCTCAGTGCATGTGCAGAGGCTGGTGCAGCTCTTCCCTGGCCAGACCTGCTGCTTCCCACCTCAGGGGTTTAGGCCAAGCCAGCTCAAAAATAAAAGCTGTCAGTGCCTCGTGGTAAGGGACAGCTTCAGGTTTCCCTGTTACACCCTTTATTCTGCTGTCTCTGCCAGCCACTCTCATCCATTTCCCTCTGCCTTTTGTGCCTCAGCCAACACTTAGGTGAAACTCCAGGGACAGGAGCAGCTACTCCAGAACTCGCTTGCACAGTGCAACAGGAACATGTTTACTGCTGCTTTTTTCTCATTAATACAAGACTAAAAGCAGAGAATGGGGAAAGGCATAAAGACTTCCCTGGTTTGCAAGGCAGGGTACATAGCAAGTGTCATTAGCTTCAACATATAATCACAGCCTTCTGCTTTCCTACCCCACCATCACGGTGAGATATCAACACACACAACAACAGAACTGGCTGAGCTGTCACAGCATCTTTGCTCTGTGGCCAGGACATCAAAGGTGCAGGACTCTTCATGGCAATTAACCCAGTTGTTAGTCCCAGGAGGAGGTGACTACATCCAGAGATGTGAGGTACAGAACTTTGGCTTCAAATCAACTGAATCAATCTCCATGTGCAATGGGCCAGCCCAACTGGGACACAACCTGCACCTCCCCAAGAGCCTCTCAGGTCCCTGGGGCACTATTACCCTTGACAGCAGGACTTGGATCAACCTCAGCACTCTCAGAGGAGGCCCTGGACTGTCCCCACACCATGGCCAAGCCTCTCCCCAAAGCCACCAGCACAGCCTCATGTGAGGTCTCTGGGGGTAATGAGTGGGGGCCCCATGGAGGTCTTCCAAACTCCATCAGTGTGGGCTCCTGCCTCCCCCTCCTGTCACATTTTTATTCACAGACTCCATCCCCTCATCTGCTGACATGATGGCTGGGTCATGGAGGAGGCTGCCATGGCAGAATCCACAGGAGAGAACAGCCCTGGTGGAGCAAAAGGCCAGTTGGTCCTGCTGAACCTCAACCAGGGCTTTACATGTGCTGTCTTTGGGAGCAGAACAGCCAACTCAGGCAATGGACAGAGGGCATTTAATCCTTGGCTAGGAGCAGACTACACCGTGTTACAAGGCTACATGGGAACGTTCCCCTCTCCCTTGAGGTGGGAGAGAATTAGGAAATATCCATTATAAAACTTTCAGAGCTCTCTGATATATGACCACTTTGCTCCCCATGAGCTGGGAACCAGCCAGACTTGATGCTCACACCAGGGGTCTGTTTCAACAGCTCTTCTTGGTAAGCACTGGTCTTCAGGCTGCCAAGTGCTCACAAGCATTGCTGTTCATGGAGCTATCACAGACTCCTCTGAAAACTTACATTTCCTTTAACTTTTCCTTTTTTTTTCCTTTTTTAAAAGCAATTCTTACAAGTCCTTGAAACAAATGGGAACTTAAATAAACCCCCCAACACCCAGAGATACAGAGGAAATGGGGAACACAGCCAACTTGACCAAGAACTTAGTTTACAGAACATATTTTAAGGCCTGGCAAAGACTCAACCGTATGGCTGCAGAGCTATATGGAGGTTAGCCCCAATGCATAATAAACTTGACAGTGCTTTGCTAGCCAAGTAGGGTGTTATTTTTCCAAACTTGGCTGTTTCAAAAGAAGAAAAGACTAATTTATCTTTCCAAATTTATCATCAGCTTGTGTGTGACCAGTTCTGACCCACCTCCCTGAAAGCATCCCAGCTATGGTCATGGGCTGTGCAATAACACACTGAACACGTTACAGCTCCCTGTGCAAACACATCCAGTCCAGATACCCACTGCACCAGGCTGCCACTCTCCTAAATTCCAGCTGTACAGGAGGTTTCAGACAGCTATAAATCTTAACCCAGCTTCTTGAAGTCAATGATGGGAGAGAAGGCTTTTAAACTGAAGTTGTCACCACTGAAGTTTCTCAGGCGGCGATACTCAAAGAAAAAGAGAGGCACGTATGAAAGGAGAGCTCAGATGTACACAAAGCAATTCCAGCCTCTGCATTCTCCCAAAATGCATGTGGATAAACGAGTTTTTAACTAAGTCACTGGAAAGCACTTCCACAGAGCTGGATATATAATTATCACCAGCTCCCACCTCCTGCTCGGTGGTCCAAGCTGCTCCTGGCAACGGATGCGACTTCTCCAACCTCCAAGAGCGTGGATGCTGGAGAGCAGGAGCCAGGCAGCTGCTGGGACCACACAGCACTGAGAGGGCCTGGGGACTGCAGCACCAGGGGGAAAATGGGCAGCTTGACATGACAGGAGGGCAGGGTGAGAGCTCTGGCAGGATTTGCTGTCTCAGCTGGATGCCAAGGTCTGCGCAGTGAGGGGGCACCGGGCGCTCTGCTCGTGCAACAGCACGTGCTGTGTTCTGTCCACATGCAAAGGAGGCTTCACAAAAGTAAAAATGAGGTCTCAGCCCTCTTGTGCCTCAGACAAAGGGGTCTCCCCTGGCTCCCCAGCTGCTCACAGGCAGAGGAGACTGCACAGAGAACAGCACAGGTCACAGAGGATGCACGAACCTGGCACGTGCCAGCAAAGGTCCCAGAGGCACAAAGGAGCTTTGACTGTACAGAAGAGCACAGAGGTGGGGGAGTGGGTGGGGAGGAGAAAGAAATAATTTTTTGGCAGCTGAGATTTTATTGTCTATCTTGTCCCTTCCTTGCCAAAATGTCTACAGAGATTGCAAAATGCACAAGTCCCAGATTCCTCCAAGTCCTGGCAGGGTAAAGCAGTACCTGATTTGCAGAAAGGAGCAGAGAGATTTGCAAGAAGGAATGTGGGGTTGAAAGGTGAGGAAGAGAATCATGGCTGTGCACTGCAGAACACCAAGCAAGCCTTCACCCTTTTCAGAGCTGTCATGCAGGTTTTGATTTCAGTATTTCTTACTCATGATCATATTTTTTAATATATTATGTAACTAAGAATGTAGTAACATGCTAGAGTATTTACCCTAAATTTTTATTCATCTGGTACAAGATGGCCAGCACACACTGCCCAGCAGCTCCAGCCTGACCCCAGAGGTGCTGGACTTCCTTAGGGGGATTCCATTCTCTTTGACTAGAAACAGACACAGGATTTCACACACAGATATCTCAAAGAATACTGTAAATACATTTCTGATGCAGCCTCTGCACCTTGTAAGCCAAGGATAAAACCCCTCCACTGGAAGGGCTGGCACAGAGCTTTGCCATTGTGCTGGCTGTGCTTGCCCAAGCCTTTGTCTGGCTCTGCTGGTGTTTCCCACTGGCATGCCCATGGCACATGCAGGGCAGCATCACCCTCTCCCCCCTCTACTCAGAAAAACATCACTGTCCTCTAAAGACAGAAGCTAAGGGAGCACAGGTACCCACACTGATGTGCTGTCAACACATGCCAGTGCTCAGGAATGTCACAAGAGCACTCAAGCATCAGGCATTTGCACCACCCTGGATTTGGGTTTCCCCTATGGGGAAAAGCTGCAGTGAAAACTTTGCAAACACCTTTGTGAAAGCAACAAAACACGACTGACTTTTAAGCAATCTTATCCACACAGGCCTTAGCACACCCCAGGTATTGCAGCATCTATCCCAAACCACATTCCTGGCCCACACAGAGCAGAGGCTCCATGCAGAGATCCAGGTTAGGATATTGCCCTGGCAGAGCATCCTCTGGCACTGCCTGTGCACTGGGGAGCTCTGCTGAGCACCTGGGCTGGGTGTGGGCTCCTGCTTTTCACACACTGGGGTTTCCTCACTCCAAGAATACAGCAAGGAAAGGAAAGGGGAAAAAAAGCAATAAAAAAAAGCCAAGCTGAGGCAGGTCTAACCTCCTGGAGCTAGATTAATGACTGAGAAACGCCAGGGAAGATTCCTGGCTGTCATCAGTGAGCATCAGCCACTTCCCTCACGGAGCTGGGGATGCTCCTATTCAGCCATCCCCTGGCTCCTTACCTGCCCCACAAAGGAGCCAGCAGCACCAGGGGAGAGGACAGGCTGTGGGAGCACATCTGAGGGGCCTTTTGCATCCTCCTGTCCCCATCCCAGGGGCTCAGGATGAGGGTTGGCCCCACGTGCCCTTCACGACTACTTGAAACCCAGAGACTGACCCGAAGTTTGTCACGTAGAACAGAAGATTTTTACAAGAGTTAATTGGCAGGTTAAAAGCTACTTGAGAGTAGGTGAACTGGCTCCTGCTGAAGGAGCCACAGGCTTGAGCTGGGCTGTGAAACTGCCAGCACAGAGAGGGCTGCAGGCAGAGCCAGGCCTCCCCAGCTTTCCCTGCCTGCTGAATCACCTGGTGCTGCCCAGAGGTCCTTCCCTCAGGAGGAAGTGATGCTCCTCATCCTCATCCCTCTGCTGCCCACAGAAACTGGACACAACAGAAACCCCCTGCTTCTGGCAGTTTTGCTTGCAGGAACAGGGATGCCACACTTTGGGTTGCTACAATTAGAGCACACACCTTGCAAGCCATAGGGAAAAAAAAGGAGCCAGCCTACCTTCAAACTTCTTTTTTTATGCTTCTCTTCTTTGCTTTCTGATATGCCTTATATATATACATAAACACATACAGTGGCACCCATATGTGCTAAAATTGGGTAGGGTTTGTTTCAACAGCAGTGGCATTTTCCACATTCCATCCAAAACCAGACCCATTTTCCAATTCCAAAATTATTTGTGCTGTTAAAATGCTCCAGTTAAGGAGCAATTTAAGGATGGCTACAAGCTGCCAAGACCCTTCATTTTAAGTGGCAGATATGTCAAATGGAGACTTGCTTTTTAATAACCATAACCAGTGAGGCCCCAAGTTCTTTGAGCATCTTTCAAACTTCAGCACGTTGTAAAGATGCACCAATTTCCTTCACTCTTCCAGAAAGCAATTCCTGTACAAAGCACAGTCAGAGCTCTGCCATCAACCACTTTCAGGTTTCTATATGCTTTCATAAAACAATGAACACTGGATGCTGAATAAGAATCCTCCAAAATCTGAAGCATATTAAAGGTGAAAGCTTTGGCTAGCTACACCGAGCTCCACCACCAGTTAGTGATGCAGGATTGTTTCCCAAGGAAAGGTGTAAGAACCAAGTGACCCTCTCAGACTGATTGAACCATGAGTGAAAACAAAAGGCACCAGAGCTTGACATTAACTGGAAAATCCCAGAAGCATCAGAGTAAAGTTCACTGAACTGCAGCTGCGTGTAGGGGCATGGCAAAGTTGGCTGTCACACCACTCTTATTCCAGACCAAGAAGTACCTGCAGCAATTCAACCTTACTCTTTAAGATTTTGATTACCACATCCTGACATGCCTTTTAAAAACATGTATTTTACCAACCTGAGTATTTTAAAAAAACAGTGGAAACTTTTTAACCAGATAGTAAATACAGAAAATATTCCAACAACTGGTTGTGATTGCTACTTTATAGGATTTGCTATTACTATTTACTGTTACTTTACTATCTCACTGCACTAAAACAGGAAGTAAAGGAATTGGGGGCCAAATCCATAACACAGGACCTTCCTCACAGGCCTTTTCTTAGAGAAGTTTGATTCAAAGTCAGTAAAGAGACACTTGCATTGAGTGTTTGCTGCACAGAGTGTAGGAGGATGTGCCACTGAGCAGAGCCTACCTGGGAAGTTACAACCCAGACTTCAAGTAACTTAAAAGCTTTTGAGTATTTCAGACTCATTGTAGAGCACTGAGCACACAGCAGGGCTGGGAAAGCAGGACTGGGAAACCACCATCAGCCTTACCCATGTGGATCAAGCATCAGCATTCAAGGCAAGGAGAGAGTCAGCATGCTGAGATCTTAATACTTCAATTAGTTCTAGAAATCACAGCTCCTACCAAGTTCTCAGGACTGAGTATGTGGCAAAGGAGCAATAGAAAAAAGATGCACAAGAAGCTCCAAGTCTTACCTGGTGTACACAGGACTTGGCATTCAGGAAAAACAGCTCCACTGTAGTTTTGTCCTTGAGAAAGGAAATGCTTTCAATGTAGAACCTGAAAATTTAAAAAAGAACCAAAAAACATGAGTTACTCTCTTGAATAGGTTTCATCTTCCTCCCAAGTCATTTTATTTCCTCAGTGTTTTGTTCTCTAGCAATAAAACAGCACAGAGGAACTATGAGCTACTGCACTTAATTTCCTGCCTTTTAGGAGGGAACAAGCAGAAATCACAGCCTGACATCACACAGGGAACAGGGACTCCTGGTTCAATAGATCCTGGATATCTGATATCTGACTTTTCAAATGAGATGAAAACCCTGAATGCTCCAGGAGTGAAGCCCATCCCTCCTCTGCAGGTAAAGTCACAGCAGTGGAAAAAGCCACTCCAAGCATGTTGCAGGTGGGGAAGCCAGTCCAACACTCTGCCAGAGGACAGGGGTTGCTGGCAGCCCTGCAGAACCACCTTCCTTCCAGCAGATCAGAAATGTTAGTAACAACCCTCAACTTTGCTCCAGGTCCAGATGCTCCCACTAAATGCTAGGCAGGAGACACAACTTTTTTACAGGCAAGCAAAGACCTGGACCACCAGTGCCTCAGCAATGCAGACCACCCCAGGGCCCCCCAAGGTCCTGTCCTCAGTAGCAGGAGGGCTGGATGACCCACACAGGGCAACCACAACCAGCCCACTCTCTCCCACATCCCCATGCTGCTCTTGAGGCTCCTGCCAGCCTCAAGCTCCATCCCCTGACTTTTTCCCTGGTGATCATCTTGGCATGGGTGATTTGTAGGACATTTGAACAAGTCCCCAGCAGCAGCAGCAGCACAGAGCACGTGCTAGGGAGCAGTAAAGCTGGGACCTGCCCCACGTGTTAGGAATGTTTGCAGTGTTGATGCTGTGACTTCAGAAAAGTGATACATTAAATAGTAATTGCTTTAATATTTCACATTCCTACAGCGTGTTCCATCAAATTAATTTTAAAGCACTCTCCAGAAGGCCTCTGCAGATCATTTACCCATTTCACAGGCATGCAGCCTGTCCAAGGGGCAGCCCAGCAGCCTGCCCCAGACATCTAAAAAGCTGTTATACATTTCCATGACTCACGTTTCCCCATGAACTCTACGAGCCACAGGTATTTCCACCCTCTCTTGATCTCACCTGATATATTTTTTTTCCCCAACAGCTTTGCTAAATTTTACTTTAAATACCCTTGAGTGTTTCTCTTCAGAAATGCAGAGCAGAGGGCAGGACCCACACTCTTCAATCCTTCCCAACCTGCTGCCAGACCAGCCCTTCACAGAGTGGATCTTCCTCAGCCTGCTAAAGCCTTCACTGCACCCTGCAGTGATTTTCCTCAGCTAATGACCTCATTTGCACTTCCAGTTTCTTTCAGCCAGGGTCAGGTGTGGCTGACTTACCCTCAGAAGCAGGACAGTTCTGGTTCTGAAGGGAGGCAGCTCCCAGTCACCCCTGGTACAAAGCAGGAAGCTGTAGGATCTATGGATTTAGGGTGAGGGCACAGGGGGGGCACTGCCCCAATCCCAGCTGTGTCTCTGCTCTATTTCCTCTGTGGTACCTTCTTACCACCCCAGTACAGATGGGGAACACTGGACCACAGAGATAAGGATGTTCAGGGCATGGCAGGAACATTTGGGAACACCACAAAGGGCAAATTCTGCTTCTACTTCCAATGCTGACAGCATTTTTGAAACTAAAATGACATTTCTGAAAGTCCTCAATCTGCATCATAGAGCCCTTCAGCTGAGTGTACCATCCAAAAACCTCTGTGACTGGACTGAGTTGATGCCAGCTGGCAATAATTAAAGTCTCAAAGGATTATCACATGTTTCCTTATTGAACAGCAAAAGCTCAGGAATGAGAAGAGATGAAGAAAAACCAGGAATCTGTAGATTTCTCCATTTCCAGTAACACAACTGGAAACTTCAGGTTTTGAAATGGTTATTCTGCTGGAATATCTATTTTCTATGGATCAGGCAATTTCTGCAGTGCTAATTATTTCTGTGTCTTCCTCCTCCTGCTCTGCATCTCACTGCCCACCTCCTTGGTTACCTGTTTTGGATCTCATGACCCCACAGTAGTCAGGCTTAAAATTCCCTTATAAAGTTGATCTTTCCAAGCCCACTCCTCACACATTAACTCCTGCCCAAGTCTCTGCACACCCTATCCTGTTGAGGACCATCTTGCAACAGAGAGGGCCAAAATGAACACCATGAGCAAACACCATAAATTCCAACCAAAAGAATGCTGAAGTTATAGGATTGCCTTCCCAGCCTTCTTGGGCAGCCACAGGTTTTGGCCTCCCAGATCCTGATCAAACATTGTAAATACAGTGAAGAGCCCATCACCCCTTTAAAAATGGAGCTTTTTCTTCCTGCTAAGTGTGGAAGAGGAGCTCTGGGCACCATCACACACCAGCATGTATTCAGCCAGAACAATGTGCCACTTGTTTGCCCCATTCCCCTGGTGACCAGCGAGGGACAGGGGGAGGCACCAATGCCAACTGACCCAGCTACACAAGAGGCTCTGCTTTGGAAGTGCTTCAAATAATTAAGCACACCAGGCATAAATTTACCCAGATCTGAAAAGCAAATGAGGTCAGCCTACTCTCATGTTCCCTCATAGACTGCAAGGAAAACAAAAACTCCAACAATATTAAGAATATGATGCTTGATCTTTTCTGCCAGCACAGCTCTGTTTCGTAGGATGTGGGTTTTTTTCAGGCCCTTAACCAGCAGAGCTTTGCCAGCAACAGCCCTAAAGTAATGCAATTACATTGGCCAAAATCATCATTTTGCCAGGGATTTTATTCTTCCTGGAGACTGGTTAAGCTGTGAGCAAAACAGCCATCAGCAATCCCTTTTAAGTACAGACAGCCCTTAAGTAAACAGAAGGAAATAAGTAAGTAGAATTGTTTGAATAAACTGTGTTGAAATTTAGCACACTCAAAGACAAGTCAGGCAAAGAAGATACTTAAAATATGAGGTTTTAAACAAAGAAAAAAAAAAAAAGAAAAAACCAACCCAACCCCCCCTTGGGAATAATGTCCTAGTAAGAGTTTAAAAAGTAGTAGGTTCCAACCTACTTCATTTCATAGTTAAATACAAAAGAGAGCAGCACTTAGCCAGGGTCTAATCTCCTTCTAAAAATAACACATTGCTTTGACATTTATTTCCTTTATCAAATCTGTAATCAGTTCCTTTAAACAAAACCCCCTGGTGATAAATAAACCCAAGTGGTAATGTTTGCTTGGTGGAAACAATTACTCACCTAACGGCAAAGTACAAAGTTGCTGGCCCTGGTTTCTTGGGCAAGTCATGGTCCAGGACACGGTGATCCAGCTGCAGCCAGACACTCTGACCTCTATGGAAACAGGTTGGGGAGAAGGTCAAAAACTGGGATGGAAAACACAGAAATTGGTCCTTTTCAGTGCCCCCAATTACTCCAAGTGTTACTTTAAAAAGTTCAAGACTCAGCTCCAAGGCAGGCAAACATCTCATGGAATGACTTTCTTTTTGTTACTACCTAACCCTTAACCCTGCAAGGCTGAGCCATGGGTGCCCTCCAGAGGCCACACATTCCTTCCAAGCACCCAGCCCTGTGCATACACCGAGGCAGGCCCTGGAATCCCACTGGAGTTTCTGGGGAAGCCAACAGCTTTCAGATAATCCCCTGGCAGCACTTTAAACCTCACCGTGACTCAGTGCCAACAACCAAAAACACCCAGAAGGAATTTCATGGCAGCTCTTCTGGGGGAAAAAATAAGCCAAGTACAAACAGTATCCTCAAGGGACTTACAGAAGAGCTGGGGGAAATATTTTCCAGCAAGTGAAAGGACAAGGATGTGGCAAAAATATTCCAGGGATAGCCCAAGATGTGAGTGGCTGGTAAAAACAACACAGTGCTGGGGTCAGGGCCCCAGAGGGAGCAGCTCCCATCAGCTCCATGAGCTCTGGGGTGTCCCAGGGCCAGTCCTGCTCCTGCATGTGGGATGTGCCTCAGCAGGGTGGCCCCAAACACGGCTCTGATGGGATTTGTAGGTGAAGGCTTCCATCCAGGACTGCATAAAAAGTGGCAATGGAGGGCAGCAGGAACTCATGTTACTCCCACTAGACAAGAGGTTTATTTTGGGGCTGTTTTAGTGCACAGCTCCACGTCCCCACTGCCCCAAGCACCTCTGCTCCAGCTTTTTGGGGGAGCTGAAGCTCCTCTGGAGAGGCTGGCCCTGCAGCCAGCAGATGTGGGGAAGCATTTCAGTGCCCTGCTGAGAGATGAGCCTAAGCTCCAGGTGAGACTGCAATTAATTAACCCAGCTGAGTCTGGGTTGATGCCATGGAACAGATCTCCCACAGTGCTCCAGAGCCTGGGCAGAGCATCACACCCAGGCTTAGAGAGAGGAAAGTGGTTCCTGGGCAGCACTGACCTCACAGCTCACTCTGCTCGGGGAATTTGGGGTTAAAAGGCTCAATAATACATTTGGGATTCAGGTGCAAAGCAGTGGGAGCAATTAATTTTGGAATTCATTTATTTGGAAATAAATGCAAAACCTTTTTGTTGTTGCTAAAAGTGCAGAGGAGGAAAGCTGAGGGTGTTCACAGGGGAAATTATCACTGAATCAGTTTTTTCACTGTGTGAGACAAATATGAAATGTGAAATCATCAGGAAAATATTTTACAAGGATTCTCTGGTTTGTGCCCAGAAGATATTTTCCAAATATTTTCTATTTTGTGCCTTCCCCTCTCCCCAGCCAAGCAGCACAAGCACAAGGTAGGAAACTCTTTCTTCTTTGAAAGAAAAAGTCATTTTTCCATCATGCCAAGCTGCCATGGTATCAGAGATGAAGTTTTATATTGCAATAATGATACAGCTGTTTAAACTAAATAAACACACTCACGTGTCATCGATAAATGTTATCCCAAAATACTCCTTTTCTTTCAGGTTGAAGTGTGAGGCCACCAGATCCAGTAACTCCCGAGACAAAAGTTTGGGCTATTGAAAGAATAAAAAATAATTTTATTCATTTCAGTCCAGGCTTTTAATAAACAATAAAATTTTTCTGTGCAAATACTGACATTTAAGTACACATGGCCATGCTAAAACCCTGTTGTACAACTGAATGCAGAAGTGGCATATCAGACTCAGGGTGTCTCAGTGGAACTGTGTGCAGCAATTCTGTGCTTAATCCATGACATTAAGCTGAAGGGCACAGACTGAGTGCTGCTTTTCTCTTTCTGGGGGAGAAGGCAGCATCCCAGGCTTTCCTGCACTTACAGCAGGAAGGATTTTTCAATTAAGAAAACATTGTGTAGTGGAGGATCTCGTGCTTTGAGTTCTGTTATGGGAATAAATCATTCTCAAAACCACAGAGTTTTCTTCCCATCTAAATGACAAAAAACACCACCACAAGGGGTGTGTTTAATATGCTGTATGAATTTTGGTGAAAGCAAAAAGGGAATGCAGAACTGATGGCAGATATTTTGCCCACTATGCACGGGGAGATCCTTCAGCAAATCCAGGTGTCAGGAGAAGCACACATGGCTTCAGCATGCTTATTCCACTCCTCTGAGTTTTTTCTAGTAAGAGGTGTAACTTTTCTTCAACCCTCACTTCAGCCCCCAAAAGAAAACAAGCAGAGAAATCTGGCCCTGGCTGCCAGTCCCCAAGAGAGGGAGGTCTGTACCTGAACCAGCAGCTCCAAGTTCCTGTCATCGAGGAGATGCACCTGGCAGTGCCGGCCCTCGGTCATCTGCAAAGACAGCAGCACAGCCCTGTCAGGAAGGGCAGCATTCCTGGCTTGCACCAGAGCACGTGAGGCTTGGGGGCAAGGGCAGTGGGAGGCAAGTGTCTGATTTTGATGGATAAGGGAATTGACTCCCTACCCGAGCTGAGAGTCCTTCTCCAAGGACTCCATCTGGGGAGCTGCCTCAGCACTCTCAGCTCCTGTCAACTTCAAGCTGGAATTAAGGGTGCTTAGCAGCACTCAGGATCAGATTAAAAAACCCATAGATGCTGTGAGAATTCAATGTGAGGATGAAGTAGCCTGGCCAGTGCCACAGCCTTGGGCTTTTGCTCTGGTGAGGAGGAGATGACCAGGAACCCAGGAAACCCAGATCCATCCAACTCTCCCTGCAGATGGCTCAGCCCAGATCTGGTCCATTGACCTGTCTCTAGAACAGATGGAGTCTCCACCAGCACAGTCACATTTTCACTTGGGCAGCTAATGAAAGTCATCACTTCCATGGGATCATTACCCAGCAGCTGCACACATCAAGAAGGTGCTTGAACTGCATCACTAAGGATGGGATGAGCTTTGCAACCTCTGATGCTATATCTGAACCACCTCTTTCATGTCACATTTATCTCCTGCAAACTAAGTCTCTTCCTCTCTTTAGGAGGCGAGCAATTCAGAAATAGCTGCCCATTATGCTCTTTTAGTATCTGCCCTTTGAAATCTAATACATTTCAACGAAAGCTTTTACATTATTTAATATCTGTTCTAATTCTGGGCCTTTCAGCAGCTTCAGTGAGGACCAGCTTTGCAACACTCTCCGGGTGAGAGCTGGTGAAGGAAACCTGGCTTTCATATTTGTTCTCCCAGCCTCCAAGTAACTCGTTTTCCTGACAGCACAAGCTTCCAGCCGACTATAAATTGTGAGCTGTGAGCAGAGGCCGGGGGTGGTTTGCTTAGACAGGGGCTCCCAGAGGGATTAAACAGTAACACGCAATGGTTTCCCCTTTCACATCCCTCTGGGATAGGGACAAGGACAGGGCTGAGCTGTAGTGCCATCAGCCCCTCTCATCACCTCCTGCCCTGTGCACGCTGCACACCCAAGCCTTGCAGAGACTTAAAAATAAACACAATTTCTACGTGATTTCAGTACAACCGCAGAGAGCTCGCACAGCCAGGGCTGCCGGGACACTGCCGCCTCTGTCACCAGCCAGCCCCTCTGCCCCAGCACCCACACCAACAAAGCCTCATTGTCCCAACTAATTGACCTCATTTCGACCAAAAGCCGAGAGGGAGTGCCCTCCTGAGGAGCTCTGCAAGCAGGTCAGAGATGAGCGTCTGCAGGCACAACTCCCTGAAGTGCCCCGGAAAACTGGGCAGCAGCATCGGCAACATCCGGCACTGCTGAGCATCACACCGCCCACCAAAACAGCAATACTGGTACAAGGACCCTTTGCAGAGCGGGTCTAGAGGAAAGAAATCCCTTCCTCTCCCTTTGTGTTGCTGCTATGAACATGAGTTTGTGCCCAAGTGCCAGATGAGCAGTGACACACGGCGCACGCAGCAGCTCGGAGCACGAGGCTGCTCCACATCCCAGAGACAGCAGGGATCTCACAGCTGCATCCCCTGGTGCTGCACCCTGCACAGCTCATCCCCCATGCCCTGCACTCCCAGCAAGGTCCCACCTCCAGCCATTCATCCCTCTGGTTCTGGAAGCAGAGCTGCACCACCCCAACTCCAGCTTGGGGCACGCTCCCTGAGATTTCTCTGCTGCCCAAACACAGCATCCAGATCCCCTAAACCCATTAGGATCCACTCCCAGGTCCATTTGTTCCCGGGAGCTGAAGGGCTGCCATGGCAGGCTCATAACTGAGTCGCCCATTACCATCAATTAATCATTTAATCAGCACACCCTTCAAGGTGGAGCATATTTCTGGCTCTGACACACTGTTACCAATCTGCCCCCGTTGCGAAGTGTCGGATCCAATAGTGTTTTTAAATCACTCCCCATCTGTTGCTCTGAGATAGCACGAGGGTTGCCATTATTTAATTGTGAGCTGCTTTAGCTTTCACCCAGTGAAATCACATCAATCACTTCTGACTGTTTTAATTGCCTCGGTTGTCTGATGTTAAGCAAAAAAGGTTTCTGTTAGAGGAAACACATCCACAAAGCCTCGTGCTGAGGAGAAAGAAAGGTATCTGGAAGGATTTAAACATAAAAGAAATGCCAAGCATCATCTGTGCTTCGATTCAGCCATCCAAGGTAACTGCAAAGCACCTTAAAAGCAAATAGAGCTCATAACAGCCTTGAAGATAGGCAAGATATAATTATTCCTAATTTTATTGATGAGACAACATAAGGAAACAGCTTAGAAGTCTCATTTACAAATATAGATACACACAACATGTAAAACCTGAGATACCAGGAATCTTTGCTCAGAAATCACACATCCACTTCCCAGAGTGCTGGAAAGCTCAGTCAAGAAGTTGCAGAAGATGCCAAGGTGCCCAGTGGCAAAGCACTGTGAAATGCCTTTGCTGTGACAAGCCTGGCAGCCCCCACCTGCATCCCCAGAGCTCTGGGGCAACGGGCTCGTGTCACCCCAGAACACTTGGGGACATAATCACAAAGCCACAGGACAGTGATGTCCATGATGTCCATGAAATGCCTGTGGCTGTAGCTCCAAGAAGAGCTGCTTGCACCCCTCTGCCCCCCACCCCAGCCCATTACTGAACACCTGAGAGCTGCATTCCTGCTAAGACACCTCCTCCAGCCAGGATGAGACACAGGGATACTCACTGTGTGGCACCACAGCCTGCCCAAGGAACTCCAGATCTGCTGGTGGGACCATCAGCTTTGCATCTGTAGGCTCCAATCCCAAAACAAAGCCTGGACAGTCCGAGTCCTTCTCCTCCTCCTGCACACCCAAAGGTTCAGCCCCAGCACCCTGGTTCCTGCAGCTGTGCAGGAGCTCACTCCAAGCATCCCCACCCCATTCCTGATGGGGCAGACAGCACATCACTTGGCTCACCCTGTTCTTACAATCAGATGAAAATCACTCCAAATTACTACCACAGGGAAGCACAAGCCCATCCTACATCAGGAATGTCGCCCACCAGAGAGGTCCTCTCCAGGAGACAACTCTCCCCTCACATGCAGCTGCCTCCCTGTGCAGACAGGGCTCTGAGGTACAGGGCAACACTCACATTTCACAACCCTTTTCTGCACAGGAGGTAGAACCAAAAGCTTTGGAAGCTGTTGCAGCTGCAAGCTCACCTCACAGGCTTTGGAGTGTCAGTCCCCAGGAGTGCCATGACTGTGGCACAGCAGTGCTCCAGCACAGTCACAGGTACCAATAACCTGATCCCATCCTCTTGCCTGGGGAAAAGCTGGAGAGCTTCATAAAGAGGCTTCCATCACTTTCATCAGTGGATTTTGGCCAGGGAAAGGTGCCTCCAGCTCAGCAACTGGAGACTCTGAGCTCCTGGAGCCAGAGCAGCAAAGAACTCCTTTTTAACTCCCCCAATGACACTGGTGTGATTTATTTGATTTATTCCCACAGCACATCCGCTTGCAGGTCTGTTTCCTCAGGCTGTGGAAGGGACTCGTGCTGTGTCCCAACTCCCAGGGTGTCGGAATCCAAGACATTCCTCTCCGTGCCCCAAACCCCAGACAGGGGTCTGGGCAGCCCTGGCAGGAGGCCAGAAACACTTGGGGCTTTGATCTCAGCCCAGGGGACAAATTACCAACCTTATATGAGGAATCACAAGTCACAAATGTTTAGACAACACAGTAGCAGTAGTCAGAGGGTGAAAGGAAAAAATTTGGGATTTGGTACAGAGGGGTTTAAAACCCTAAGATGGAGGGACAGGGGCATGCCCTATCCTTCTTCTTCCTGACATCCATCTTTGAGGTGATGCTGGCATTTTTAGATTGGTTCAGAGTAGAAAGTCACTGTCTAACACAGGTGTGAGGGATTGGTACACAATTGTAAATATCTAATAGGTAGTTCATGGTATAAAAGACAGCACCAGCCCCGTGGGAGGCAGTGTGCCTTGGACTGAGCTGCTGGCCAGAGCTCGGGGGTCAGACAGAAAATATTTTAGATAAGAGACAATAAACATCCCTGAGAACATGAGCAGAAGGCTCCTGACTCCTTCTTGGACAGCTGGGCTGGGAAAAGCGGCTTCCACCAACACCTGGGGTCACCTCAGAGAGCAGAGAAGACCCCGACATCAGGGCACCAGGCTCCTCAAAGACCCAAAGCCCTGGAGCCCTTGCTGATGTGTTTTCTTTCATCTTTAATTCAGGACACCATGCTAATCTGAAAAATCTAATTGATTTTCTATGTGTTGGACCAATCCATCACGAGATGAGCACAGCTGTCTGCCTCAGTCAAGAGCTTGTGAACAGTCTTGAGATATTTAGACACACACACATCTGTTTTCAGCTTATTCTCATTGACTTGGCATTGTCTGTACAAATGAACAATTTTTGCAACATGCCCCCAAATTGGTCATCTTAGCAGTTATTTTTAAAAGCCTGCTAATATTTGAGCTATTATCCAGTAAAAGAAGTAGCAGCATAAAATTCATGAAGCATCTCTGTGTCTCATCTCACTCCCAACAGGAAATTAGGAGAGAGACATTACACAGCCCTATTTTTGGTAAAACCATACTGAGAGAATGGGAAACAATAAAAATCCAGCATTACAAAGTCACTTGTATTCTCTGTACACAAGTAAGCAGCAAAACCTCAAAACCTGAGAGGGTTGAAAGGAGACAAACACCTTCCACTGTAGAAATACAGTTACATCAAGATACTGCATTTCTCCTAATTTACAGGCTGTCAGCAATAATCTGATTCACCCAAATCTTCAGTAAAAAAGGCAGATAATGAAGGAAAACAAACAAACAATTCTCAGAATATCCATGTGTGGAAATTAAAGCATATGGTGAGATTGTAGCTCTACAGAGAAAATTAGCATTATCATAAAGGTTTCATTAGCTGGGAGGAAACAATATGTTGTCCTCCCTTTTTATCACAAAAAAAGTATGACAAATTCTCCACCTAAAATCATCAAAGCAGATTCTCCAAAACATCCATCCTTTAAAAAGAAAATTAGCACAGCAGAGAAAAAAAACCCTACTTCTTGGCTATTTAGACCAATTCCCTACAATATCCTGAGCCTGAATGTTTATTTGGGAAAAAAGCACATGCAGGATATTTATGCTATTTCTCTTGGACAGAAACATCCTCCTTATGCAAAGCTGGTTGTTACATGCAATATTTTTAGACATCCATGTGTGTCATCCCGTTAGGGAAAAAATAAGAAAAAGAGTAATTAGACAGGGTGTAAACAGGAAATCTCAAAAAAAANAAAAAAAAAAAAAAAAAAAAAAAAAAAAAAAACCCAAAAACCCCCCTAAAACAAAAAAAAAAAAAAAAAAAAAAAAAAAAAGCTGTCAGAATAGCACATCTTCTGAAGGGAAGCTTAGGAATGGAGAATCATGAAGGGTCTGGCTAAGGAGCAAACCCCAATGTGCTGTATTCCCTCCAGGTCAGATTTCTCCCTCTCAGACCTGGGCAAGTTACAAAGAAGTCACTTAGCCTGTCACTGACTTCTATTTTTAAGCCTTTTTTGGTATAAGGTCTAGAGAAAGAAAATAAATAAAAAGAAGAAAAAGAGCCAACAAAACCCAAACCCTACAAACTCTCAGGCCAAAGAAGAGAAGATTACACGTAAGCTGCACCTAATTAAGACAAAACTGGGAGCTGAGCCTGCCAGTGACAGGCTCAGAGCCCTGTGCCTGCATCCCAGCTGCTCTCCCTGGGGATGTTTGGGCTCAGCAGCCCACGTGTGCACACACACTGCACCACTGAGTAAGTGCAACCTGCCCAGGGACAGGGTGGCTGAGCCACCTAAATACTCATCAGCAGACTTCAAACCCACCCAGATCCAGCAAGGCTTCACACCTTTAATGCTCTCAATTCCATGAGAAGACTTTTGTCAGGAGCAAACCTCTCCCCTCAGCTCTCCTCCCTCCTTCCTCCCAAGATAAACCCCTTAGTTCAGGCCTGGGTGCTCCTGGAAATATCCCAGTATGACACCAGGGATTTGCTCCCAGGTGCACTGAGCTGTGCATGTTATTTTCCATGAGTCCTGGCAGGGTAACTATGTGAAATTAAACTTCACTGGCAGATGAATAGCTCCAAAGATATTTTATTGTCAGGAAAAAGACACCAGTACTGATGCATCCAGTGATGAGAGAGAAAGGGGAACCATTTTCACTACATAAATGGCCAGCACACAGCCTTAAGCCTGCAGTTTGAAAAGTGAGAAATTGGACTGTGGCACATCATTAGTACATAGATTATAAAAACTGGCTCATTTATTCCTGAAACAGGCCCATCACAGCAGCTCAGGCAGTTAGAGCACTGAAGAAAATAATACAGATAACAAAAAGCAAAATTCCCTCTCCCAGAAGGCAATGCTGTCCCTTTGCACACTGACTTCACAAAGCCTGTGCCATGAGGGCATCCCAAAATGCTTCCATCCTGCTTTTGGCAGTGGCACAGAGGCAGCAGCTCTGCTTTTCAGGTGCACAAGCCTACAGCACCAGCCTGGATCTTTAAGGGATTTCATGTCCAAATCCCCACCTGAGCTGCACTGAACCACCCATTAAAGCATCACCAGTAATTTCTTGTAAAGGTTCTGTTTTTTTAATCCAAACTGCTCTTCTGTAACTCATAAGCCTGTAAGAGATTTCAATGCTTAATACTGAAGCCCCTACACTTCAGATTTTCAATGGCATTTAGGTGGGTTTTTTCCTTTGGTTCTGAAGGCATTTAGGATCAGCTCCTCAGCTGCCTCAGATCAGCACTGCTTCATTGACTTTGGTACAACCAGCCAGCTTATGTCTGGCCCTGAACGTGCACAGCCTGATCAAAATGTGAAATCACATGCAAGAATGTCTTGCAACGAGGAGCTGCCCTAGCCAGGCACATCTCAGGAAAATAAAAGCCTTTGCCTGTCCTTCTGGAAGGAAGGGGCCTGCATGCAGCTGTGGGGAAGAAGGAAAAAGTTATAATGGTTTAAATGACCTCAGAGTTTCCTGGTGTGTCTGTTGGGAGAGCAAAGCTTCATCGTGTTCCAGCACTTGGAGTCACTCAGAACTTGAAGGAATAAGCAGGAAAATAACAGACAGAGGTTTGGGGCTGTACCAGCATTGCTGTGGTAGCTTTTTAAACAATCTGCACAGATCTCCAAAAACACCAGGATGCACATTCTTGGGAGCCTGTCTGCAACCCACAGGTCTGCCCTGACCAGTGTAGGTGCCATCACCCAGTGCCCATGGTGGGAGGTGGTCAGGGGGAAACTGATGGAGGAGGACTGGAAATGCTCCACTCTTCCACGAGTGAAGGGAACCATTGCCCCAACCCACTGCCCCATCCCACCCCACTGTGTGCCTCTCCACCAGCTCCTGTGCCTCAGAGCAGTGCAGTGCCCTCCCCTCTGGGCTCACTGATACCTCCTGCAATGCCCAGTGGGTCAAAAACTGGGTCCAAAAAGTCATGTTTCCCCAGTCTCTGCTCACACCAGCCAGTGGGTTCCTGCCACACCACCACAGCCTGGCTCACACAGACACAATAAAGCTGCAGTGATCCCTTTGAGGGCAGTGGCAGAGCTCCCACCAGCTTTATGGAGGCAGACCATGTCTCCAGACATACTGCCTCTCCTTCCTAATCTTCAAGTCATAAAGAAGCCTTTGGCTGAAGTCCTGTCTCCAGTGTAGTCAATTAATTTTGCCATTAATTTTAACAGGGTCAGGGTTTTGCCTTAAATCATTTGTTATCTCACTATTAACCTTTAACAGAAGCCAGTATCTGCTTAATGTTAAATAGCCAGTGGTACTCCACAGTGGCTGGCTGCATCTTTCATCCTCTGTGCTCTGGCAAACCATCATGTAGGACCAACCAGGTGACTCCCAAGTGCCACCCCCATCCCTCCCAAGGGTTGCAGAGGCCACCTGGGCTCTGCACACTCATCAGATGTTTACCCACAGCAACTGCAGGGACTGTGCAGAGCCATTCCCAGGCCTCAGGATATTCTCTTTCTCAGGACCAGCCAGGCAGGGACAGACACTTAAAGCCATAACTGAATGACATGCACAGAAATGTTTCAAGATGAGACAGGCTGGAGAAAAGTGCAAGCTTTGCACTTTGATGCTCCTTTGATGATGCTCTACATGGAAATGTTGGCTCTGCTGAAGTTTGGCAATGAGCTGGAGATAAAACACAGTGCCTGGAACAGGGGGCTGAGAGGCTGCCTGGGTTGCATGGCACCTTCCTAAAATAGCCATGAGAGCTGGAGATAGGATGAAAAAACTGGCTCCTGCAGAGCATCAACTGACTTTCATGTAAGCCCCACCAGCTGAGCCAGTGAAAAAGTCTGGCACAGGAACAGCCCAAGTGCTCTCCCTCACTGCAGGCACTGGGACTTTGCAGGGCCACGTGCCAACAGACTTTCCATGCAACCCTCCTTTTCCCCATTTATTCTATTATTCCTCATTGCAGGGGATGGCAGAGCTAAGGGACTCTTTCACATTCACTCCATGGATGGCTTGTACAAGATGACAGGCACCATCTCTCAGGGTTATTAGAAAGATCCCACTCACCAGAGCAGGTTGTGGGGCTCTAAAGCTCATCCTCCTCTCCCAAAATCCTCAGAAATAACCATGAGCATGCTGTAGTAAGACACCCAAAAACTGAACAAAACCAAAGAACAGCGATAAATTAAAATCCAGGAAACAAATTAATTCAATCTTCCTCTAAATGATAAATCCAGTAACCCAGCCAGGAGTTTAAGCCCTTTGCCAAGAGCATAATATAAGCAGCAGAATTGCAGCTTCTTGCTCCCAGCCAGCAGTGTGCAATGTAAAAAACTCACCCCTCTCCTCCCCACAAGGAAATCTTGCAGTGTGGCTGCCTTTCCTGGTGGCTTTCTCCTGCACCTGCCTTTGCTCCATTCCACATGGGGGTGCAGGGGCTGTTTGCTGTGCCCCAGCACAGGGGTGAAAGCACTCAAGTGCACAGGCAGCATCAGCCCCACTGCAGGAGGCAGAGGGAAGAGCTGCTGAAGTCTGGCTCTGCTGGCCCCACACTTTCCAGCTGCCAAGCAGCACCCAGCCAGCATTTCACCTCTCCTGGCACTGCCAAAGGATCTCTCTGGCAGTGTTGTGACAGATGCTGAGTCCCTCTGACAGGGGGGAGAGGTTGGCTGTCCTCTTGAAGGATCAGCACCTTTATTGCAGGAGTATTCTCCTTAAAGGTGTCTCAAGCTGAAAACTTGTCGTGTCATTCCAGGGGTGCTGACATTCCATTCCTGCCACTTTGCACTGTATTTAAAACAACAGTGAGAAAAGAACAGGCAGGCAACTCTACAGCTAATGCTATTAAAAAACTATCTGGAAAATTAATAGGAAACCATCAGTAGAAATCTGCCACAAATATCAAGTCAATGAAATCCAACATCTGCTTTCCTTGGCAGAACACAGCCAGTAAATTCGTGTCTGCTGGAGACACACTTATCACCAGCAGTGTGAGACACTGCAGGCAGGTCATTACTGCACACAGCCCATGGGGGTGGTTTGTTCCAGTGCAATCTCCTGGGAATTCAGGGGAAAAAGGTTTCCTGTGGGATCAGAGAGCTTTCCTGATGCTACCTGACACAACAAATGTAGGGGCTGTCCACGAAGGAGCACTGCCTGGAGGCAGCAGCATCCTCTGTCCCTGAATAAGCAGTGCCCACAGTGGGGCAGGACTGGCCACCTGCCCTCCTGTGACCTGTCCTGACCTTTGCTCCTCAGCCAGGAGGCAAAGCAGTTAAGCTCCAGCTTCTTTGCTTAAGTCTCTACAACAGGAATCTCAGGGTTTATTCTGTGCAGAGCTTCTGAGTTTTACCTCACCCCAGAAGCCATCCCTGACCCACTCGAACAAACTCAGCTTTACCTGTCACAGGAATAGTTACAGAAGATGGAAAAATACCCTTATAGAAGAGTAGTTTCACATCCCTGGAGACCCACACCCTGCCCTTGATGCCCTTTTGCCTCTCCCCAGCCCTGAAGCTCTCCCCCATTTCTGACAGCTTTTCACAGGATGGTCCTCTGTCCCCTCCAGCACCTCCCTGCTCACCCCTGAGTTGGGTTTTTGAGGGAAGGCTCCCAAAGCAGCATCCACATGCAGAGCAAGCCCTGACCAAATAATTGCCATCCCCTCCAGGCAGCATCTCATCCTCTGAACTAATCTGGAATCCCTTCTTCTCCTGCCCCATCCAGGTCCCTGCATCCAGCATTCCTCCCTGGACTTTTCCAGGCACTCATGCTTGGCAACAGCCCCTCAGGAAACCCAGATGCCAGCTTTGGACTGACATCAGGTAAGAAAGAGATGAAAAATCATTTAAAAAGAAGGCTAAAGCACAAGTCCTTTAAATCTGCAACTCTTTAAAAAAATGCCAGAGCAAATAAACCAAGAGGAGTCACAATAAGGGGTACGGGCTGGAGCAGGCAGCGAGCAGCGTTTCTGTGGAGGCAAGGAGCCAACATTCCCAGTGCCAGCAGCCTGCCAGGCACTCAGGGGGCTGATCCAGATGGTTCCACATTTCACTTTTAAAGCAAAACAAGTGCTTTGGATCAAAGGCTCTTTCTCAGCAGCCGTTACCCCCCAGCTCTGTGTGCACTGCTGCATCTCCAGGCCACCTCTTCCCAAGGGATTTTTAGGGGGTGAGAGAGGAGGGGACCTTATGAGGAGATATTTAATAGTTGCATGCTGAAAGGAGTTACTGTACCAGGCGCTGGCTGCCTTTTCTCAAGACTCATGAATCTGTGCTTTGTTCAGGTTAAATCGTATCTCAGAGCAGCCCATAAGGGCAATCTCCGAGAATAGGTTTCTCTCTGACCAGAAGTTAGAGATCTTTGCTCCAGCTGCAGCAAAGTTACCAGAATCCAGCCTGGATTTAGCCCTTTGCTAAAGTAGCCAAGGCAGCATTTACAACAAAGGCAGGAAAAAGCAGCTGTAAATGCTGGGATAAACAAACAGCCCCTTATCTCCTCAATGGAGTGCAAAAGACGCAAAGAAATTTTTATGGACTGATCCTTCAGGGCAAGAGAAGAGCAAACAAAAAGGCTTCAACCTACCCCACCCCAAACTTTCTCTGCTCTCTGTGCTGCTTTCTGTCTCTCTGGGGCTCACAGCTCCGAGCTCTGCACGATGTTTAACTCAGGACACACTGCAAGAGCACTAAATAACATTATCTGTCACTGCTAAGCACCAGAAATTAAAGTACAGCCTCTTACCTCCACATTACACAGCCTGCTGGTTTAAATGGACTTGAGAAACCCAAGAAGTGCTCCCAGCATGCATGCACTAAGCCTTCATGTTTTCTGTACATTTGAGCTGGGGGAAGAAGGGAGACACGATCCCGGACTTCTTCCGTTGCCATATAATCCGAAGGAAGTGACCTTCGTGTTTTTTGCTTTGATTACAGACTCAGAAACAAAAGCCCTTCCAGAGTGAGTCAGGGAACACAAGGGGTTGAAATGGGATTGTTAAAAATGGGAAGCATTACAATTGTGGGTTGGTTTTTGGTTTTTTTTTTTTTTTTTTTTTTTTTCCTGTCTGTGATATTAACCCCTTTATTATAAAACAAAACTGAGTGAACAAGCAGGAGCTACTGACCAAAGGTGTAGCACAGGTGCCAGTCCTGGGGTAGGGAGACACCTCGGTGTGGGATCATGATCCCTGTGTGACAGCAGTGGCTGAGGACCCCCATGCTGGCACCTGTGCTCGCTGGGAGCTGCCATCACCCCTCCCAGCTCCTCCACCCCACACACTCCTATCCAGGGACAGGAGGGGCCTTTGTGCAAAAACTTGGCACAGCACTAAAACTTCAACCCACCCCCAGCCTGGACCCTTTGGAGCAAGGCTGAGCCCTCTGGCAGCAGGGACCAGCCCATCTGAAGGGATCCAGGGACAGAGATAACCAGAGCTTTCTGCTCAGCACAGCCACCCTCATCCCATAAACTGATACCTCCAGTGTTCTCTCCCTGCAAGACACCCCCAGGAACAGCATTCCACTGGATTTCCCAAACTGCTCTCCAAAGCACAGGTCTGCTGCTCTGATGTGGGTGCTGCACTCTGGGGAGGGAACTGAGAGCATGGACACAGCTCACACCCTTGGCCATCAATGTGAACTTGAGTGCACTTAGCTGCTGCTAGAGGAGTAAGTCATCTACCTGCTGCCCTGCTGCTCCTTTGCAAGCTGTTCTCTGTGTGCCAAACACTGAGTTCTACTTTGATTCCCTGATTCCCTCCCCAGTGGCACATCAACCCACAAGGCTTCACACACCCCCTGGCTCTGACGCAGCAGCACAAACCGTGTAACTGTGTCAGGCAGAGCACAGGTGTCACACAGGCACAAAAACAGCTCTCCTCAAAGAAAACTCAAACAACTGACACTGCTTTCACTGAAAATGGAAAAACCAGAGCAACAAAGAAATGTGCACCTAAATCCAGGAAGCTGCAACTTCCAGAGTTCCAACCTGACCTCCAGGCAGGTACACAAGAGGCACAAAGTCTCGAATTTACACATGCAGTTACTTCAAAAGTCTGAATGCTCTATTCAGTTATTTATGCTCTCAACTGAGCAGTCACTATGCACACAGAAGACAAACTATGAAGACTCTCCCAACCCATTTTTTAAAATCCAGGGATCTATTTTAACAGAAAAAAAATTAAGTTCAACACCTGGAACAAACTACCTTGCTTTTTTTTTTTTTTCCCAAGAATAAAAAGGGNCAGAAGACAAACTATGAAGACTCTCCCAACCCATTTTTTAAAATCCAGGGATCTATTTTAATAGAAAAAAAATTAAGTTCAACACCTGGAACAAATTACCTTGCTTTTTTTTTTTTCCCAGAATGAAAACGGGTCAAACTTTGGACAACAACACCTCAGAGATGTGGCTCCCTCTTCTCAGAGGTCCTGAGGCCCCTTGGTCAAGCTGAAGTGCCCCAAACAGGAGGCTCTGTGCCAGGTGTTTGAGGCCAACAACAGGCTCCATGGAGCTGCAGAGCACTGTGGAAGGACAGAGCCTTCCCAGCAGTGCAGGGAGGGAAGCAGCACTGCCTGGTGCACCCATCACACAGGGTGAGTCAGCCCTGCTCCCCTGTCTCCCTAAGTAACCATCAATCCAGACACCTCCAGGGGCAGCTACCCCAGACACCTGGGATGCAGTGAGGTGCCAGAGGTGTCTCACCCTCCTTGCTTAATTCAGAAGAACCAGCTTTGATCAAATAACCACCCCTTAAATAGCTGCAGACAAAAGAGCTGTCTTTTTTCCCAAAGTTATTTTGTAAAAGCCAACATTCTCATAGTCATGAGATCACAAAAGCTTTCCATTCTATGCTCAGTATCACAGGTTTCATGAAAAAACCATAAGCTGGCCCCACATCAGGCAGGAGGGTGCCAGGTCAGGTCCAGCCAGCTGGTCCAGACTGCACCAGCAACCTAAGAGGTGGCAGCAAGACAGTTTTGGGAGAGGATTTCAGAGCAACCAACTTGCATTTGTCTCCAAAACAGACTCCAAAGCCCCAAAAATAAGATGGAAAATAGACAGTGAGTCATGTTTCCTTTAGAGAAATGATGTGAAGGTTACCTGGGTGGTGCCAGCTTCTGCCCTGCTGGGATAACCACAATGACAGGAATAGCTGGAGGAGGGAGAGCACAGCTCCTTGGAGGATCTGTGGCTTCCAAACAAACACAGAGCAGGGCTGCATAATTCAGCTGTACAGACAACTTTTTTTAACTGTGAAAAACTAGAGTTTCAAAGAAATCCAGCACACCTGTAAGAGGTAGGAAGCTGCTAGAGTTGAGCACAGGGAAATTCTGCAACTCTGAGGCGTGAATGAGCTGAGTTTGGGGACAGCAGTGCCACAACCCTTCACTGAAAGGTGATTCTACAGGGAATGCAGCACACCTCAGTCCCCCCAGTGCCACGACCCTTCACTGAAAGATGATTCTACAGGGAATGCAGCACACCTCAGTCCCCCCAGTGCCACGACCCTTCACTGAAAGATGATTCTACAGGGAAAGCAGCACACCCCAGTCCCCCCAGTGTCATGATCCTTCACTGAAAGGTGACACTACAGGGAATGCAGCACACCCCAGTCCCCCCAGTGTCATGATCCTTCACTGAAAGGTGATTCCACAGGGAATGCAGCACACCTCAGTCCCCCCAGTGCCATGACCCTTCACTGAAAGGTGATTCCACAGGGAATGCAGCACACTCCAGTCCCCTCCATGACCCCAAGGTGAGCAGATGCACTGAGCTTGACACAGGAGAGGAATTACTGCCACTTTCACTACGGCTTAACAAACACCGCCCTGCTCCAAACCTCACACCCTCTGCCCAGCCCACATCTCCCTGCCCAGAAACCACTGGCCCAACCAAAGGTGAAGCCAGGATGCTCAGGAAGCAGCACATCACCAGCAGTGCTGTGGGTGGAAGTGCAGTGACTTCTCCAGCCCCACTCCCAGCTCTGCTGGCACCACACTCCTGTGCCTGATGGCCAGCAGGGAGGTGCACACTTGGGTACCCATACCCCACATCAGCTGGAAAAGCAACAGAAACTTCACAGTCTTAATCCTAGCATTGTTTGGACTGTCAAAGATCACTTTTAAAGCCTAAATCCAGCACATTCAAACTTTTCTCAGCTTTTTGATGACACTTTTTCTCCCCATCTTCTTCCCCAACACACCACTGCTGCATGTTTAAATGAATGACAGATCAATTAGTGAGGAAAAGTGTACATGTGTATTTGTGTGTGGGAGGGTATTTAAGCTAATATATTCCAGCACTGATAGCTTTATCCTCTTTGCAGTCTCTGAGAATGAACTGGCCTCCATCTGTACAGAAGATTAGTAGAATTGCTAATCACTAATTATGACTCAGAGGTTTTAAGAGCAATGCAGACTGTACAAGGGGTGGCCTGATTTTCAGAAAATGAGGGGACAAAGATAGCAGTGTTATTTTGAGCACACGGACAGTTCATCCAAGATCACAAAGCACTGCCAGCAAAAGGGGTGACAGAGAGACAGCCACTCAGGAGGATGAAAATGAAGCCTGGAAAAACCAGCACGTGCCTGAAACACTTTTGATTTACCTTTCCATACAGTTTGTGTCCAGTCAGAGCAAGCTGGCCAGCCTCTCTGCAAAGGCCAGAAAGGAGATTTATCCAGGCAAGCTCATACAGAGATACCTTTGTGCAGGACTTGCTGCCTCTGAGAAGTGGCGCCAGCGACATTCGAAATCTAACGTATTTTGTGAGCTGCGTCACATCGCAGAGGAAAAATATTTATCCAGGCCCAAGTGGTTTGTGAATAGAAGGCACTGTTTGAAACTGGCACCGTGACACCCTGAAGGAAATGAGATGAAGTTCACAGTCTGGTTGTGAAGTTTGTCAGCGAGGGAAGAGGGAGAAGCCATAAAAAAGAAATCATATTTTTGTTTGAATCAACTCTCTCAAACAGAAAACGCTGTATCACGAGCTCAGATGGAAATGTGTCTGGCAGAGAGCTCTGGAAAGCTGCTGTTGGAAGTGTGCAGAGCCAAGTTTAACTCTAAGCTGTCAGGAGGCAGTGCCCCAAAGTCCCAGCCGTGGGGATACCTCCCCATGCCAGCTTTGGACATGGTGGGAGTTTCAGCAGTGCCAAAGCTCTGCAGGTGACATATGAGCAGCATCACTGCATTAGATCAGATCCCTTCAAAAAGAAAAACAGCTGGATGAAAGCAGCCAGAGCAAAGCTTTTCCAGGGAAACCAGCAATCCCCAGTGCACAACTTTAAATCTTTGAAGGAACACAGACACGTATTCAGTGTCCTCTAAAAAGGTTTTCAAGCTCCCTTTGAAAAGCCCTGACCTGTAAGAACACCTGAGATGCTTCTGTTGAGCATCACTCCTGGGGTCTGTCTGGTGTGGAACAAAGTCCTGCCCTGACAATGCAGCCCCAGCTTTGTGCCCTCCCTCGCCACTCCAGCACTGCTTTTCATCATTGTGAAAAGAGAAAGGAAAAAAGGCACCTCAATTTGTTGTCAGCATTTTTCATAATGGAAAGTTAAGGTGTGGTAGCAGAGGAAGCATGGTGCTCACTATCCAAACCAACTACGTTAGCACTGGAGGAAACAGAAGTCAGACACTTCCTCTCCCACCCCAGGTACCATGGGCCAGACACACGTACAAAGCTGATTTCTTGTGCTTCATCAGCAACATTCTTTCACTTCATACAGAGGAAATGACCTTTCAGAGGTTAAAAAGCACTTTGTCCAAAAGACCCACATGAAAAGTTTACACTGTTATGCCACAATTTATCAGCTAATTACTCTGCAATTGGTAATTTCAGTTACTCCTAAACTGCTTAATCACAGAGATGCTCCCATATCTGGATGCACATCCAGCAGATCAACCACAACATGCCATTGTATTCTGCAGGGAGTTTGGGAACAGTTTTCCCAATTTCTTTAAAATTTTGCATGGAGCAGACTGACCGACACACATTCAACCCTGACCCTAAACCAGACACTTAACCAGTTTTTAATTTATAAGAGTTAGCTGCATCATTAAATAGACTTTAATGCCATGTCTCATTCCTGCTTAACCATACTGAGGAATCACTGTGTTGTGGGATGTACTGGTGGCAACTGGCATTGATATCTCAGAAGAAAACTTTGTGTCAATAACCCAATAAAAACCAGGCCAGTGGTAATATAGGTAACTAAACACAGGATAAATGTTGATTCTAGAAGTCTTTGGCTTTGCAGCTGCTTATTAACCTCATTTATATAAAAATTTCACCTGGTTTTACTGCCCTATAATTAAATCTAAGACAGGTGGCCTATAAACCCAGCATGTGGAGGGTCCTGCAGGAAGCTTTCTTTGGGAATAGTATCAGGACACCTAGAAATGCCATGTTGCCCCATCATGGAGGCTCTGGGAAGACCTCCCCCAAAGCCACAGCTCCACAACAAGATACAGCCCTCAGTCCTTTCTCTGGTAGGAAATGGGAACCCTTGAGTAAAGGTTTCTATGCCAAATTCTCATCCAGGAATTTTCCCAAACTCTTAACAGCCCCAATAATTCATACTGACTTGCTGCTGTTAAAAAACAACCTGTGCCAGCTTTTCCATCAGCTGTCTCTGCAAGTCTGTTATTTCTAGGACAGGCTTTAAATGTTCCCTGCCATGGACAAGACCATGTTTCCTGGCACACAACCCAAGGGCTCAGAGCTCAAATCAACTCTCAGACTGTACAGCCTCTCCCCTCGTGGGGGTTTGGGGTTATTTCAGAGTGAAACGGGAAACCCCAGCAGTGCTTTGGCTCACAGCCTCCTCCAGATGAATGGGCTCTGGGCAAGCAGGACAGCCCTTCTCTCCTGGCAGGTGGGACAGATGATGGGAAGCATCCTGGAGCAAAGACCAGCTTGGGGAAGTGCCTGGGCTAGGGGTGAAGTCGCTGTGCCAGCCAGCAGGTGAAACAACAGGTAAAACCTTGGAAAAGGTTTTTCCTTACATACACATGCCAGAAACACAAAGGCTAAGGAGAAGGTGACTGACAAAAGCTGGTTTGTGCTCGTTGGGGTGGGTTTTAGTTGTGCTTAAAGCTGCTAAGGCAAGTAAGGGCTTTATGCTGGCAGAGAGGATTTGAGCCTGCCCTGCCAGCCGGCGCTGCCCCGTGACCACCTCTGCACCTGCCAGCTCCCAAACACAGCTGGGGACCCTGCTCAGGCACACAAAGGGGTTTGTGGCTTCCCTGTGCTGCAACTCGAGCTCAGCTCTCCCACCAGGCTACCAAGCATTTTGTAATTTAAAGAGACTAAAAATCCCCCTCACCACAAAAACACACGTAGCACCCCAAGGAGAAGGAATCCTACTTGCTTTTCCTTTCTACACAAAAATGTACTGATGATTAAATAGAGACTTACTGGCAGCATCCAACTCACACAAAAATAGCCACAAAATGTGACCCCTCCAAATACTGATCAAAGCAAACTGAGGCTTCCAGGGCTGATCAGCAGCACAAGTGCCTGTCACATCACCCTTCCCTGCACGTCCCTAGCATGCAGCTCAGTGGACTAAGTTCTGCCTGGTGTCCTGGTCTGTCACATCATGCACACTCCAGGGAACCCTCAGAGAGGGGAACAGCCCATGTTTAGCCAAAAGAACCTCTATATGAAACCCATGGTATTTTTCACATCTGGAACATGAATGCAAAGGAGCTACAGAAATGTGAGTGTTCTCCGTGAAGCCAAGGTGGGAAATGTTAAGCACCTGTCCAGGAGTTAATTTTAATAAGAACACAGGTCAAAAAGGTGTTTTCATGTGGCTGCAATAACTACAGGACTTCTGGGGAAAAATCTGAGAGGACAAATAGCATCCCAGGCATGTAGGAGTGCTGCTATACCCTTTCTACAAAGAACAGGGGGACAGAGGAAAACAATTTGCTCAAGACAATGCAGGATCTGTGATAATGATGGAACACAAAATCTCACACCCAAGATTAGAGTCCTGTCCCACAGACACTGCAACATCCACTTCCTCAGAGAAACAACCCCATGGAGTGCCCTGCACTGCTTCTGTTGCTCCTGTGTTGCTCCACTGAGCCTGAGGTGAAGAAATGTAACCCAGGGTGGCTCAGAGTTCCCCCCTGCATGCAAGGGCCTCCCAGGCACTGTCTCTAGCTGTTTTCATAGATTGAAGTACTTAAAAAAATTAAGAAAACCAGTTTGACTCAGGCTCTTGCAGGACTCTGGTATCTGAACAGTTGGGTGACATTTAATGCTGTGTGCTCAGTCCTGCACTCACTGGACTCAGCCAGAGGCTTGAGCAGCTGAGAGCCAAGACTTCAGCACAAAAAGCAAAGTGTTACACAACCCAACAAGGAAGAGTTGCAGGGTGTTCCTTAAGCCATCTCACTTTAATACCCCCCAAATTACCGCTAGCAAATTCCTGATGTTAAAATGTGAGAGTTGCTTTGCTCCTGCCAGGTTTTACCTCCCAGGGGAGACTCTCAGAGCAGCAGGTGGGGAGCAACAGGTCCCTGCATGTCCCCAGCAGGACAAGTTGTGGGCAGAGGGGAAGAGGCACTCCCTGTCCACTTCCCTGGCTCAAGGTCTGCCTGGTAGGATGAGAGAAGGACCAGTCTCCTCTTTTCACCCATTTTCACATCCCCACTTTCAGACACAGGCACACATCAGTGATGCTTTTCATAAAGAAAAGGCAAAGCAACCACAAGGACACAGTAAGTTCGGGCAGAGATACAGCTACACTTTGTAAGGAAAAAAACCTCTTTTCACCTCAAGCCAGCCATCAGAGCATGGCAGCTGAACAGGCTGAATACAGCTGCTGTCTGAGCTGAGTCTTTATTCCATTCTGGAGGGATGGGGTTTTACCTCCATGAGCTTGCAGTTGAGAGGGAAGGCAGTCTAAGCTGCATGCTCTTTATGTGAATGGACCCTGAAAATAACACCCACACAGCACAGGTGTAGCTGGATTTTACTTAGAGAGGAAGAAGAGAGTCAGGGCTGCATCCCACCACATCCCTAGGTCAGTAAAGGTGGGCAAAGGAAGAGCAACGACACCTTTACTCCTGCATTCCCTAACTAGTCATGATCCATGTATGGACCCATATCCACAGTGACAGCTGTGTCAGACACATCACACAGTGTTTCCACACGTGATGTGCCCAAGATACATTCAAGCACTGGTACATCCACCACTGTAAAGCTGCTCTCCCACTCCTGAGCCTACCCTAAAGCTAATACCAACAGATCACTTTAGGATTAAACAGGCACAGATGTCCTCTTAGCATGACTTTCCCATGGAAGTTGCATCCTGGTGGCTCAGGAGAGCTGTTTGCTACGAGCTGTGTCATTCTCTGTATTGCAACACACCAGGGAGAGGGGAGAAGCTGCTTTGAAACATTCACCCTGATGTAGGAACACGCACAGTGAGGCTGAGAGCAGGCACGCAGCACAAGTTCACATGCAAGACAGAAATACAGATGCACAGAAATAAATAACTGCCAGCAAAAACAGACTCCAGAAAGAGTGACACCACCCTCACTGCAACTGGACACCACAATGACTGCAAGTACAGGGCTGTGTTTAAGGGGAGCCCCCCAGTTGCCATTCCAGGACCCACTGCATCCCTGCCCAGCAGCAATCCCTCTGCCATGCACAGGACCACCACGTTACAAGCTGCCATTATTCAGTGATACAAACACAGCAGAAAAAGCCACAGCCAGTCTCTCCCATGGGAGCATCATGCACAGGCAGAGAGGAGCTCCCAGAGCTCTGTCCCAAAATCCCGAGGGCAAGGACGGTGACAGCAGCAGGAGGGGCTCCCAGGGCTGCTATGTGGGGGGCAGCTGGCTGCCGAAACACTTGTAGATCGACTGACTGATAAAACATTTTTGGCACAGAAAACATCTCGCCCAAAGCCCGAATGCAGGCACAGAGCCGGCACTTTGAAAGCAATACCGGGACCAGCTCAGAGCCAGTCCAGCACCCCCCGAGCACCTTCCCAGCGCTGCCTCGACCACTCCTCACCCATCGCAGCCACCCGGCACGGAGGAGCCAGCCCGGAGAGGGAACACGCACCGAGCGGCAGGTGCCGGGATGCTGTTCCAAGGAAAAGCTGGGACGCTGAGCTGGGTTTTTTTGGGTTTTTTTTCGGTTTTTTGATTTTTTTTTTTTTTTACCTGGTAGACATCTCGGAGGCCACACCAGGCTCGCAGCGCCTGCCGGCAGGCCCGCAGCCGGGCCGCGTACCACCGCCGCAGCGCTGCCACCGTCACGGTCCAGACGAAGCGGCTGCCGCTGAACAGCAGATCCTCCACCCCGCACATGAACACCGAAGCCATGAGCCGCTCCGCCGGGAACACAACCCCCCTGTGCCGGCCGGCTGCCGCCGCCTCGCTCAGACGCCTGGCATGAGGCTGCCCGGCTTTATTCGGCGGGCAGGGCTGCTGCACCGAGCCGGGGTCAAGCCTTCAAACAAACTCCTCTTTCACGGCGCTTCCTGGGCAGATTCCCAGGCATGCCCCGGCTCCTGACGCCCAGCCAGCGGCTGCAGTAGCTCAGCCCTACCAGCAGCTCACACAGCAGCCTTGTCCTTAGCAGCTTATATAAAGCTCCGTTAAGCTCCACTAGCTACCACTATGTTTTCTAATTAAATGTTAACCCTTTTGCCATACGCCCTGACAACAAGCCCATTTCGATGCTGCAGAAGCGGAGGAAGGCGCTCGCCGGCGTTCAGCGCTGCCGCACTTCAGTGAGCTGGGCAGGCGCTGCGCACACGAATCCGGAGCTATCTGCCTCCAACACCTCATTATCCGCTATACAGGGAACAAAGCTGTCATCGTTTTCTCGCGGCTGAGCCCGTGCTCAAATTATACAGTAGAAATCCTACTTGAAAAAGGCACTTCTGGGAACCAGCAAGTGGAGGAAAGCAGGGGGGGTAGGAGGGGAGGGTGGCGAATCAGTCCTGCAGAAATAGAATGGCTTGGAAGACACCTTAAAAGTTCAGATTGTCCCAAACCCCCTGCTATGGGCAGGGACACCTTCCCCTAGAGCAGGTTACTCAGAGCCCCATCCCACCTGGCTTTGAACACAGCTTGTGCCAGTGCCTCACAGTAAAATAGATGCACTAACTTCTCTTCCAGCTCTGACAGCACAGAGCCATCCCTCTGTTCAACACTTCCCCCTTGGTTGTTGCATCATATGGGTAAAGCACCCAAAATGTGTTTAAGAGATGATTAAACTCTACTCCTAAACTAACTCCATTAACACAGCACTTGCTGCATGAGAAAAACAAAGCTGGGCATTGTAGCCGAGCTCTTCACAACAGCCCGCAGCAAATAAACAACTGCACTAATAACCCCCAAGAGACTCCAGCCTTGCCTCGAGACAGTTTAAAATTAAACAACACCCTGCCCTTCTGGGGCTTAAAGTGTTAAAGCTCCAAGCCGAACCTTCCATTTGAGCGCTCTTCTCTATTACAAGCTAAGGGAGGGTGGAAGACAAAGGATGATTAATCTTTTTAAACCCCCTCCCCTCAGAGGATTTGACACTTTCTAAGCTTTTTGGGACAGAAGCTGTGTGCTGCCATCAGCACCTTGTTGAAGAAGCTATTCAAGGAGCAGATTTTTGGCTAAAATCAGCAGCAAGGCTGACCTGTAAGAGTAAACTCTTGTGCAGTGCAATGAATGGAAAGGGGCAGGAACAGCCTGCACACAGGCTGGGGGGGAGAGCTAAATCCCACCAAGCTTCCCCAAGGGCAGTGCCTGCCTATCCTGAATGTCCTCACGGGAGGAAGGCACCAGCAGAGTGGAAACATTCACACACCCCACTTCATTCCTTATTAATCAACCTGCTCCCAACTGCAGGAGCTCGCACGCCGTGAGCGCCGCTGTGGCAGCTGGGTGATGTAATTCTGCAGACAATTGCCTGCCTGCCTGCCTGCTTGACACAGGCTTTGGACCTGTGTCTCCAAGATCTCCCTCTTCCCTTTCATGCATGACAGAGAGCAAGCAGCCCTGGTCCTCTTGGTGCTGGTATCCCTTGGCTGTGCTGGTGCCAGGGGGTTTTGGTCACTCCAAGTCTTGCTTTCACATTGGGAAAACAACGACCACATTTCAAATGGATAAAAAGCTGCTACAAAGTGAGCCCAAGCAGAGGAGGATATGGCTTCTTGAAACAAGAGACAAGCAAAGATTTGGGCTCTGCATTGAAATTCTGCATCCATATTTCCACTGCAAGGGTTTTATCATCCCCTGGAATTACTTAGAGCCTGTAGCCACAAAAAAATCTTCCTCCTCCTCCTGTGCTGCCCACCACTGTGTTTGGAGGACTTTGACAGCAATCCACAGGTACTAAATAGAAAAGGTTTCCCTCTTCCACTGGGAGAGAGTGGTGACAAATATCCACGGGGTTATTCCAATAACCTGAGCCAGTGCCAGGCTTGGCAGCAGGGAATTGCCATTCCCTCACAGAACGCTGCCTTGGAGAGGAATCAGCCAGGAAAATCTCCAGTGGCATCCGTTCACTGCGGTCAAGTCATCTCCAAATTTAAACACAGAGATAAAAAAAATTATCCAGTTTTCAAGTGCCATTTCTGAAAGAAAAGAAAAGGACCCTTGTAGCTAAAGAAACAGTGCAGGGAACTGTCCTGTGCCAGGAAAATCCAACCAACCCACTAGGAAAAGTTTACATGGCTTTGTGCTGTGCCTGCTGCCCTCAGTGCCTTTTTGTTTTGCCTGTTTTCCCCATTGCCTAACTGGATTAAAAAATAAGGATGATGATTTTCTCCTTTAACAGAGCACAGCAGATTTGTGCTAGGTTTTTTCGGTTTTGGGTTTGTTTGCATGTTTGTTTTTTTCAATTCCTCTATGATCCATGGTATCTTTATACTTAACTTACATGTTCTGCACAGTTATTCTTTATGTGAATAAGCTCCTGTGAGCCTGAGCAATGGCCTCAGATGCTCCATCTCAGAAGGCAGAGCCAGAGGTACTCAGGCCTTCCCTCCTCAGTGCTCCCAGATGCTTTTCCCATCAATATTCCCATCACCTTGTGCAGGTTCTATGCTCCTACAGCAAAGTTACATCTCCATGGTAGGCTGGAGCAAGGCAAGAACCTTCTCTCCACCCTTATTCAGGGCACATGGACTTCAAGTCCAGTCTCATGAGCAGAAACTTCACCCATTTTTTCATCCCTAGGTGATAAAACAAGTAAGAATTAAGTCCCATCTGGAGTTCACCTTCCCAGCTGACCCAAGCACAGGAGTGCACTGTCCCTTGAACCTGAATAGCATTAAACACACACAGAAATAAAAAGAGCACAGGAAGTTTGTGATGCACAGAACAGCTAAATGCAATTTAGGATCATTTTGGTGGAGTTATATGCAGCTGATGAATTATCCATTCACATCAGTCTTAGTCTTTTGTTGACTTCCACTCTAAGAACCTGACTGCATGTGGGTTAGTTCAGAATACCTAAATAATACCCAGACTCCTTAGAGTCAGAACAGAAAACAAAATTCAGCAAGGGAAAGCCAGCAGGATTAATACCCAGGTGGTTTCCAAAGGCTGTACCATCCAGGCTTCTATTCTGTGAGGAGAAGGAGGGGGAGAGAGCTCTCAGAAAATGTCTTTGTAGATCTATGTACCACTGTCAGGGGAGCACAAGAGACAGCTACTGCAGATCTGTTTGATGTGCAGTCATATGAACAACACAGCATTCATTGCTGATAAGGAATAAGCCTACACAACAGTGATCTAAGGAGAATGTCACTTTAAAAGGCAATAGAAAACTTGATGTGTGGCAGACTCATGCTCCTCCTCACATTATTGACTGCAGATCCAGAATAATGAGTAATAAAAAGAACAAAGGTTTGCTACCAACATAATAGGAAAAGATGATCCCAAGTGGATTCTCAGGCTTCCTTGCACGTTATCTTCTATGCCAAAATTAATGGAATGAGGCTTAGCTGAATTGCTGCTCCTCTTTTCAAAGTTTTTCATATGAAGTTCACATGAATAAAGAATTCATCTTCCTGTGAGGCCAGAGGACAAGAGCATCAATCTGCTTTTAAATCTACAACACAGTATTGCTCCTAGACAAGACTTTTGATTAGGCATACAGGAAAGGACACACACACTCACCAAGTCCCTGGTGATAGCAAATGAAATTAAAGCTTTGATCATTTTCAGTCTCTGAACCTTCCACCAAAAAAGGTGAGTTATGGTGCAGATACATAAAATGTCTAAATCTGCAGGCTCGCAGATGTCTGTGCTGACCAGAGCTGTAAAACATGCTCTAATCCATAATCTGCACTCATATTGGTTACACCTGGTTGCAGCCAATATTTGTAACATTCTGTAGAGAGAGCAGTAAAAAGTTCAGGGAACACACACACACAAAAACCAACCCACAGAGAGCCCTCACAACGTGGTGAGAGACAACTCTGTTTCATGGCACACATGACACCTGCTGGTACCTCAACCCCAAGGGCTCCAACCCTCAAGCCCTGACCCCCTGGGTGGGCTCAGGGCAATGAGAAGCATCACTGTGGGTTTTTGGGTGCTAGAACCCAAAAACCTCCCTGTCCTCTGAATTCCCACCGGGAACCAGCTGCAGTCCCAGAAGTGTTTCTCTTTTCTGTACAAATCTCTGTGCAGATCTGCATGAAAATCTTTCCATTTTGCTCAAGTTAGAAGCCAACAGCACACAATTTCACTGCCTTTAAAAATAAACTTAAGAACTGCTCAAAGGTGCTGTTTTGTAGGCGGTTTCATGAGCATGAACAACAGGATTACTTGGGAATTAGGACTTTCAGACAATGCTGAAGGCTGCATATCCCCTGCAACTTTATTTTTTAAATTCCTGTCATGAACCAAGCCTGCCAAGCTGAGAGCATTAATGCAATTAACCCCAAATAAAGATGAAGTGACTTTTCAAAAATCGGTTTTGCTACACTCTGGCCCTTAATTACCAACTTAAATATAAAGTGAAATGCAGACATTGGGCACCCTCTCTTTGATGTTCTAACCTCTCAGTACATAAGATGCTTAAGCAGCAGCACCAGTGCACAGGATAAATCTGTAATCCAACCTGCCCTGATTGAGAGCTTCTGATGCAAGATTCAACTTCTGGTAAAAGTGTTTGCAAACCAATTTGGTTCTTTGAGATTATCAAAAAGAATTTATCATAATGTGCCTCTAACTAACCTACTTAATCCTTTGTACAGCACAAATTTGGGACCTCTCAAATTAAGTCTTCACTTCCATAAAGATTTATTTACTGCCACTCACATTATCAAAATTTTATTTAGCAAGAATGAAAGGGCCATGCTACTCTCCTTTTAGGCTAACAACAGCATCCAGTGTAGCTATTTATTTATCAGGTTCTACACCAGGAATTTCAATTCCCAGCTTTTGCCCACTGAACTGCACCTCTGTCAAGTGCCTGACGCAGCTGAAAGCCACAATTACACCCAAAATGATCCACACCTCCAGAGGGAGGTTGATACCTAATGCTCTCCTCTCTGGATGAGGCACAGCCTTTAATAAGCTTATTTAACAGCAGCCTTACATATTTCTAAATGAGGTGCTGATGTTTTCCCTCCTCTCACAGAGCCTGGGCTGTACTATATTGCTCTACACTAATAATATAAACATAACACCGTGATGAACACATTTTTAAAGATGAAGCCACTGTGCCAGAAACACGAATTTCCTGCAGTCTGGATTCCATAGTAAACTAATTAGCACTTCACATCAGAAATGAAGTGCCAACAGTCTTTTAACTTTATAAATGATTAAGCAGCTGCTGTCTGATTCCTCAAACAGCAAATTTCATACCTGCCATACCCAGAACTACAAAATCAGGTCAGGTTCAAAACAAGTAGCAGATGCTCCAGTTTCAGGAGTCAGGGTTTATCATCTTGCACTACCACGCTATCACCATCAGAACAACATCACCCAGTTCTCAGAAGACAAACCCAGTTCCTCCAGCACCCTGTGGCCAGTGCAGCAGGGCTGTCATTTAGCACAGCTCCAGTGAAACCTCACGTGTCCAAACACACAATCAGGTGGGGATGCTCGAGGAGGCTACGTGACATCTGGCAGCAGGGAGCAGGACTTCTAATGCAGGTCACTATTAACATGTACCCACAAATTGTACAAATTGTATTTAAACTTTTATAAACATGTATTTCTAAGGTGGGAGAACTTTACAGTCTCAAAGTCAGTTTGCACTGAAAAGATACCTAGTAGGGAGAAACACCAAACCTGTGGGGAAAGAAGGATGAGGAAATGGGAGAAAAGAGTTTGATCTCCAGCTGAAAGAGGATTTGTCTCTATCACACACAGCAGAGCCTGTGAATGCTTTCTAAATGCAGGTTTATGTCCTTTCTCAGCTGCATAAGTGATGGCCAGCAGAGCAGGATGGGGACCAGCAGGAAGGCTAAGATCTACCCAGCCACCAGCACCACTGTCTGCACCTCTCTGGGCACAGAAACTTGCCCAGGGACACAGCACAGCAGGTCAGGATGTGACACTGCCTTCCCTCCTCCAGGATGGGGCAGGACCCTGGAAAACCACCCTCTTGTTCTCTGCTTTGTGGGATGGGCTTCCTTCTCAAGGAAAGCTCCTTCAGGAGGGGAGAGTCATCAGCAGTGACATGGGAAACCATCCTGCTCTTGGTTCTACACCCAGGTCACATCTGGAGGAAACGAGAGATCAAATGGCACAGGGTGGAAACGTGGAGCATCCTCAGAGCTGCAGAGATTGGCACCACCACCAGAGAGGGCTGCACCCAGAGCCTCCCTGAGACAGAGCTGCCAGAGGAAATGATTCAGCCCCACCAGCCCCCTGTGAGAGGGAGGACACCCCGACCCCCAGCTCAGGGCTGTCCTTCTGGGAAGCATCCAGGGGAAGTGACAGCACAGCGGGGAGAGAAGATCCCAAGTGGCTGCCTCTGCAAGCTGAGGCAGGAAAAGCAATTTCTCTCCAAGCTGCTGATTTCACCTACCTGAAGGTGCTGATTTCACCTCACTGCTTCCTAACTTGGTCCCAGCCCAGTGACAGGTCACTCTCACTCCCATGCAGGCTGTGCTGTGCCTCCTACCCCAATACCAGCCCTCAGAGATGGTCCCCAAGCCTGAGAGGGGACAAAGAGCCTCCAAAGAGGGATTGAGACCCTGCAGAGCAAAGGACAAGCAGCTATCACACCCCATGAAAATAAATTATAGAAAGAGACAAACACCCTCTGCATCTCCAATCTCAGTGGTCTTGTACTTCCACCTCCCCCAAACTGGCCAGGGGGGAGTAATAAAGTGCACAAAATACTTTCAACATCCTAGTTTTGGAGGCAAAACTGGAACATCTGTGCACTCACACACCATGCTGACAAGATTTCTACCTCCTGTGCCCAGTTATTCAGGTGAGTCAGTCCAGCCCCTTCACCTCCCTTCACCCAGCCCTGCTGCAGCAGCTTCCCAGCAGCTGGAGCAGTGCCAGATCCCTCTCTGTGGCTGGACACTCCTCCTGTCCATGGCCTCCCTGGAGCCATGAAGTGCTTCAGGGTCTTACCACAGAAGTGGCAGGTTCAAAATCTGGAGGACCAAAGGGTTTCAAGGCAGGTGACACATCCAGCCTCACTGGTTTGTCCCACTCTCCCCTGGCTGCAGGAGGGTTTCCTCCCCAGCTCTGGTCACTCAGGTGGACACTGTGCTCCCCAACAGGTGCCACACCTGCCCAGCTTCCCTCAGGCACCACCATGGGTGCTGCCATTGCCCTGCTAATGTCCCAGACAAACATGGGGCAGCGTCTCCTTCATTTTGAGTATTAAAGGGAGCTTGGAGAAGCCAGGTAATTACTTCTGGATGAAGTATTTCATCACAGTAGATAGAAGTACGTGAGGAGCGTGGAAAACCACGGCTGCCCAAGCTTTATGATTATTTTATAGCCTCATTAATCTGTGGCAAATGGGGCAGAATTAGTACATAACCTAAATACTGGGTAGAGATCTACAGCTCTGTAAGAGGAAGCACACATGAGATATTAAAGTTTCAGCATTTTGCATGATATATATGGACACAGAGACAAAAATAAGAACCCAAACCTACCAGTTTCCTGACAAGAACCTTCTAAAGAGTGAGAATAAGTGATATCTAACTCTTATAATTATATCCTCAGTGCATTCATTCTCTTAGGATGAGTAACTCAGGATGCTGTAGCCTCCAGAAAAATCATGACTCAGAGCAAAGCTCTGCCCTTGATTAGACTTCATGGGTCATGCCTAGCCCAGGGAAGGTGTACCTAGGAAAGGACTTGTCTTTCCCTATGTACCTGCCCAGATTATAGAGTTCAGATCACTGCACTCCATCAAACATGAACCAAGACAATATCTTGGATGCCTTTGTGCTTCTTCTCCTTCTTCCCAGTTCCAGGCCACAAACCCAGCAGAGCAGGATTCACTTCTGTGTCCATTCAGCATTTGGCACAGCAGAGCACCAATACTGATACAAGCATTCCACCAAAATCCTTATTTAAAGTAACCCATCCCCACGGCTGCTGGCTGGCAGAGGCTGGCAGGGATGAGGGCAGCAGCACAGCAGAGCAGCTGATGCTCCCCCAGGGCCACCAGCACCCACTTCACCTCCCCCAGGCCCAGGCCCCAGCCCCAGCACTCCAGCATGCCCAAGAGAATGGTCCTGTGGACATTTTTATCTGGGATTTGATCCTGCACAACCTCAAGACAACAGATCTTGTTGCACCTGCTATAGGTGAGGTCAGTCCAGATCCTTTCGAGGCAGAGCTGTGCATTTTCCCAGCCAGGGGAGAATCACCAACCAGGGGAAAGAGAAACACTTGTCAATAGAAGAGGCAGAAAGAAATTGGTACTGTAAATCCATATAATGAATTGCCAGCACTTTTGGTGCTATGGACTGATGTTTTCTATGAAGACAGGTCTGCTGCAATTGCACTTCCAGAGCTAGGAAACACAAAAACAACATTTCACAATGTCTCATCTGTTGCTACAACAATTAGTGCCTCATTTTATTAACAAAGTACCTGTACAGTGCTCATTTGCCAGCTCTGGGCAAATAAATGGGCAATAACCATCTAAAATTTGAAAGGAGGCAGGTTGGGATGTCTTGTTGTTAGACCAGATGAGCTCTGGTGTAAAGCATCTCTTGAAGGTGAGCCTGGGTTCAGGGTGGCTGAATTTGGCTGTGGAGAAGGAAGCAAGCTGAGCAGCTCATGGCATCTTCCCAAAGTGGGGTCACTCCATGGCTGTGGGGGTGCGAGGAGCAGCTGACCCACCGGAGAAGGAGAAAGAGCAGCCATTGAAAGGATGCTTTCATCCTCACAAGGCATCCAAAACAAACAAGCAGCATGTCATGGGCTTGATCCCAAGCCCATTGAGAGCAGTGGAAAGCCTCCAGCTGCCCTCAACAGGCTCACGGGAGGCCGGGCATGCCTCGGGAGCCCCGCGCGCTGCCCCACCAACAAACACACCGACCCCAGTGGGGACTCTTCACCTCCTGCAGCTCCTCCTGCCACTGCTGTTCTGCTCTTCTCAGTCATTAGCTATTCAAGACACCCAAATTATAATAAATATGCTTATGTAATTTTTTTTTTTTCTATCCAGCCCCAGGAACTCATACAGGTTTTGAATGCATTGCTGACGTAGCTGTGGCCCACAGGATCTGCACCAAAAACCTGAACTCTGCTTCTGTGCTTCACAAGGTTCCTTCTGGAGCCACCACACAGCTCAGTCCTCCCCCAGCTGCCACCCTCGTGTTTGCCCTGGAGCTTTCAGGAGCTGGACAAGAAATCTGCACGGTTACTACAGAAATTCCAAGTTCTTCTCACCAAGACAGGTCAAGTTTAGACAACACATTTTGCACGTTCAACCTGAGCAAACCTCCTTCAAAAGCCACGAGTCCTGATCCAGTTTTCCCTCCCTCTTGATGAAGGAATCCCCAAGAGACAGGGTGGGAGCAGGGGCAGGGTGGGAGCAGTGAGGTTGGGAAATGTCAGAAACACAAACAATGAGAGAGGAAGAGGGAGGGAAAGGCAGAGGGGACAGCTGGGGTGGCCACAGGGGCCGTGGCCTCGGCTGAATCAGCCTGTTGAGGTCAGCAGGACCTTGCCCCTGCAGGAAACAGGGTGAGGTGCTGGCATGGAGCCCTGTCCTGCCAGCTCGCCCCGCTCTCACAGCCCCACCAGACACCTGGGGCACAGCAGCTCCCACCTTGCCAGCACATCTGTCCCCACAGCTGGTGGCCACGGCCAGAACCACGGGAAAAACTGTGCAACCCCTTATCCCACTTGTGGAGGGTGAGGACAGGGGTGCAGAGGTGTTAGCTCAGCCCACAGCTCAGAGTCACTCGTTTTGTAGCCAGCTGGGGAGAACAGAAGGGGAGAGGCAATGGTAAAGCCCATTCTCCCATTTTGCCAAAGGACTCTTGATAAAACAGGCTGTTAAAACTCAATATACTTCGGATCCAGAGTTTTCTTCCGGTTTTTAAGTCCTTTTAACTATTCCCTCATCCCCTTGGCAAAAAGGGAAGCAGAGCAGACAAGCTGAGAGTGGGGCTTTAGCCCAGCCAGGCTCCCCACAGTTTCCTCATCTCTTTTCTGGCCATCCTGCAACAGCAGGAACTCCCCAATGGGGGTCAATCTGAGAACATTCATACACTTTTAAAGTCATTCCTGCTATAATGGGCACAAATGAGAATTCTGCATTTGTTAACAATTATCCCAGGCAATAACTTTAGTTCCCCCCTCGCTTCCAATGGAAACAACACAGACTGAGGACTGAGTAGTGCCTGTTGGCAGTGAAATTCTAAAATGGGTGGATAAGAGGGGCTAAAATGGCTTCTAAAAGAAGAAATCCCATTGCTTCCCTCTCCCCACCCCCCTGGGATGTAAAGCAGACTTGAGAACTGCCCTTGCCATTATCGGAGCTGTGATTCAATCAGCTTTTCATGGTCCTAATTAGCGGGTATTTGTTTTCATGGGTGTGATTCCTCACTTGCCAAGACTGCAGAATTATAATGTATTTTTCCCTTCCTCCTTGGAGAGGACATGAGACCTTAGCCAGGGAAAAAGGAAGCCATTTGGAGCAGGAAGAGGATGCTTGGAAGTAGAGCTGGGGTGCTTATATTAGGCCCTTTCAGAGCTCAGAGGATCAAACTGACTTTTTTTTTTTTTTAAGTCTGCTGTTCTCATTCACGTTAATGGGCAGAATTGTAGCACAAAAGGCCCTGTGCCTGCCTGTTTGAGCAGGTCACTCTGTCCTGCCCAGCTGGTCCTGGAGGATGCTCCCAGAAACCCAACTCCCATCCTGTGCACGGGGCTGGAAGGGGACAGGGGACATCCAGCCCAGGGAAACCAGAGCACCTGGTCCTCCTCTCCCTGCAGTTCCACATCAGGAGGAAGGAGAACTTCCAGCTACTTCTGACTGGACTCTGCTGCACCCAGTTTCATTCCCTCCTGCCCCATATGCCTGTTCCTCAAGGCAGGTAGTAGCTTTGGGGTGGGAACAACTCCAGGACTAGGGTTTTGGAGGGTAAAGAAAGCACAGCTGAAGGCTGAAAGGGGCTCAAATGTCCCACAGGCTGCCTGCAGAGACAGTAACATTTGCTTCTTAGGGGCACAGATAGAGGGGACTGTCCCCCCATCAGAGCCCTGTCCTTCCCACCCTCCCCAGGCACTCAGTGGCCTTGGCAGGGACATGGGGATATCTGTCCCTTCTGCACAGAGGCAGCAAGCTCCTTCAGCACACAACTAACTCATGGCTAGAATCCACACAGGAGGGGAAATAAATTCTGGGGCTCAAAAACAAATCTAGCAGGTGCTAGATTTTCAAATCCTCAGGGAGTTTAAAAAAATATAGAAAGAATTACATTGAACATCCTTTCCCCTTTCCCCTGCTGCTGAATGTTAAATCAAATAATGCTTCCCCCCATCAAGAACACAACAGCCACGGGACTACAATTCCTGCTTCTGTATTGCTAAGTGATGCACTGGCCTTACAGCAGGTAAAATTGTAGCACAGCACCATCTGTTTCCCAATATGCTTGCTGCCAGCTTCCATTGCAAGGATTTACTCCCACAGCCCTTCCAGGGCAGAGCTGAGCTGTTGGGCAGAGCATCTGTCACAAAAGAAAGGGATCTGTCACCTGCCCACTGCCTATTTGGGACACAACCTACTGAAAGGTGGGGACAGAACGTTTATTTTCTGTCACACAGCACAGGCTCACAGTGCCAGCTCCAGTGAATGGCCCTTGATAATGCTACACATCCTTAAAATATTGCAGGGGAAGGCACATTTTCCAGCTGTTTGTGCCTTGTGCCAGAGCACATTTAGATCAGCAATTTCTCTTCTAAATATTCTGAGGGTTGCTGCAAATTTTCCACTATGATTAAGTAGAAGGAGAAAAGCAGCCAACAGTTCCACATCTTTAGACTGAAATTCAAGGGACTTGTACACAAGTACTTGTGAAAGCCTCAGACATCAGTCAGGCAGCTTCCAATCTCCTGTGTGCCAAGGCTTTGGGCAGATCTCCAACAGTGACCAAAGCACCAGGGAGCTCAGAGCAGGGCAGACCCCAAGGGTGACAGTCCCCAGGGGGGGCTCAGGGGGTGCCAAGCCCCAGTGCTGGGGGGGCAGAGCCCTCCCAGGGCTGCCCCATGAGCTGCTGCTGGACAGACCTGGCAGGCTACAGAGCAAAGCCCACACCCCAACTCGACCCAATTCCTGCTGTTCTCCCTGCAGAGCAGCTGGTGGGGCTCTGTGCTCAGCGAGGGGAGCAGAGCCCTCGGCAGCTGGAGCAGCTCTGGCTCTGCAGTGTTTTGGGGCTGTGAGCCTCCATCCCCTCAACACCCACGGCCAACATCTCGCCCAAATGGCCAGCTGACCACCAGCCAGCCCAGCATGGGGAGCCACACCAGGAGCAGGTCTGCCACGAGCAACACCCACGCAAAACAAACGTGGGAGAACCCTCTGAATACCCTCCATGCCCTGTCACTTCTGACCCAAGCTCCACAGCACCTCCACCGACCACAGGGACGTCCCCAACTCCTAAGGTGGTGACATTCTCCCAGGCTCAAGTAACTCATCAACTCAAAGAAGTTCCTCTCACCTGAGACTCAGGAGACAGGCACCTCCTGGAAGGGAAAGCTGCTGGCACACCTCACCCTCTGCCACTCTCCATAAAACTCTGCTGGAGCTGTATCCCGATACTCCGCTCAGTCCCCCCACCTCGGCTTGGGTCTTCTGCACAGCCTTGCCCGGGTGGCTGTCGCTGGCCAAGGGCTGCTGGCCACACACCAGGGCACCCGAGCTGGTGGCTGCAGGCAGGGGAATTCCTGAGCACCGGCAGAAGCGGCCAAGCACCTCCCAGGGCAGCCGGGACAAGAGAGCGCCTGTCAGCAGACAAAAGCAATGAGCAAACTGGTTCAGCCTGTTGCTGCCTCTGCTGAGGGCCAGCTCGGCACGGGAGGTGTGGAAGTCATGTGTTTGCTCCTGCCCCAGCTTGGGGGAAAAAAAAAAAAAAAAACAACAAAAACCAACCCAAAAAATCAAGTGGTTTCGTAGGATTTAAGACTTTCACCTAATTACTTTCAAAGAGATTATTTGATGACTGAAGTAAGGACAAAACAAGATCTAGAATTTCAATGCCAAAGTTGTAGCCAAACAAACCCTTTCTCCCTGCAGATTTTTTTACTACATATAATTTTCTATATATTTTCTACACCTCCTCTTCTACAGCCCTAATTTTATTGTTCAGTCAGGAATGGGGAGTCTTGTTTCCACTTCTCCTCTCTCCAGCCCCATCAATGTCACAGGCTATAAGAAATCAAGACAACAGCATCACTTTACAAACAACCTGCCCTTATCTCCCATGGAAGGAAAGGAGAGGATCCATCAATGCTTCCAAGAGATCCAGCTGATCTGGAAGTACAACCTGTCATACCCTTCTTGCACCTTAAATATCTCAACTCCCATGGTTGCAGGTTTCAGTAGCTGCTTTGTTGCCCAAGGGATGCAGCACGCAAATGCACCAAAACACACAGCAACCAGCTCTGAGCCAGCAGAGAGCCAAGGGAAAGGCTGATTCCAAGCCAAGCCAGCCTGGCACAGAGGCCACTGTCCCACCTGTGGCTGTGGGACTCCCCCTCCATGCCATCAGAAACACAATCTCACTCCAGTTCTTCAAGAGAGCCCCAACGATCTTGGGATGCTTTTTTCCATTTCTCCCAGTAAAATGACTTCCTAGGGACAAGTCATTGGACACCTCATTCTTCATCACTGCAGCACTGTTAGTGCCTGTGCTTTGCTGCATTTCAGCCCTCTAGCAGAGACCTGTTGCTGTCTGGGGAGAGATTCACCTGCTTCACTGTGCATCCCAGAGGTGTGTGTAAAATCAGCACCCCCAAAGGAGCCACTGCCTTGCCTACAGCATCCAGAACGCTCCACCTGGAGATTCTGACATTCAGGATTTAAAACATCTGTGCATGAGTGCACTTCTGGCCTGTTGTTGGGATTGTTCTGCTGGGAGAAACCTGATCAATTTATCCTCACAGTTCTCCAGCCTTCGTTCCTCCTCAGTTTTATACACCATGTATTGATTTCATCCTTTTCATTATTTCACTGTTTTTGCAGTGTCTTTATGGGACACTACAAGGCAGAATATCTATTTTCCCTTGCAAATATCTCATGCATCCTAAATGGAAACATTTTTCCAGATTTTTTACCCACAGTCCCACAGAGCAGTCTCCATGTCCCAGCCTGTAATAGCAGACAGGGATTACAGAAAACACCAGGGACACAGCCAAGCCCCTGGCACAGACTGCACCACAGCACAGCTCCATGGTGACATTCCTGTGTCCCCCAGCCCAGCAGCCACTCCTGCTGCATGCCTTGCTTCAGTCCAATGCAAACCCCTCCTTGCTTAGCATCTTTTAGGTTCATCTCTGCATAATCCTTCCCTCCATTAGGCTAATGAATGAAATGCTTCCAAGGAGCAGAAACACACTTGTTACCAAATTACAAGAGTCAGGCTGGAGCAGATCCTTTGGGTAAACAGGGTTAGAAGAGCTTAGTCAGGATGTGTTTGTTTAATCTCCCTCCCCCAGCCCTTGGGTATCCCCAAAAAGCAGCAGCACTTTGCTGCTGCAGGACCAAAAAACCCATGGCCCAGGGCACCAGGGCACTGGTGACTGTTTCAAACCTGCCCTTATGCAAGGAATCTGTCCAATTCCCCTCCTGGGTGAATTCTGCTGGGCTCCCCTCCTGCATCCACACACCTGCTCTCAGAGAGGGCAGCTCCAGCATTAAAATCATCCAAAGCTGCCAAAATCTCCTGCTCTCCCTGGCTTTTCTCCTCGGCAGCTGCAGCAAGCACTCCTTACAGTTTTGGGGGCCCTCACACATAAAACTCAAGCCCAGGGGAGCTGCCCACACTGCTTGGGCAGCCCTGGAACCAAGGACTCCAGGGCTGCCAACCTCATCTCAAAAACTGCATTTTTAAGTGATCACAATGATGATGGTGGCAGGGCTTGCACCGGTTTCAACCCTCCCCACGTCACGATTACCACAATGTACAAACAGCCAGAGAAATACAGGATAAAAAACAAAACAAAACAAAAAAACCCAAAAAAACCCAAAACACACACACACACACACACAAAAAAAACCACACCAAAAAAAAAAAAAAACAAACCAAAAAAAAAAA